>CAXITT010000298.1:736205-791544 GCA_964033795.1 Lymnaea stagnalis | reverse complement strand
TTTTTTTTTTTTTTTTTTTTTTTGGTGGTGATAAAACTAGTGGCAGAATGAGAGCTGCAACGTTTGGTTAATATGTTTCCACAACATCAACTAGATAGCTTTGGAAGGCCACCGATAACACCGCTGGGCATTCGGAAGAGATACGTGGCAAGGTTTATATTTTAATACTCAATTTGTTTTGAATGGTGTCTCTAACATAATTTTAGAAACATTTTATCTTTGTAATTTGAAAAATTTCTTTTCTAAACCAAGTTGAAATGAATTAAAAATTGTTCGTTTTAAAATCTCAATAAACTTGAATTGAGTGTACATTTGGTTTGATATATTTTTGTCCAACAGCACTTTATCCGTACCTTTTCCCGAACCCCCCCCCCCCAACCACACCCGCTCCACGCCCTTTAAGGAAAAAAGAGGACAAAAGTATGTGGAAGAGGGAGTGATATTTAAATCATAACCCAACACATGTCCTTATCGGGAAACTTCGATGCAAGGTAAATTAAAACTGAAAAAGGAAAACAAACTATCCTCCATTACTTGTCAGCTCCAACTCACACAGTTCTCACAGGCGCTTAGGTTCAGCAGAGAATTTTTTTTTTTAAAGAGAAAACGTCTGAGAAATCTAGCTATGTAAAGAAATGTATTTTAAGTATATGTAAAAGAAGTTCCCAGACACCATTTTCTGTAAAGACATTTACTTTCAACATATATTAAACGTGTCATGCGATAAATTGTTCTGTAGGTACACTCGTTTTTAGCTCGTTAAATTAACTTTCTCAGATACCCTGTTTGGTAAAGAAACTTACTTTCAGCACGTTAAATTAACTTTCTCAGATACCCTGTTTGGTAAAGAAACTTACTTTCAGCACGTTAAATTAACTTTCTCAGATACCCTGTTTGGTAAAGAAACTTACTTTCAGCACGTTAAATTAACTTTCTCAGATACCCTGTTTGGTAAAGAAACTTACTTTCAGCACGTTAAATTAACTTTCTCAGATACCCTGTTTGGTAAAGAAACTTACTTTCAGCACGTTAAATTAACTTTCTCAGATACCCTGTTTGGTAAAGAAACTTACTTTCAGCACGTTAAATTAACTTTCTCAGATACCCTGTTTGGTAAAGAAACTTACTTTCAGCACGTTAAATTAACTTTCTCAGATACCCTGTTTGGTAAAGAAACTTACTTTCAGCACGTTAAATTAAATTTCTCAGATACCCTGTTTGGTAAAGAAACTTACTTTCAGCACGTTAAATTAACTTTCTCAGATACCCTGTTTGGTAAAGAAACTTACTTTCAGCACGTTAAATTAAATTTCTCAGATACCCTGTTTGGTAAAGAAACTTACTTTCAGCACGTTAAATTAACTTTCTCAGATACCCTGTTTGGTAAAGAAACTTACTTTCAGCACGTTAAATTAAATTTCTTAGAGACCCTGTTTGGTAAAGACACTTACTTTCAGCATAGATAAAAGTACTTCGTAGACTCCTCGTGCCGACCATGCATTCAGCCGTGGTGTGTTTTTGGAATGATTCCGAAATCGTGATGTTGGTGTAAGCGGTTGTATTGTCTAGAATGACAAGGTGGTTAAGTGTCCACGGTTGGCCGATCTTCGGGGTGAGAACAAACGAAACTTCAGCCGCTTGAACATCTCCGGCGGACTCTAAGATACTGCAGTAGAGTGTGAGCGTCTCACCGATAAACACCAGAGCATCTAAAGGACGTATTTCTAGGAAAGACAACAGAAATGGGGCATTTACATAATAAAATGGATTATGACTCTAAATATAGCTTATTCTATAGCTTTATATTTGAAAAAAAAACTTTTATTCATATGTTCAAAAGCCAATTTAACAACTAAAAAAAAAGACAAGTAATGTCTAAATATTTATTTAGTCATAAAAATATAAGAATCCCATGAAAATGAGCTAAGAAGTCAAATTTAAGTCGATATTTACCAGCAGCATCTTGATACCAGTCAAAATTCAGTCCGAAGTCATCTGTAAAGATGGCCGCAAATTCAATACAACTTTTACATCAGTAAATAAATAGTTAACAAGGTCATGTTACATCATCTCCTTTCAAACATACTTCGTTGGGTTTTCTTATGTGTTAAAAGGTCAATACATTTAGTCACCACAAAGGACACTACAACTTCAAATATTTATTATTCTTTTAAATCCCTGATGATAAATGATAGTTGAGATACCTTATTATGTATCAACACCTATCATAAAGCATAAATGCAAGACTTCTTCTAACATTCCAGTTATTTAGACTCAGTTTTTAAAAGAAAACGTAATTTGGGCAAAAACTGAAAAATATGCACAAAGAATTAATTTTCATTGTTCTTATTGCCGTTTTCTTATGTGAAATTCGTCATAAATGGTTTTGAATCCAGGTGATTTTTCCTCGATAAAAGCGCAATAAAAAAAAAACCAACAACAACCCTTGACCATGTTATACAATTTAGTGAGCCATAATCTTCATATCGATACCAACTTAGGCTAAACATAATTATATAACCAGTTGAAAAAAATCGTTATGATTCTGTATAAGCTGGATTATGTAATGAACGGATTTATGTCGTAACTGTGTCTCGGCAGTCTACGTTAAATCCGCTAGTTTCTACCTGTATCCAATAATGAAGTACTAGTTAACTCTTCTGTTAAACATTTTTTTTTGCAACGTCTTGATCTGTTAAGCCCAGTTAATTAGGTCTGATCCGGGAGCTGACCTGGACACCCGTACTGGCCGAGTATGGCACACCTAAAAAAATACCTGGAGCCATTAACAGAAACGGAACCGGGTCTGCAAGTGGGTTGCTTAAAAACTATAAACACATTTTTGCATACTCTCTTTTTTTTCACATTGGCGTAAGCACAATGAAACCTATTAGCAACTCACGCATATCTCACAGTGACATGAATATGTCACAGCACCAACCAATTTCACACAGCAACACCCCATTTCTCACAGCACCAACCCATATATGACAGCAGCAACCCATATTTCACAGCACCAACCCATATCTCACAGCAACAACCCATATCTCATAGCACCACGCATATCTCACAGCACCAACCCATATCTCACAGCAGCAACAAATATCTCACAGCACCAACCCATATCTCACAGCACCAACCCATATCTCATAGCACCAACCCATATCTCACAGCACCAACCCATGTCTCATAGCACCAACCCATATCTCACAGCACCAACCCATATCTCACAGCACCAACCCACATCTCACAGCACCAACCCATATCTCACAGCACCACGCATATCTCACAGCAACAAACCATGTCTCGGAGCACCAACCCACATCTCAAAGCACCACGCATATCTCACATCACCAACCCATATCTCACAGCAACAACCCATATCTCATAGCACCACGCATATCTCACAGCACCAACCCATATCTTACAACACCAACCCATATCTCACAGCAACAACCCACATCTCACAGCACCACTCATATGTCACAGCAACAACCCACATCTCAAAGCAACAACCCGCATCTCACAGCCCCACGCATATGCCACAGCAACAACCCACATCCCATAACACTCACGCATAATTCGCAGCCCCATCCTTACGTTTGATGTTTTTATTTATAGGTTAAGGCCGGAGCTTGATGCAATCAGTGGAATGACTCGTTAACTTTGATGCGTATTTCCTTTCCTCGCCATTTGATAAAAGACGTTGCTTGTTTTCATTTATTTTTTATAGCTATTACCTGAAGCGCAGTACCCTGAACCGGATCTCCCGGGTGTATTCTCAAAATATCCGGAGCCGGTCCCCGGTCTGTTTATGGACAAAATCTTTCCACACAGAAATGCTCTTGTTGAACTCCTCTCTCTAGCCATTGACGCCAGTGAGAGGATTAAGCATGACTGTATCTGTGAAGTAAACAGCCCTCCCTCATCCCCCACTAACATATACAAGTCAATTTGTGCCATTCAGTATGAGCGTGTATCTACTATTTAAATGTTCATGGTTTGTTTGTTTGTTTGTAGATCAATCACAAGAAAACCAAACAGATTTGACATGTTAATTTCGATAGATCTATAGATGGTCTTCCGGAAAGTTTGGTCATAATGCGAATACCCCTAAAAGCTTACTTTGATTAAAACGAATAGTCAAATCTAGAAATGTACCGAGTAAAACTTAATAAATACTATATTCATAGTCAATGGCTTCCAGCGACATTGAAGTTGTTTTGATGTACACATTTGTAATCAGCAATTATTCAGAACGCGGCTCTTTCAAACATCTAATAATGGAAGGTTTTAGGTGCGCTTTCAAACATCTAATAATGGAAGATTTTAGGTGCGCTTTCAAACATCTAATAATGGAAGGTTTTAGGTGCGCTTTCAAACATCTAATAATGGAAGATTTTAGGTGCGCTTTCAAACATCTATTAGAGGAAGGTTTTAGGTGCACTTTCAAACATCTATTAGAGGAAGGTTTTAGGTGCGCTTTCAAACATCTATTAGAGGAATGTTTTAGGTGCGCTTTCAAACATCTATTAGAGGAATGTTTTAGGTGCGCTTTCAAACATCTATTAGAGGAATGTTTCAGGTGCGCTTTCAAACATCTAATAATGAAAGGTTTAAGGTGCGCTTTCAAACATCTAATAATGGAAGGTTTTAGGTGCACTTTCAAACATCTATTAGAGGAAGGTTTTAGGTGCGCTTTCAAACATCTATTAGAGGAAGGTTTTAGGTGCACTTTCAAACATCTATTAGAGGAAGGTTTTAGGTGCGCTTTCAAACATCTATTAGAGGAATGTTTTAGGTGCGCTTTCAAATCAAACATCTATTAGAGGAAGGTTTTAGGTGCGCTTTCAAACATCTATTAGAGGAATGTTTTAGGTGCGCTTTCAAACATCTATTAGAGGAAGGTTTTAGGTGCGCTTTCAAACATCTATTAGAGGAATGTTTTAGGTGCGCTTTCAAACATCTATTAGAGGAAGGTTTTAGGTGCGCTTTCAAACATCTATTAGAGGAAGGTTTTAGGTGCGCTATCAAACATCTATTAGAGGAAGGTTTTAGGTGCGCTATCAAACATCTATTAGAGGAAGGTTTTAGGTGCGCTCTTGTTTGGTGAACGCATTCTAAATTAAAGATTTATTCTATGTCATTGTGCTTTAAAAAAATAGAACATTAGAATTATTAAAAAGCTCAGCCGCGTGCATAACGGTGGCTTTCATTGGTGTCTATGATTGCCCTAATTTGTTATAAAATCAGACTTAAAGACATTTTTAACTTTTCTGAACAATCTCAAATGACTGTTGGAGGTTCTCAAATGTATTTTTCTTTATAATAGTCAAATGTTTAAAAGAAGGCACAGGTTAAAAGTTTCTACGTAAACGGTTGCATCCTGACCTCACCTGGTAGACACACATCCCATAATCCCTTAATTAATATCCTCTTCTTTCAACCAGTAACGTCCACAAAACATTTGTGCAGATGGCGCCATGTTTTATTGTAAATAAATCGATTGTTCTTATGCGTATTTCAACCAGTTTTAATGCGATTATTTGTAAAACAAAGTTTGCTGGTTATTCAACCTAAAATACTGACTGCTGAAAAGTATTAAAGGTTCAGTTCTTTTGGCGCAGAGGTCACAAAAAGTAAAAAAATAAATAATTAAAAGACACTATCTTTGTGTCAGAGATCAAATATTGAGATACTAATTTTGTTTCGAATAAAGTAAAGTAAGTTAGGATGAACAGGAAGTTAATTAGGTATTGTATGCCATGCGCAGAGAAGGGAAGTGGATTAATTTAAAATGACAGTCTGTGTATTTTCATTATTGGCTCTCGTATATCAAACCACATCTTAATGTTGACTCAACAGATCTGAGTGGAGGAAGTTATATGACAAATACGTTTGCTTTATTTTCTATAGATATTACTTCATGCCATGTGTAGATATATTCAGTTAATAAAAATGTGTGACGCGAAATTCATGAAGTTCTAGCCTCGTGCTTTTAAGTAAGCATGGACGTTTTTTTGAATGGGGATAATCCGATACTACAACATAATGATACAGCAATTATGACAAATAACTTTATTACGCAACCGCTACAATTTGCATTTCCTCTCCAATTTTATAGGGATAAATTTGAACATTCATTATTTATCCTAATGATTTGTATATTGCCCCTGTCTCATTGATAACTAAAATGTTATCTTTCAAACGGTGATCATATTTCATTTCAATTGAATTGATAAACCGCCATAGCGTTGGCATTGGTGATCACCATTTTCAAAAAAAAAATAAGACATCGTTTAAAAGTTATGACATTTGGGGTCTTATTCTAGTTTGAATATATTGACTGGGTTCCAAAATCAATGGTTACACTTCGATGAGTTATTATAAATATGGATGTTTATACAAGAAAATTGTACATTTTTATTAGTAATTTAGATAAGAGTTTCTGTCAGGTCCTTAAAATTACCTATAATCTTATAATAATTTGGACTTACCAAGTTTTTTTTCTGAATATAAACCCGAGCAAAGATTCGATCTTAGAGGCAGCAATATTATTTTAATAAAATAAAAAAAATAACTATGTACCATTTTTTGACAAACCTCAATTCCAATGTGTTGTACATGGGATGTCGCATATTATTACGAGTTTCCCAAGGTTAAGTGGCATGCATAATTGGTGCTGTGTTGTACATATGGTTTTTACTGACATAAAGGTTCTGTTAATAAATTTTTGTATTGTCCCCTTTACATAATATGTTTGTTTGGAAGGGTGAATTACAAGTTTGAGCTTTGTACCAAATACAGCAATTAAGCAAAATATGTGTTGGTGCATTTTATGAGCAAATAAATGATAATATCTCAAAGAGATCATTTGTTACACACGGAAAAATTCCGGTTTATATTAGATTACTTAAACAAAATTTAAATTATTTACATGTTGTAAATTTATCGTAAAGCCTCCCAAGGACAAGACAAAATAAGTGCTGTGTGTTTATTTAATTTCTGACATCCGATAAACAAACGATAGTGTTACAGTGTCAAACAATAGCTCTCAATAAAAGTCTTTAGAGGGAGAGATAAGTCACATGAGAGATGAGCTGGTTAAGGCAAGCTGCTGGCAAAGCAAAAAGGGGGCACATTCGGAACAAGTAAAGAAGCCAAATGGTTGGTGCCATCCCATTCAGCCATAGAAGGCTCAACAACAAAAAATTATGAGTTTGGACACCTGGTCAGAATGCTTGATAACTATATTGTATTGTCAACAAACTATAGCGGGGACTCCAGTTTTGGGGATATAAAATGAAACGGAATTGGCCCAATTTTAATGCTAAACTGTTATTATAAATCTGGTCTTTTCTAGGAGTACATTTACATTTTAATAGCTACTTTAGCGAAGTGTTTTTGAATGCTTCACGATTTTACCGATGTATTGGATTGTTTTTCCCAATACAAACCCCAGAAAAGCTGGGTATATTTTGCTAGTCTAGAACAAAATCATGTTTTCCCATTTCGTCTGGGACAGTCTAAAATAGCACGGAATGCCAGGTTGGATAGGGGAAGGTATGAAGGTTAGTGGAACTCTCACTACACTACACCATCAGATGCCCGAGTCTACCTTTCACACTCATGCATATTGTTTCTAAATGAACTAGCACATTGCTCTTTTAGCCGCTTGCTTGACCGTGAAGATAAATAAGATAATTAGATTCCAAGCAGGCTTCCTTCTTGACACGTGGCATTGATTAGCTTTTTATATCCATGTTTTTTTTTGTTGTTTTTTTTCTTGGTTTCTTGGGGGGGGGGGTTGGGGGGATGGGACAGATGAGAATGGTAAAGGAAGTGACTTAATTATAGTTAGTCTTGAAATAGTATTATTTAACAATGCGTTATTAAATGAGGTCCAAAAAAAAAGTCAATCATTTACAATTTGAAAAAAAATATGTACAAAATGATAAATCGTTTTTTCTCTAAAAAAATTAAATTCATAAATGAGAATCGACTGACGTAAAATTTATAGATCGAGCCTTAAATGTGGCCTCGGTGTGTTCTCTACTGACTTCTATCATTACCACACGACTTTTTAAATGGTTTAAAAATATTTAGTTTTTTTTATGTTTTTACAAATATAATTTTTTGGTAATACCTTTACCTAATTTTAAAGTTACATTCAACTCAACAACCAAACATGTCAACAATGTAATCTGTATAAACCAACATTTTGAAAAATACCTTTTGGCTGAGATTCGCCGTCTGTTGGTACAGGTTCGCGGTCTGTAGGTATAGATTCGCCGTCTATTGGTACAAATTCGTCGTCTGTTGGTACAGGTGTCCAGTCTGTTGGCATAGGTCCGCGGTCTGTTGGTACAATTCCAGAGGTTGATGATGCGAGTGATAGCAACATGACAAAACACAATTCCAACGTCAGCACGTAATATACAGACGGCATGTCCTTGCCAGAAGTTAGTCTCAAAATAGGTTTGGGTTCTGATGTGCACGCCTGTCCATGAATCAAAGTGAGGGATATTTCAGCTGTGTCGAAGATGTTTTGCAGCTAGCAGAGAGCTAAAGACCACACCTAGTGTACTTCCGCAACTGAGACGCTTCGAAAGTGTCAGTAGTTTTATGGTGAAATATTTAACAAAATATCAGGATCTGTATTCATTTAAATTACCATCTCATCGGGTATAAAGGTTTATCCACATCAGCTAGGACGCTAGGGACGAGATGAAAAATCCAACTATTACAAAACATTTTTCATTAGTGCCTAAATTTTAACGAAATGATTGATGCAGTATTATGCATTACTAGTGTTTCTTATTCGAAAAAAAATGTAATTAAGAATCTTGTTTTTACAGTAAATAACGAATGATACTTTCTAAGGCAGTGGTTCTCAACCTGTAGGTCGTGACCCCTTTGGTGGGTCGTGGGACCCTTTTCCAGGGGTCGCCTAAGACCATCTGAAAACATATATCCTTATAGCTATGAAGTAGCAACGAAAATAATTGTGTAGCTGGGGGGGGGGTCGCCACGACACGAGAAACTGTATTAAGGGGTCGCGGCATTAGAAAGGTTGAGAACCACTGTTCTAAGGTCTCTCGCTGAGTTACGTATTTCGCTTTCAGAGTCATTACGTTCAGTTATATGAGAAATATGAAATTATTTGACTTTTTTTATCTGCATCTTATGACGTGTGCTTTTAATCTCCAGCATATTTAATGTAAACCGAAATACTTTATTAAGATATCGAATTAAACAAGGACAATTTTGATACACCGTTACCTAAACTTTCGACATGAAAAAAATTATGATATACTGGTACCTAAAACAAACAAAAAACAACAACAAAAAAACAAAATTTGAGCGCATGGCAATACAGCGAGAGGTGGCATCGATTTAGGATCAAATTCAGTTTAAACATTGAGAGGAGCCATTATTCGACCCCTTAACTCACAGACGATTCATGAGCATATTAAGGGCTGGCCCAACACACTGGGCGGGAAAAGATTTGTGCTGCCGCCCCCTCCCTTTAAAAGCATCTGAAGACATGCCACCAGTCAATATCAGAAAAGATGTCGTATGGTGTGGACCAACCCTGCCCCCCCCCCCTTCCCTAATCCCCGCTACGCCATTGAGGAAGTATATTGATTTTCCTCAAGATGACAACCTGATAACGAAACCAGTGATACCTTTCGAGTTATATGTCTGACCAAAAAAACTGAATCCGCGTAAAGAAACCAATGTTAACATTAAGAATTATTTGCCTGACAAACAAAGTGAATCCACTTAAAGAACCACTGTTAACATTAAGAATTATTTGCCTGACAAACAAAGTGAAGCCACTTAAAGGAACCACTGTTGACATTAAGAATTATTTGCCTGACAAACAAAGTGAAACCACTTAAAGAAACCACTGTTAACATTAAGCATTATTTGCCTGACAAACTAAGTGAAGCCACTTAAAGAAACCACTGTTAACATTAAGAATTATTTGCCTGACAAACAAAGTGAAGCCACTTAAAGAAACCACTGTTAACATTAAGAATTATTTGCCTGACAAACAAAGTGAAGCCACTTAAAGAAACCACTGTTAACATTAAGAATTATTTGCCTGACAAACAAAGTGAAGCCACTTAAAGAAACCACTGTTAACATTAAGAATTATTTGCCTGACAAACAAAGTGAATCCACTTAAAGAAACCACTGTTAACATTAAGAATTATTTGCCTGACAAACAAAGTGAAGCCACTTAAAGAAACCACTGTTAACATTAAGAATTATTTGCCTGACAAACAAAGTGAAGCCACTTAAAGAAACAACTGTTAACATTAAGAATTATTTGCCTGACAAACAAAGTGAGAAAGTAAGAAATGTATTAGTTTTCTTTTTTTTCGTTTGAGGATCTCTGGTTTAAATTATAAATGGTTTAAAATATGTTCGTTTCAACATGTCAGAGATTCTACGTCATCAGTTTAATTTCAGATCGTTGTAAGAAATAATTGCAGTTAATTTTATAAGATCATTTTAAGTTATGCCCGAAATTCCATAGATAAATTCTAAAAAAAACATCAATAGCTGACTAAGTAGACTTACCTGTTACCACCGTGTGTTTGCAGACGTGACCAAGGTGTGTTCGTATCAGGCATGTTCTAATGGACAAAAAGAAGAAAAAAAAAATGTATGGCATTCTTGGAACAGCTTGCTTATTAATACATTTCCTGGAACAAGGAATTTCATTTTCACTCCAGGCTGCTTGGGATTCAAACTTATTGATCTATTAATAAGAATATACATAAGGATCAATATTAATCTGACACAGCAGTTACGTTGCATATAACCAATCAATAGCCAATATGAAATATTTATCCATTAAAAATATGTTATTACTGCATCAGCTAAGAAGGTTAAAAATAAAATAAATAGTAAAATCACGTAATATCCGGTAATGAATAGTCTTAATAAACCCAAAGATTGGTACGCAGACATTGCTTCAGGTAAAATATCACTAACAGAGGCGTCACCAGGGGTTGGATTCACTCAGGTCGGCAATCTTATAGCGTTACACCTTCCCTGGACTTTTTATTTCTGAATCGGACTGCTGCTTCTGCAATATTTGCAAACTGGTCTCCTCAACTTTACAACTCTCTATGTGATGTCGCCTCGTGCGGTCAAACTGGTCTCCTCAACTTTACAACTCTCTATGTGATGTCGCCTCGTGCGGTCAAACTGGTCTCCTCAACTTTACAACTCTCTATGTGATGTCGCCTCGTGCGATCAAACTGGTCTCCTCAACTTTACAACTCTCTATGTGATGTCGCCTCGTGCGGTCAAACTGGTCTCCTCAACTTTACAACTCTCTATGTGATGTCGCCTCGTGCGATCAAACTGGTCTCCTCAACTTTACAACTCTCTATGTGATGTCGCCTCGTGCGATCCGCTTCCTTCAGTCCCCCCATCCCCTTTTTAAGTAAAATATAAGGAATAATAATCTAGTATTAGTACTAATACATCAAACTTAAAGTAGCGTTTCTCACTTATCTGATAAAGCAAACGCCCTTTGCATCAAATGTAAATTATAAATTTTATTAAAGAGTGTTTATCCTCCCTCTACAACTATTGATAACACGTCTCGTGCTCTTATCTTTGAACTATATGCGTCTTAGTCAAGTTTCGTCATCTACTGAAGCGCTAAAAATAGTCATCACGTCACCTCAAAGTATATTATGTTCAAGCACCTGTCACGCGTGAATTAGCACGACACACTTCACTCCATTTTACTTAATAAGACACAGGTACAAAGCCCTGACTAGAAGACAGATTACATGTTTGTTTACTACTAAAAACTCGGCAGGTGAAATGCGAGATTCTGAACACGAAATGGCCAATAAAAGAAATCACATAGGCAAATCCTCACCCTCATGTCCCTTAGTCCTTGGACCGTTGGAGCGCCACAGATGACATGTGAACCATCCTCCTCCATTCCTCTCTGTCTTCAGCACCACGCACTGCATCGACCAGTGTTATTCCCTTCCACTCTTTGATGTTATCCTCCAACCTCTTTTCTTTGTCTTACTCTTCTTCTCCCTCCTCTATTGCAATATTTCTTTGGCGAGCCCTTGTTTCCTTGTTACATGGCCGTACCATTGTAATTTGCGTTTTTTCACAGTCACGAGTATCTCATCGTACTCCCTATTTGCCTGACGAACCCTTTCTTTCACAGTATCATTGGACATATGGTCCCTATAGCAAATGCCCAAAATGCTTCTGAAGCATATCATCTCCATCGCCTTTATTTTCATTTAAGATCGGCTGTTAATGTCCAGGATTCGCAGGCATACAGGAAAATGGAGAGGACTAATGAGCGCATCAGCCTGATTTTGGTGCTGGGGCCTATATTTTTGTCTTTCCATATTTTCTTGAGCTTTTTTAGTGCTGTTGTAGTCTGCGCAATCCTGGACATCAGTTCGGGCTTGGAGCCTTCTTCTGAGACTATTGCTCCTAGGTATTTGAAGCGGCCGACAGTCTCTAATCTTTCCTCCCCGAACTTATTTCAGTGGTGATGCCTGCGGTATTGTTTGTCATCAGTTTTGTCTTTTCGGCACTGATTAGCATGCCGTATGACGACGAGGTCTTATCGAGACGCTTTACCAGGTCGGCTAGCTCTTCTTCGTTCCCAGCCAGCACGTCTATGTTGTCCGCAAAGCGTAGGTTGGTGATTGTTCTGCCGCCAATGCTGACTGTCCCTACATGCGCTTCTAGACCATCTGACATAATTCTCTCTAGGAAGATGTTGAACAGGGTGGGGGACAGCAGGCAGCCTTTTCGTACTCCAACCGTGGTCTTGAACCATTCTCCGATGTTGTTGTTGAGGAAGACTGTACTGGTGGTCTTATCATAGAGGTTGCATATCATCATGTTGGTTAGGTTTGTGTTGATGTTGTAGTGCCTCATGGTGGCCCGTAAAGCAGCATGCCAAATCCTGTGAAATGCATTTTTGAAGTCAACAAAGACGTGGTATAGATTTTGTTGGTGTTGAGCATATTTCTCACATAGTATTCGGAGGTTTAGAATCTGCTCAGTAGTGCCCCGTCCTTGTCTGAAGCCCGCCTGTTCTCCAGCAATAGCCAATTAATATAATTGAATGACCACAACCAGTATGATTATAAACATATGCACACCACTGAATTGTTGGACAAACATTTGCGACCCCTTGTATCTTGAGCGACATCAAACAAAAAAATCATACACCTCATTCGTCCATGGTTGACAGGACGTTGCTTTATACACAGAGCTTAATACGTTATATGTGCAAATAGCTCGTACGTTTCTTTGTACACAGATCTTATTCGTTACATTGTACACAGAGCTTATACATTACTTTGCACATAGAGCTCATACGTTAATTTGTACACACTCATCAATTGTTACATTGTACACAGAGCTTATAGTTACGTTGTACACATAGCTTATGCGTTATTTTTTACACATAGCTAAAATGTTATTTTGTACACGGAGCTTATACGTTTCTTTTGTACACATAGCTTACACATTACGTTGTACACAGAGATTACATCGATTATTTAAAAACAGGAATTTCACCCGCCATTCGCTGGCTTTTCCTTCCTGGACCATCTCGATTACATCTGATATTTTCTTTACTTCCATGTGTCGCGGATCGCTGATTGCTTCAAATACAACTCATATCCGATTGATTAGACGCGTCTTCCTTGTGAGTCTGTCTAAGATAGCAATCCAATAAAGTATGCAACTTTTTAAAATTTTAGTGATTCCCATTTATTTGTTTAACTCACCGACAAAGGGTTGTCAATTTTATAAAACTTCTTCGTATAGTCTATAACCGATACTGAATAAGAAGGTTTTTTTTTAATAAACCGAGGCAAAAATGAAAGAAATTCTGTCGCAGACACAACACTTTATTTCATTTTCTTATCTATAAGTACAAGAAAGCTATTGTTCGCCTTTGATAACATTATAAATTAAATTGTATTTATAGACATGACGTCATTTCCAGTTAAAGTAAGTACATGTAAAATATGTATGGCATTGGAAAAAATAAGCAGCCACCAAAACAAAGTTTTTCATATAAATTATTCATATGCATTTTTTTTGCATTTATGTAATTGTATGTGATTTATCATTTTTGGTGCTTATATTAAAGGTATTGATTTTTTGAATTGCATTGGTGTTTAAGAAATAAAATTCATTCATAATTAATTGTTAAAATGACGTTTTAATATACCACCAAATGTACGTCTCGTGTCTTTAACATGTAATAAGTGGTGCTCCGTTTTTATTTAAACTTTAATAATGCGCATTTATTATATTGATCAAATAAACAAATCAGGAAATATATGTTTAAAATTATTTTTAAAAGCCATTGCAGTGCAATAAAAACAAATCCGTTGGAGCTGTGCTTGGTTCATTTTATTATCTCCATTTCTGATCCTGTTACGGATTTGTACTTTGGTATAGATTTGAATGTAAAAATAAATAGGACCATAGTTTTTGGAAGAACGGAAGCATTACAATGCATGATGAAGTAGAAGTGTGGCATTGGAATCAAAATAAGGTTAAGCTGACGCATAGGTGAAGAACATTGTGAATGGGGTAGCATTTAAAATAAACATCTCCAAGCATAAAATACTACTAATTGAAACTTTTGAATATTTTACTCAATAAACAAATAAATAACCATAGTTGTTTTTTTTTAAATATACACAATTAGTCTTGACACTATTTAATTAAAAAACGTAATTAACATGCAGTTATATGCGTGGTAAAATGGATGGGACAAATCAATATTAATCTAGTTTAGCGTTGCACAAAAATTGCATTGTGGTGTACGTAGGGGTGTTACCATTGCAGAGATGTTTTGATTAATGTTTAATGAACGCATATTAAAATGTGTGTGTTGGGGGGGGGGGGTGATTTTTCTTTTCTTTTTTCAATTTTGTAAAATGCATCACCAGCTGCGAATTTAATGTGTTTTTTCTCTTTCTCCAGCAAGAAAAAAAAAAGGGTCAGAATTGTTGGTGATGTTTTGATTAATGTTTAATGAACGCATATTAAAATGTGTGTGTTGGGGGGGGGGGTGATTTTTCTTTTCTTTTTTCAATTTTGTAAAATGCATCACCAGCTGCGAATTTAATGTGTGTTTTCTCTTTCTCCAGCAAGAAAAAAAAAAGTGTCAGAATTGTTGGGTGCATTCTAAGAATTGTTTAAAATTCTTTGATAAAGAAATTTCAGAGGAAGGAAATAGTTGGAAATATGTGAATTTTAATGTGGACGACAGCTTCGCAACTGAGGCCCTGCATGAGTTGTCGGAATGTCCCACTGTGCCAATGTTATCCACCTACGGGACTCCATCAACGGCTTTTATTTCAGCGTTTCCTTCTCTTAGATGAGTTTCCATCCAAGTTTAGCGGGTCTCATCCACCCGGATTGTTATGGATGTTGTTTTTTTTTTTTTTTTGACTGGGCTTTGGTGGGGATTGACCTCCAGACCACGAACTTGAAAAAATAATTACTCAGTGTAGAATACTCGACCACCCANCGGGACTCCATCAACGGCTTTTATTTCAGCGTTTCTTTCTCTTAGATGGGTTTCCATCCAAGTTTAGCGGGTCTCATCCTCCCGGATTGTTATGGATGTTGTTTTTTTTTTTTTTTGACTGGGCTTTGGTGAGGATTGACCTCCAGACCACGAACTTGAAAAAATAATTACTCAGTGTAGAATACTCGACCACCCAGAATGACCTTAATAAATGCCTGTGTACAAATAATTTAAAATAAAATTATGAACGGTTTGTTTTAGAGTTTTATGTTTTCACATTTCAAGACTAAATTTAAAATAAATAACCATTATCATTTAATAACGTCAGCATAGTTTAAGAGATTCTACTTTTGATATAAGTATTCTGTGTGTTACAATTTTCTGAATATATAGTTCAGAAGTTATGCAAAATGTTGATCATTTTCTAAAAGGAGATATCAATATGTCAAACTATGCTAATGCTAAAATTATTTGAACTACTAAAACTTTAAAAAAAAAAGAAAGAAATATCAATGTTTTGACTTTTTCTTTCAAAATATGTTATATTAGTAGTTTATATGTGTGAAAAAGGTTTTGCTAGGTTTACGATATATACAAGATAAAAAAAATTCAGAAATAAATGATGCTGTTAACGTAAATATCTTCTAAAGATATTTCTTTTTAATGAGGAAAGTTTTATTAACATTTTCCTAAACATAAACATTTTAAGAGAGTGAAAATTTCATAATTTTATATTTTTTATAAAATACATCACAACCCGATTGAGTAACATGAGAACAAATCGGCTTTTATATGTGAAGAGTTCGCAATAGCAGGTAGAGGGTAACGCATTATGCCTTTTATTACTAGCCGAGTAAAACCGGGTCATATATTCAAGTATTTTTAAATGATCCGGTTTCACTCTATATATATTGAAGCTTCATCACCGATGATCACTTGGCTTTTTTCAGTTCATTTGCCTTGATTAGTCCCATGTCAATCATTGCAGGTTGATGTTTCATTTATTAAAATATGCAACGTAAACCGACGTCGTTGGTTCTGCCTCTCTCAAGAAAAGTATAAAATACGAGGAGACAGGACTGCTAAACGACAAAAATGAGGACACAGGATACTAACACTACAAATACGAGGACACAGGACTACTAACACTACAAATACGAGGACACAGTACTACTATATCTACAAATACGAGGACACAGGACTACTAACACTTAAAGTACGAGGACACAGGACTATTAAAACTACAAATACCAGGACACAGGCTTCTAAATCTACAAATACGAGGACACAGGACTGCTAACTCTACAATTACGAGGACACAGGACTATTAACACTACAAATACGAGGACACAAGACTACTAACACTACAAATACGAGGACACAGGACTACTAACTCTACAAATACGAGGAAACATGACTACTAACTATACAAATACGAGGACAAAGGACTATTAACACTACAAATACGAGGACACAAGACTACTAACACTACAAATACGAGGACACAGGACTACTTACTCTACAAATACGAGGACAAAGGACTACTAACTATACAAATACGAGGACAAAGGACTACTAACTCTACAAATACGAGGACAAAAGACTACTAACACTACAAATACAAGGACACAGGACTACTAACTCTACAAATACGAGGACACGGGACTACTAACACTACACATACGAGACACAGGACTACTAACACTACAAATACAAAATATACTTATTAACAGATAAATAATTTTGAATCCCAAGCAGCCCTGAGGGAAAATGAAATTCCTAGTTCCAGGAAATCTATAATAAGCAAGCTGTTCCAAGAAAAGCATTCATTTTTTTTTTCTTCTTTTTGTCCATTAGAACATGTCTGATACGAATACGCCTTAGTCTCGTCGGTAAACACCTACACACACATTATAATTTTTTTTATTCCAACCCTTTATTTTATTTGTGTATTCGATATTTCGAATTGTACTTGTTAGAATTCAACACAGGGAGCCTGGTGAAAACAGTGGGATAATGTAGTTTTTTTGTTAAACCATCTCATTTGTAGTTGCCTCCGTTTCCACAATCATCCAGGCGCGCTTACCATTCGGTGCACTAAAAATTATTGCAATTTCTCTACTACTGAGTTTAGGTATAGCTAGCGAGTCCATTTGTGAAAATACATCTTAACAACATTACGACGATAATTCCTGCTAAAAATTGTCAGGTATTTTACAGCATTCTATATATAAATGTGATATATTTTATTTTATTTTAAAAACAATCTGATAAAATAATAGAAAATAACTATAATTGTTTTTAAGAATCCGAACGTATCAAAATAGTTTCTTACTTTTAGGATTATGTGACTCTAGCTCATTCTTATATATACATCACTAACAGTGGCGTCACTAGGGGTTGGATTCACTCAGGTCGGTAAACTTATAGCAGCGGTTCTCAACCTTTGTGTCGCGGCACCAGAAAGGTTGAGAACCACCGACTTATAGCGTTACACCTTCCCCTACTCTTTATACTTTTTCATTGCCGTCCTCGGAATCGGACTGATGCATCTGCTAGATTTGCAAACTGGTGTCTCAACTTTACAACTCTTAATTTGATGTCGCCTGGTGGCGTCCGCTTCCTTCAGTCCCCCCACCGTCCCCACTCAACCTGAGACGACTCAGCACGCATGGTAGCTGACTCCAGTACAGAGCGATTCAGCGCGTGAACAAAGAAACAGTGTAATCTAGTAATTACTTTTAGTATGTAGTTGTTTTCTTTTTTGGACTAAGAGTTTGTTAGCAACATTTCTTGTACTATTCGGATTATTTTTGTTCTTCTAGTAATTTGTACTGACGAAAACGTGGGTTAATATGTGTAAATATATAAAAATTTAATTTAGTATATATATATATTTGTGTATGTATATATTCGCACGTGAAGATGACCAAGGCTTGGGTGGTAGCGTTTCCTTGGGCAGTATCTTGTTTAAAGTGGTGGAGAGTTGCTTCAATTTGACTGTGTTAATGAGCACGTGCTACCTGTTGATGCCGACTAAGACGGCTGTCGCCACCTTTCTTTAGAGGCTTGTTGTAGCGAGTTTTTTTAAATATATATATATATATATATATTTAAATTTCTTAAATATCTTTATAAGATTGGCCCTGTGTTGCGCAGGTGTTGTAATGACAAATAGATTGGGTTACATCTTTAGTGGTTCAATCGACACATTGCCTACTGACTGGACCGATTAGTGTAGGTCGGTGTTTTTTGGATCCGTGACTTATCCATCTCCAGTGTCTGGGAGTTATTGTGGTATGCGTCTTCAACCAAAACTTTTCGTAAAGCTCTCTTTGTCGTCCCCCCCCCCCCCCTTTTTATTATCTCTCCCCAACCCCCTCCTCGCTCTTATGAGGTGCAATATGTGAAAGTTAAGGAACCCCTACAGTCCTACAGTTATTTGTAAACTCCATCGAATTGGCTTGTTTTGTCGTCTGCTGTGTCGCGTGGGAAACGGCATCTTATTTATCAAAGTGTTTTCTAAGAGACTAATAATGAAATTAAAAAAAAGAACACCTTTCCCTTTCAGATAAGTTCACCATGACCAGCCTTGGAGGGAGGAAGAGACCAGCTCAGTCAAATGAGGTAAAGTACCTTCATTACGTTCTCATGGCGTCCTCCCCTCACCATAGCAACGATAAGATATACATTTTTAAAACTAACTCTTTAAATTTTGACACTTTTCAAGGGGAAGTAATCTGTGATCCTTATAAATTTAAATTAAATGAATCTTTTTGTTTTATCTCACCCCCCACCCTTTTTTTTCCCTTCCCCTGTGCACGTGTCGTTCAGTAAAAAGATTTACCGTGGCAACAAGCGCTTTTAAAGAAGATGAATGACCCAACGGCCCCATCACTAACAATTTAGTTTGACTCTTAAAACAGGATGAGTTTGGACCCAGTCCGCAAAAGATGAAGAAGGAGCAGGGAAGGGAAAGAGTCGCTGACGCCGTTAGAAACAGACTCTACCAAGGACGACCTACCGCGGCGCAAACGGGGCGGGTGAGTGTATTAATTGATAAAGTTTTTATTAATGTAGCCGGGTGGTGACGTAGCATACAGTTTAAATAAAATCACAATAAAACAATCAGGTCTGAGAACTATAGCTTTTTAATGTAAGGTACAATCCGTTGACAGAGCTGACAGGAAAATCTCTCACACCCGCCGCCGACCCGACGCATCCGTTCCACACCACAATCTCAAAAATGTACACACCTCAAGTCCCAGTTCGCCCCCCCCCCCCCCACACACAGTCACAGGGAACCCGCGTCCGAGCTGACCATTGGTCAACCCCGGAGCAGGGATGGTTATTCCCGCGTGCATATAACCTAGATAAAATTTAAGGCCAGTACACGGCTGAGTGTTAGGTTGAATGACCATGGATAATGGATGTGTACGTGCTTGGGGTTACCCATAGCAGTCACACTATAACTATGAGAGTGGCTTCTCTTATATAGTGGCACATTGCCACATCCACCCCAACTGTTTAAATCACAGCGTCCCCGCTGGGCCTACTACTTTGTAATAAAAATTTAGAGAACGATCGAATATTTAAAAACAAATTAAAACACTTAGCATAAATAACAACTAGGACTAGTGTCTTGTGCCACTGGCTTATTTCCGTTTCTCTCGATTAGCGATGCTAAGTGATCTGCGTGGTATAACTGGTGGAGGTACTACTTGTGGAGGTACTACTGGTGGAGGTACTACTGGTGGAGGTACGACTTGCGTTGTGGTCACGTGTTTACCTCGTGCGTGTGATAAATGTTGGGGAGCAGTAATGACAGGTACATATGTGTCATGCCGTTGTGGTGAAACCTGTCTTGATGGGATAGCATCTAAACTGGACACGCCTGATTTTGAATCTGAACTTAATGTCCTTGTTTGTGAGGATGAGCTAAAATCGTCCAGGTGCCCTGTACTCATTGTACTGGAAGTTGGTGGTGGCGAAACCACGGTAGGGATTGAATCCTCTGTGATTTGATGGGCTTCTTCAATTGGATCACTTCATTTTTTAATAAAATTTCAGATTTCTCAAAAACATTCAGAAGTTCTCCCTTAGAATTAAAAACGTGTGTCTTTGTTTTTAGTGTTACTGTGTGGTTCATGATAACGGTTCTTCTCTCAACATCTGGGCAAACTGCCGGTTGTTTTGGTGCAACACTAACAGAACCATTCTGTAAAACAGTGTCAGAAAAATTAACTGTTGATCTCTTCCTAATATTTCGAAGGTCAATATGACCAGCTGTATTAGTCACACTTTGGGGTTGAAGTTTAAGAATCGTATTTGCGTCTGAGTTTGTGGATCGCACATTCTCAGATTTAGTTCCAACAACAGTAGGGCTAAACTGACCAGGTTCTCTTACATATGTTGACACATGCTGACCAGCAGTCGGCTGGTCGTGAGCAGCATCATGGCTAAATGGCATTCGTGATTTCCATTTTGACCGTCGCCTCTTGGGGTGTTGTGGTTGTCCATTTCTTTGAGAAATGTAATTTCTCTTGGCACAGCATACCTGCTCTGTGTGACCTCTACGACTACACCAATGACATAACACATCCGTGCGTGTAGGTTGTCGCTTGCGCTTATGTCGTCGCTGCTGTGTAGGTGCTGGTGTAGACTCGGTAAACCGGACGTTGCGGTCCCTTTCAGGCCTATACGATGGAGGGTGATACCTTTCTGCCCATGCTGCTACTTGATGGTCGATACGAGCCATAAGTTGTGTTAGTCAGCTGGGTCAGGTAAGGTGACGGTGATGCTGAGAGCTGGGTGGTGGCGACATCAGAAATGTACTCACGCATCCACCGTTGTGCTTTCTCTACGGACGTCATCAAATGAGCGGCTAGTGTGTAGCCTTGCGTAGGCCTTGACATCTCTGCGTAGGGTGGGTGGTTGGAGACCTTGGATGAATACGTCACGCAGTATGTCTTCTGGGAGAATGCCAGGTCGTGCAGAATTAGCTAACATGAAGATGTTGCGCAATTCTTTCGCATATTCCTCGACAGTTTCCCCAAGGTATTGTTGTCTACGGTAGAATGCGGCCGCTAGAGTTGTGACGTCACGATGATCACCCCAGTTCTGCAAAATCAAGCGCAGTAGTTTATCTGGAGTGTCTATCGTAGCAACAGCTTGGTCCAAAATGTCCTGACGAGCACGTCCCTCCAGGGCTCCTATTATCCAGATGACCGCTTAGGTTGCGGGCATCGGCTGAAGTTGCAGGAATAACCTTACTTCCTTCACAAACTGCTCTGCATTGCACTCGCCATTAAATTTAGACAGCTTGGGTGGATGGTTGGCTAGGTGAAAGTGTTCTACTGCACTTTTCTCCATCGGTTGGTCTAAGTGTGTTCTGTCTATGATTGTGTTACCTTTTCTTTAAAACTATCCTCAAAGAATCCTGCCGACAACGCCAAAACTGTAGCCGGGTGGTGACGTAGCTTACAGTTTACATAAAATCACAATAAAACAATCAGGTCTGAGAACTATAGCTTTTAATGTAAGGCGCCGACCCGACGCATCCGTTCCACACCACAATCTCAAAAATGTACACACCTCAAGTCCCAGTTCGCCCCCCCCCCCACACACACAGTCACAGGGAACCCGCGTCCGAGCTGACCATTGGTCAACCCCGGAGCAGGGATGGTTATTCCCGCGTGCATATAACCTAGATAAAATTTAAGGCCAGTACACGGCTGAGTGTTAGGTTGAATGACCATGGATAATGGATGTGTACGTGCTTGGGGTTACCCATAGCAGTCACACTATAACTATGAGAGTGGCTTCTCTTATATAGTGGCACATTGCCACATTAAGTTATAAGCAGTCCACTCGGATTACGGACCCATGAGAATGTTAGGTGAGGCCCATGAGAATGAGAAATTTAGTTGGGGCTTAAGTGAGTATAAGTTAATTAAAATTCACATTTTGAGATTGGCAAGATTTTTAAAAAATTTTTTTTAGGATCTTTCTAAATTCCTTAATTTTCAGGAGGCCCGTGGCCTGTGTATACCTGTTACCGACTCCGACTTGGAGGTGATAACTGGAAGGAAGTAAAGAACTATACTTTAAAATAAAATATAATTTAGGATACATGTGATTTAAAAAGAAAATAATAATCTTTCTTTTTTTTGTGTGACAGTAATCATATTTAAGAAATTATTGTTTTTATTTCTACTGTTTAGCGTCGCCCTTTCATCGCACAAGAAGGAGGGGTCATACATCTCAGTGATGACATTGCTCAACAAAATGGACCAGTGTTAACGGACATAGACGTGTCCATGGCCAAGAGAAGAAGTAGGAACATCGATATTTGGCGGGAAAAGCAGATAATGAACATTGGAAGGATAGCTGGTAGGTCTTCGCCAGTATTGTCTTCATGTTCATCGATATCAAAACACACGTTTATCAATGACTGTCAATGTGATTCATTGGAAACACGCAGCAGTTTCAAAACTTGTCACAATTGCATGATTCGAAGTGGCCAATGGTTGAAACATGAGCTCCACAGCGGGCTGTGAATGCTTTTCACAGTGCGATGAAAGTATTTAGACTGGCTTCTATTTGACATTATCCTAGCACTTAAGAACTGTTGTATAATATCTTAGCACTTCAGAACTTTACAATATCATAACATAAATGTGGAACACTTTGTTTTTGTCAAATACACTCGCGATAGAATATCCTGCTATAATTTTTTTTTTACATACTGGCTTAATATATTACTTACAAATTAACCCCAAAGAATGATACCATTTAACATATTGCGTTTTTTTTTTTTACCGCAGCTACCTTTGTGAAGTCTTGCAAAACCTGTTTAGACAGAAAGAAAATTTGGTGCCAAAATCTTCCATGTGGGCACATGACAAACTGCTATGATTGCGCACCCCTGATGCTTAAATGCGCCCATTGCGCCCAGGACATTAGAGGGACAAGTCCTATTCAGGACATAGTCTGGAAGTGTCTTGTAGATTCTACAGATTCTGGAATGTTCTTAGAGAATTCATATTGAATTTTCTCTACCAGGACTGCAGAATTACATTTAAATCATTCCAATGCTTTTAATGGTATTGGTAGTTTAGTATTTTGTCTTCACTCTTCGGTTTGCTTTTGTACTTTATGTTGTTACTTATTTTTTACTTAGTATTTTTTAAATATTTAGGCAAGATTTTCTCCTCCAGAGAATCTCAATTCATTCATGCAGCATTGTTTCCAGGTTAAGATAGGAAAATGTAAAGAATTTGAGGTCTATTTAGAATATGAGATGGGAAATATATTTAATTATTTTGTGTAATTTGAGGGGTGAAAGTTAGACAAGAAAGAAATTTATTTAATTTTTTTAGGGGGTGGGGGTGTGTGGGTTCAAATTGAAACCTTGTTATTGTTTGTAATTTATTTCGATCCAAATAGTTTACACTCAATACCAGTTTTCTTCCTTTAACTTTGAATCTCGAGGCTTAATTCAATCTTCCTCATAGCAAGATGGAATCATGGTCGTTAAAGAAAATGTGTGTGTAAGTGTGAGACGGTGAAGGGGTTAGCTCTTCAGCTAAAACAATGAGATGATCACTAAACACTTTTAGCTGGGTTTAAAAGCTGAGAACAATGGTAACTTGGTATTAAAACATTTTATTGATGTGCACAGAAATGGTACTTAAAAATCAAGTTTAATCAAAAGGATTTTAATAATGTTTACCAAAAGTACAGATTTAAAATTCATCTTCATGTTCATTTTTGTGTGTCCCTTTTAACATTGTTTATTATTCATATGTTAAGGTTCTTTTTTTGTATCTCAAAAAAATTATAACATAATTTATCTGAGTCTGTTTTCTTTTTTAAACACACGGTGTGGTGTCCCTGTTCGAGCCCATAATGGTAGCAATAACAGCCCATATAAATACAAAATGAGAGATGGCCTTAATAACATCATGATGTATGGAGAAGATGTTATCAGCTATTGAACGTTTATTCCCGAACATCATTGGCTACCCTCCCACATACTCAAGAAAACTTAAATTCAGTTACTGTCTTGGAGACTAAAATTTCCCTCAGTTTTTTAAAATAATTTTTACATTGTCCCCACGTTTTGTAAAAAACAGCCACAACCTTCTTAATCCCGCCTGATCAGATAAACGTTATTCGTCTCATATACTAACTAAAATTGTTCAATAGGTACGTGCAAACTATTAATTTTCCAAAAGTTAATATTCTTAGAAAGTGCTTTACATGAATGCAAGTTTTGTCAAGTTACTTTTACTAGACGGGAAGTGCACACATAGACCCGTCACTGTTTGGCGTGTAATGTCTTGTTCTATGAAGCTACATTAAAATGCAAATTCAAGGTACGAAAGCAATGAAAAGGCCCCAAGGGTAAAGGACAGAAACGTTGGGATGACAAGAAAAGGTATAGCTTGGTCGGTCTACCACTTCATGAACTTTTAACTCGATGGGCCTATTGTAAGCCTCAAATCATCACATCATACCTGCACATTTGTCTAGCGATTGATTCTTTTTTTTCTCTTCATCCTAGACATCCGGATCCTTGCAGTAAGATTAAGTCTGATCAAATCCTAAGCCTAAAAAATTCTAACCCAAAAAGTTCAATGACCGAGTACTTGAGGCTGGACCAGGGGTTTCAAACTGTTCACTGTCAGGGGCTGCACTGAAGTATGAAAATAAAATGAACGAAATATATGTACAATGCACATATCCAGGGT
Source organism: Lymnaea stagnalis (assembly GCA_964033795.1). Classification (NCBI taxonomy): domain Eukaryota; kingdom Metazoa; phylum Mollusca; class Gastropoda; family Lymnaeidae; genus Lymnaea; species Lymnaea stagnalis. Next base: position 766,215 of record CAXITT010000298.1, on the reverse strand, counting down.
TTCTTTCAGCTATATCTCAGGGGGGGGGGATGGCAGTGCACCCCGGTGAAAGCCAAGTGCCACACCGGAGGAAACATATGTCCAACGATAAATCAACTGGAACTGCTGGCCCTGCACCCCTCCCCCCAAAAAAAAATCTGAAGTGCCCCCCACCCTAGAAAATCTGAAGTTCACCCCCCGGGGGAAAATTTCTGAAAGAAAAACTGGACATGACACTAACATTTGGTGATGTGTTAAAACGTTATTTTAACAACTAAATATGAATGAAGTTTATTTATTAAATAACACTACCATACACAAAATCATTTTTTTTTTACTATAATCACACAAAAATGATAAATTTCATACAATTACAAAAAGGCAAAACAAAATTGCATATAAATCTAAATGTATATAAAATTTAATGTCTGTATCTTTGTATTTCTCCTATCTGCTCCTACGCCATTCATGCGATTGCGATAAAACTTTGGTTAGTTGTTGTTCACATAACCGGCTTTTTAACTTAGGCAATATAACTCTTAATTCATTTTTTTTTCTAATATGATCTTTGTAAAAGATAATTTCCATATGCGCTTCTACGCCATTGATCCGATTCCGATACAAATTTGGTGAGATGTTGCGAGCATGTCCGTAAAGGTTTCTAAATTACTATAACCGTTTTAAAATATTCAGTTTTTAGCTAGGAGCTATTTGTTCCATTTTCCTTACTTGAGCTATTTAAATATATTTTCAAACTGTATGCACTCCTACACCATTCATGCCATTGCAACAAATCTTTGGGAAGTTGTTTTCCATACGTTCAACATTTGACTGTGTTATTAAAATATTCCGTGTTCGGCCGTTGGCCCTTAATTAGCACTTTTTCTCATAGGAGGTTTGTAAAAAATAATTTTCAATGCGCTCCTACGCCATTTATCCAACTACATAAAAAATTGGTGAGATGTTGCCGCCAACACTACCACAAAGGTTTTTTAATTATTAGAACCGTTTCAAAATATTCCTTTTTGAGCCAGGGGCCCTATGTTCGTTTATTCCTTTTTGAGCCAGGGGCCCTATGTTCGTTTATTCCTTTTTGAGCCAGGGGCCCTATGTTCGTTTATTCCTTTTTGAGCCAGGGGCCCTATGTTCGTTTATTCCTTTTTGAGCCAGGGGCCCTATGTTCGTTTATTCCTTTTTGAGCCAGGGGCCCTATGTTCGTTTATTCCTTTTTGAGCCAGGGGCCCTATGTTCGTTTATTCCTTTTTGAGCCAGGGGCCCTATGTTCGTTTATTTCGTTTTGAGCCAGGGGTCCTATGTTCGTTTTTTTCTTATATAAACTACATACATTTATTTTCAAACCGTATGCGCTCCTACACCATTAATGCGATTGCGACAAAACTTTGGTGATTTGTTATCAATAAGTCTGTGCATTTTACTCATTCATTACAACACTTTTAAAATATTCCGTTTTCTTCTGTTGGACCCAAATAAATATTTTAACTTATATGAGGGTTGTAAAAAATAATTTCCGTAAGCGCTCCTATACCATTTTTCAGAATGCGATAAAACTTTAGTGAGATGTTGGGCAATCGCCCACAAATGCTCTTAAATTATTACAACCGTTTAAAAAATATTAAAGTTTGAGCCAGGGGCCCTATGTTTGTTTTTTCTAATATGAGCTATATACATATAATTTCAAACTGTATGCGCTCCTACACCATTGAAGCCATTTCGATAAAACTGAGCTAATGCAAGGATGCAAAGATTTTTATTAAATTACAAATTATGACATTACATTGTGTGTGTGACATATTAAGTAGGTTTCTGACGTAATACAATTCTACAATATTCCGGTTATGGCCGGGGGCCCAAAATTCGTTTTCCACCCTTTTATTAACTATATAATTATCGTATGCATTTCTAAACCATTCATCCGATTGTGATAAAACGTAATCAATTGAAATGCGCACTACCGCAAATGTTTATAAATCAGAAAAACTTTTTACAATATTCCGTTTGGGCCAGTGACCATAATTTCATTTTATAACTATAATTTCAAAAAGAGCTATTGCATGTGTGGATGGAGCTGAATCCACTCGCAACTTTTTCTAACCTGGTACAACCATTTTACAATATTCATTTTCGTTTTCTTAAATGAGCTGCATCAATATAATTTAAAACGAAGCTGTCAACACTACCGTCCTTGAACAAATGGCACATTTGTAGTAAAGCAGAGAAAACATGTTTTTGCAATTTTAGTGTAGAGAGTAATTTTGTTAATTTTTTTAATCAGCTTGAATTTTGTGACGCATTTTAGAATTGGATATGAAGTTGAAAACATGTTGTTGTTTTTTTAATTAAAAGTATTTCTTGAATAGAGTCTAATAATTTAGGAGATGTTTTGTGTTATGTTAATGCATAATGGCTGTGTTGCTTGGGGTTGAAATGGCTAGAAAGACTTTGCAATTGTATGCTAGTAATTAGTTTTTGTAGTGTTGCATTTGTTTTAAATGTGGTAAATTATAGATTTGTATTTTGTTGACTTTGTACCGCGCTTCGAGCCTTTGGGGATGAAGCGTGTTTTTGAAATGAACTTTATTATTATTATTATTATTATTATTATGTAAAGACATTTTACATGAATCGATGGTTTCTTATTAATTAAATAACACACTTGACAACGTAGTTATTGAAGTATGGTAATATCGTGATTTTAGCGCTGGAATTTATGATTTATGTAAATGAATGTGGTGCTATACAACTGGAACTCTCCTGCCAACAATGAACGTACCTATTGTGCGAGGTGTTCGTGTAATAAGATGGAAGATCCTAACGTGTGAAAATTATTACAGTTAGCAATATTGTAAATTAATTGAATCAAACACAAACAGCTACATCTCATTTTGTGTGTGACCTAAGAAGCTGTGATAATTGTGAAATACCATTGCTAAGAACAGATATCAGATGCATTTGTAATATTCGCCACAAAGCAATAAATTCGCTGTCAAATCAATTATGCCACCAACACGAAAAGATATTGGTTTTTCTAAACCTCAAAGCATTTTATAATCGGATATGACGTTGAACACGTGTTGTTGTTTTTTTTAAATACAAGTATTTCTTGAATAGAGTCTTATAATTTACGAGTTGTTTTGTGTTATGTAAAGACATTTTACATGAAACGATGGTTACTTAAGTAATTGAATAACACGCTTGACAACGTATGTATTGATCTATGATAATATCGAGATACCCGTTCATCTGAAACAGTCAAGCAACGACAAGCAAGACAAGAAACCGCTCGAGTACACAATGCTCAACCCGTTCATCTGAAACAGTCGAGAAAAAGAAAGCGAAACAAGAAACAACTCGAGTACGCAATGCTTAAACCTGTTCGACTGAAAAAGTCGAGCAACGAGAAACAAGACTGGATTCCGATAGAGTACGCACTGCTCGATCAAGGCGAACACTGCATGCTGAATTAAATCTTAGTGCATTCCATTACCATGCTAATTATGATTACAGTCTTCATCCAAGTGTGGTTATTGGAAAAATGGATCAATTATGCGCGTGTTGCATTGCCCTCAAATTTAAGAATAAAACACTGCGAATTTGCTGCGCGGTTGGGAAAGTAAAATTGCAAGAACTACATTCACCACCGGTACCATTATCAACGTTAGTATCAAGTGAAACAAGCCAATCGAAACATTTCTTGGCAAACTTACGCAAGTAAAATTCATGCTTCCAAATGACATCGTTCGGTGCAACAAATATTGTGTGCGAGAATTACATGCCAACATTTAAAGTGCAAAGCCAAATTTATCATCGTGCAGCATTTTTGATGCCAATGCCAAACACAGATCACACATTTTTTCAAATTTATTTCAACGGGAATACTGATGAGCAAATCTATCAACGTTGTCATATTAATACGGGCACTAAACCAGAAATCGTTGCTGCATTGCAAACGTTTTTTTTTTTTTTTTGCAACACAACGAATTAATTCAAATGTTTATAATTGCACTTTAAAAGATGCCGACTGATGACTAAAAAGTTAAAGTTTAAGCAAACAAAACATCTGATGAGCAAATCTATCAACGTTGTCATATTAATACGGGCACTAAACCAGAAATCGTTGCTGCATTACAAACGTTTTTTTTTTTTTTTTGCAACACAACGAATTAATTCAAATGTTTATAATTGCACTTGAAAAGATGCCGACTGATGACTAAAAAGTTAAAGTTTAAGCAGACAAAACACCTGTCAGCCAACATAAAAGACAATACAATGCAACAACAATTGATGAAGTGGCGATCGTTATAGTTGGCGAAGAATTTAACTCACGTGATATAATTCTTTATCGCAGAAGTGGCGAGTCTCAGAAACTCATCGCTCATACGATGGATTGAAATATCCTTTTTTATTTAGGCAAGGAGAAGTTGGATATCATTTTTACATAAATTTGAGAAATTCACAGACAGATGAGGAATCGAATAAGAAGGCCAGTGCCATGAAATACTATTCATATCGATTGATGATCCGTGAGAGTGCCGAAAATCATATCTTGAAATGTCGTCAACGGTTCCATTAATACATTTTTGATATATATGCAAAAATTGAAACCGAACGACTCCTCTACATTTGATTAAATAAAACGCAAGTTACTTTCCGAAGAGTACATTCATTTACGTGATGCAATTGTGAATGATTGCAATGTGAATCCAAATGAATTCGGGAAAATGGTTATACTACCTGCGACATTTACTTGAAGTCCAAGTCACATGCATGAATACGCACAAGATGCAATGACTTATGTTCGTGCATATGGCCGCCCAGATTTTTTTGATACATTTACGTGCAATCCTATGTGGGGGGAAATACAAGAACTTTTGTTAACTGGACAATCATCATCAGATCGTCACGATATTACTGCGCGTGTGTTCAAACAAAAATGGAATCTTTGATAGATTTTATTGTCAAGTAGCACGTTTTTGGAGAGGCACGCTGTTAGATGTATTCGATGAATAAAATGAGGATTGTAACATGCACACATTTTATTTTGGTTGATTGAAAAAGTCAAACCAGATCAAATTGATAAAGTCATTTGTGCAGAATACCAGATGCCAACATTTATCAATACTTATTAGAAATCGTCATCAAAAATATGATGCACGGTCCATGTGAATTACTCAACAAAAATTCACCATGCATGTCTGATGGGAACTGCACAAAAGATACCCAAGAGATTTAAATTGCTGAGACTTTCACTGGCAATGATGGCTATCTAATGTATCGTCGACGATCAACTGAAGGTGGTGGCAAATCAATTACTTTAAAAATACGAAACAATGATGTCGAAGTGAATAATCGTTGGGTTGTACCGTATTCATCGTTACTCTCGAAAACGTTAAAAGCACACATCAGTGTAGAGTATTGCAATTCGGTGAAATCGATCAAGTACATTTGCAAATATGTTAAGAAAGGAATGATATCAGTTTTTGGAGTGGAAAATAAATCTGGATCAATCGATGAAGTCTACCAATATCAACGTGGACGCTACATTAATAGCAATGAAGCAGTATGGTGCATTTCATCATTTCCAATCTATGAACGCCATCCAACAGTTGTTCATTTGGCAGTGCACCTTGAAAACGGAGAGCGAGTGTACTTTACAACAGAAAATGCACGTGTAAGAGCAGTGTCACCTCCGTCAACAACGTTAACTGCATTTTTCTCATTGTGCCGGAATGATATTTTTGCGAAGACGCCACTTTACTCTTAAGTGCCAACATATTACACATGGAATGCATCAGCGAAAAGTTTTCAACGTCACAAACAGGGTAAAGCATTTGAAGAAAACCCCAATTTATATTCGTCTGACGCATTAGGCCATCTGTACACTGTACACCCAAACAAAGCAGAAAGCTTTTACTTGCGATTACTTTTAATCAACGTACGTGGACCAACATCCTTCGAAGAACTGAGAACAGTAAACTGTCAAGTATGTGCCACTTATTGGGAAGTTTGCCAAGAATTAAAACTTTTGGAAAACGATACTTATTGGGATACTTCGCTCTCTGATGCATCGAATATTGCTCAACCACAGGAATTACGCACTTTCTTGGCATTCATACTGACAACTTGCTTCCCATCCAATCCAAAAGATCTTTGGGATAAATACAAAGACGACATGAGTAAAGACATTCTACATCATTTGCAGGCTACGAATCAAAATCCGGGCATTAAATCTATACCAAACGTGTATAACGATGCATTTGTTTCGATTGACGACATATTTTTGGCAATCTCTAACAAAGTACTTTTAGAGTTGGGAATGACTTCTACTAATCGATCTGCCAACAAGCTTTTTAATCGTGATTTGCAACGAGAAACGCACTTTGAGATCGAAGAATTAGGTACATTTGTTCAGATGAATCTTCCGAAATTGGCACTGGAACAACTCATAGTTGATGACAGAATTATGCATGCAATTACCAGTCAAAGCGGTGGACTATATTTCCTAGATGCGCCTGTAGGCACAGAAAAACTTTTCTAATTTCACTTATTTTGGCGACAATACGATCACAAAAAAATATTGCACTAGCTATCGCATCATCTGGAAATGCAGCAACTCTTTTGGATGGTGGCCTCAACAGCTGCTGATGAATTAAATGCATGTCTCAAATCATCAGATTTATGGCAACATTTACAGAAATCGACTTTGAAGACCAATATACGTGTACAACTACATAATGAATCATCCGCTGAACGTATTGCAAACCAATTGTTGGACATTGGGAATGGGAAAATGGCAATAAATGAATCCACAAAATATATCACTTTACCAACAAGCTTCTGTAAAATTACAGCAAACATTGACGAATTGGTTCAAAAAGTTTTTCCAAATATCGTACAATATTACAAAAGTCATCAGTGGCTCAGTGCACGTGCTATATTAGCAGCCAAAAACAGCTATGTCAATGCCATCAACTTAAGCATTCAAATTGAAATCCTAGGCAAAAAAGGGCAACATACGTTGATACTGTCCATCGATACTGTATTGAATTAAGACGAAGTTGTCAATTATGCAATCACTTGATTTATCAGGCATTTCATCTCACGTTTTAACACTGAAAATCGGCGTGTATATTATTATTTACGGAAACATAAATCCACCACGACTTTACAAGGGTAACAATTTTCCGGGGAAATTATGATTACTTACTATATATATATATATATATATATATATATATTTATATGTTACTTCCTTGTTACAAATTGATTTCAACGCAAACATTTCTTTATTCGATTTAACGTGTTCTCTGCCTTTATTTCATCAGTACTTTTCTTCTTTGTGCTGTTGGCCGGTTCAAAACATTTGTTCCGGCGATACGCTCTGCTTGCTCAGTTTGTTTCGTCCTCAAGATCTCTATGATTCAACTTTTCTTGAGTTGGGTTACATTTCTTTTTTTAAAGAAGTCGGCCCTGCTTACTCAGTTGTAACAATATTAAATTGAATCATATCCAACATGGCTCTGGTTGATACAGGAACGTCTAGAGATAAGATCCATGAATAGGGGTGGATAATTATACGAAAAAGTGTGTGTGTGTGTTTGGAGGGAGGACTGCATTCAAAGTAGGAAGAATGAAAAACGGGAATCCTGAAAAGGGCACAACGAATCTAAGGATTCGTACGATCCCCCTAAGTATTTGGCACCGACGTGCAGGTCAAAAAGTTAAAGATTAGGGCAGTTTTTCATCTTGTTAGCCACAAGTGACACGGCTACGAGTAGCAACTTGAGTGTAAAACTAATAAAAATAAGGCAAACAATCGACATGATAGTGCGTAGTTTTAATATTCACATTGCTCTTTTGAAACGAAAAACGTCATCTTCAACTGTTCAGATACGGCTCAGAAACCAACCCACTGAGACCCAGCTACTTACTAAGTACGGGGACACAGGACAACTAACTCTACAAATACGAGGACACATAACAACTAACTCTACAAATACTAAGACACAGGACTACTAACTCTACAAATACTAGGACACAGGACTACTAACTCTACAAATACTAGGACACAGGACTACTAACTCTACAAATACGAGGACACAGGACTACTAACTCTGCAAATACTAGGACACAGGACTACTAACTCTACAAATACGAGGACACAAGATTACTAACATTACACATACGAGGACACAGGACTACTAACTCTACAAATACGAGGACACAGGACTATTAACCCTACAAATACGAGGACACACGATTACTAACACTACACATGCGAGGACACATAACTACTAACTCTACAAACACGAGGACACAAGATTACTAACACTTAACATACGAGGACACAGGACTACTAACTCTACAAATACGAGGACACAGGACTGCTAACTCTACAAATACGAGGACACTGGACTACAAACTCTATAAATACGAGGACACAGGACTGCTAACTCTACATATACGAAAACAAAGGACTACTAACTCTACAAATACGAGGACACATGACTACTAACTCTACAAATACGAGGACACGGGACTACTAACACTAAAAATAAAACTAATAATAATTATTAAGTTTATTTAAAAATCACTCGGTACAAAGTCAACCATTTTAAAGAGAAATGAAATAATATATATTTTACCACGTTGAAATATAAAACTTAACATTACAAATATTACATACGAGCATACCAAATCTAAGTCTCTAATACCTTGCAACCATAAACAACACAAGCCAATATACATCTAGGAGATAATATTATTAGCTAGCTGGAAAAGATGGTAGATTACATACCCAAGCAGGTGTTTGCAAAATAAATGTGTTTTTCAAATCGGTTTTGAAGGAGTCCAGTGTCTGACTGCTTCTGAGAGCGACCTGAAGGGTGTTCCAAATTGTTGGGCCAAGCAAATGTGAAAGTGCGCCTTCCGTAAGTCTCAAGGCTAACACGTGGCGTCAAGAGTTTGCAGGACTACCAGCGCTACAGTCTCTTTATCACTACCACGAAGCCTGCAGTACGTGCCATGGTCACACACTTTTTCATTACCTACTATTTCTTATTGGACGTTTTAAAAAAAAATCGAACCAGAGGACTACCAACATAACTCACGCAGGCCAAAATACGTTAACATAACAATTCATCAAACTTAAATGTGAACAGAAAGCCTTCTGAAACCAAGTCAAAATAAGTGAATCACAAATGTTAAGTAAAGTAAAATTACTTAACTTAAAATTCAAGAATAATTTAAAAAAAAAAAACACACCAAGAAAAACTACAACACTTTTTACGGGCTCAGTTATGTTAGAGTATTTTATTTTCTTGTTACAAGGCGCAGTCTTGCTCTCGACACGTCTTTTTTTTCTCTGTGCAGTCTTGCTCTCGACACGTCTTTTTTTTCGCCGTGCAGTCTTGCTCTCGACACGTCTTTTGTTTCGCCGTGCAGTCTTGCTCTCGACACGTCTTTTCTTTCTCTGTGCAGTCTTGCTCTCGACACGTCTTTTGTTTCGCTGTGCAGTCTTGCTCTCGACACGTCTTTTGTTTCTCTGTGTGCAGTCTTGCTCTCGACACGTCTTTTGTTTCGCTGTGCAGTCTTGCTCTCGACACGTCTTTTGTTTCTCTGTGCAGTCTTGCTCTCGACACGTCTTTTGTTTCGCTGTGCAGTCTTGCTGTCGGCACGTCCGTCTTTTTAAAGTGTCCATATCCAGGCTTGCCCCTACCTTGTGCTACTTATTTCCATGTTACAGGAGTTCTTGTGTTAGAGCCAGACATACATTGTGCCTTATATAGAGCAGTAACTCGCTTGTCTTGGGCCAGATCAGAGTAACTGCATAGTAAATGCCATACAGTAGTTGTAGTTCAGATAGAAACAACGAATGTAAGAATTTAGTGGGTTTTTTTTTTTTTTTTGGTGGGGGGGGGGAGGGGGATATGAATTTTTTTAATCTACCATATGTTCCTATTTTAATTTAACAGTTAGTTAACAGACAGAATGACATAATCAGATCAGAGTAACTGCATAGTAAATGCCATACAGTAGTTGTAGTTCAGATAGAAACAACGAATGTAAGAATTTAGTGGGTTTTTTTTTTTTTTTTGGTGGGGGGAGGTAGGGGGATATGAATTTTTTTAATCTACCATATGTTCCTATTTTAATGTAACAGTTAGTTAACAGACAGAATGACATAAATGAAAAGTCTAGAATCTAATGGTCACTATGGTTTATTTATTGACAAGTTAACATTATAACGATATGATACTTTAGCAATAAATCATGAACATATGCATATTATTTTATATTTTTCTCTGTGATCTTTTCACATTATCTTCTATCCACATACATATACACAATTGAATACATTTTGATAAATGTTCATTTAGTTTTTGTTGATACCAAGATAAATTAAATAAATTACAATATAATGCATACACCATCTAACGTAATTATCTAAGAATATTTGTAGATGAAACACAAAGGCATCCATTTGATCTCATGCTTGTAGGTTATGGCGGATGTAAGATAACTTCAATGAAATCCTTACGCATTAATGGGGCCCATGGGTATGTACATTGAAATTTAATTAGGATTTGATTCCAAAGATACTAAGAAATATTATATACACCAAACCAATTTCTTTAATATCCCTTGGCCTCTAAAGATGCTTTATCGCCTGCTTTTCTTTCGTTTCTTCGGCGTCGTCTAGAGGAAATGAAAGTGGCATGGAAAAAAGCGCATCTTGAAATGTAGTTGACTAATGACTACTAATGTACTTAAAAAATGTCAAGGTGGTGTAAGTTAATAAATAGTAAAGGTGGGATTGTTTCTACAGGAAAAGTTATTAAAGAAGGTTTGGTAAAACCCGGGGAAAAGGGCCCAATAAAACAAGACAATTTTTTCATAGGTTTTCCCAAATCTTGGTTCAGACATTTCCTTCTAATTAAATCCTTGATTGAATTCTCTTTCCCCTTATTATCATTTATACAGTTTTAAATCACATTTAAACAAATTAATTAATAATTTCAAATAATCACAAATTATCTAAAATTTTACTTAATTTATGTAACACAATTAGCGACAGATATTTTAAATAGTTTTTTTTTCAAGTTAATAAAATGAAATACAAACATCTAAACGTTGTTACTTAATGCTTTTAATAAATCCTAATATTTTGATGGTTCTTGTGTCTTAAGTAAAATAAATAAAATCATGGCTCGAGTAGATCATAAGAATTTAATTAGAATGTCACAAAAAATTCACTGATACAATTTTAATTTTAAAAATCTTAAATTGGTTATGTCCCGTAGTATCTAGAAAACGTGTTGGCCTATACGTTGGATTCGTTGCTTAATTTCTTATATATTTCAAGCAACTTTCCCTTTGCATGTGTCACAAACAAAGGGTGGACGAGACATTGAGAACAGTAAATGTGGAACATTTAAAGAACTAAGGAAACTTCAGGACCATGACCGGTGGGAAGTCGCATAGAATAAACTTAGAGTCAAAATAAACACCCTTACCTCCAGTATGTAACGTCAGCAATGATCAACAGCGTTATGATGAGAGCAATGATAATAGGGGTGGCTACAGCAGCGGGAATGGGGTGGGACGGTGACCTTTTGCTGTCTATGTCTGCAGGTAAGGCACGAGAAAAATACATTTCAGATACGCATTGAAACAAAACAAAAAACAAAACAAAAAATACAAAAACAAGTACTATTCATCAATACCCAAATTACTATCACAAATATTATTTTCAAAAGTGTGGTCAAGTATTGCACGACCAGATTGAACACAAAATACGTGCAAGCTAATCAAGGGCTGAGAAATCGTTCACTTCAAATATCATCTGTTTTGCTAGAGAACATCAATGATCTATCGATAAATGGGATGTTCTGAGTAAACTTTTGTTTTAAATATAAGCCTAGTTACCAGCTACATGTAAGCCTACTTAGCACCCACCTGTAATCCTAGTTAGCATCAACTTATAAGCCTAGTTACCAGCTACATGTAAGCCTACTCAGCACCCACCTGTAATCCTAGTTAGCATCAACTTATAAGCCTAGTTACCAGCTACATGTAAGCCTACTCAGCACCCACCTGTAATCCTAGTTAGAATCAACCTACAAGCCTAGTTAAAACTCCCCTATAAGCCTAGTTACCAGTCCCCTATAAGCCTAGTTAACACTCATCTTTAAGTCTAGTTATCACTCACATATAAGCCTAGTTACCACTCACCTGTAAACCTAGTTACCACTCTCCTATAAGCCTAGTTACCACTCACCGATAAGCCTAGTTACCACTCACTTATAAGCCTAGTTACCACTCACCTATAAGCCTAGTTACTACTCACCTATAAGCCTAGTAACCACTCACCTATAAGCCTAGTTACCACTCACTTATAAGCCTAGTTACCACTCACCTATAAGCCTAGTTACCACTCACCCATAAGCCTAGTTATCACTCCCCCATACGTCTAGTTACCACTCACCTATAAGGCTAGTTTCCATCAAACTATAAGCCTTGTTACCACCAATCCATAAACCAACTTATAAGCCTAGTTACCACCAATTTATAAGCCTAGTTACCACTCACCTATACGCCTACTTAACACCAATCTATAAGCCTAGTTACCACTCACCTATACGCCTACTTAACCCCAATCTATAAGCCTAGTTACCTCCAACTTAAAAGCCTAGTTACCACCAACCTATAAGCCTAGTTACCATCAACCTACAAGCCTAGTTACCACAAACCTATTAGCCTAGCAACCCCCAGCCATTTTGTTTTTCAATAAATCAACCAAAAATTAACTTCCCAAAGCTTGACATATGGGATATATCTCAACCATCAGTCGTAACGCCATACTGCCCGCAGAAGCGTAGGAGGGGGACGGCCCACTCGTCTTCGACATATTCGGCAAACGGCACAGTTTTACACTTTGAGGGGGGGGGGCGATATTTTGGCACCGCCCCAGGCGGCACAAATCCTAGCCACGCCACTTCATTCACACAATACAGTAGTCTAGCGGCGTGGTAAATTCAACCATTAATTACACTACATATATCTACTACATTTTCGGAACACCTTCGCCACATTGAGAAAAAAATAAAATGCCCCGCAACTCCCCCCAAAACACTTCTCATGTGTCCTTAACGGTATTTCTATCCTTCCCCTTCCCCCCTATACGGCTACAAGGATCTGGATCGAGAGAAACATAAATGGCGTTTTGTTAAACTGACATCACCTGGTATAACATTAAGTCGTTACTTGATTTACATACACGCATTCTCCGCCCACTGTTCGTTGAGAGCCAATGAACTTCCACTTAAATATGTTCTAATTCCCTATTCAAGTCTTTGCTTCACTTTCATTCCTCGATTCACTTCGCTAAGTTTATATACTCTTCAAGGTTGTTTTACAATTTCTTTCCGTTTCAAACTTTTTTCGTCAACGTTTTATTGCTGTGTGTATCATTACATACACACACACACAAGCATATCAAGTTGCAGCATACGGTGTGCATATGATTTTTATTTGTAAAACAACGGTAGTACCCCCGCCCCCCCCCCAAATAATGTACTATTAAAAAAAAAATACATTAAAATATAAAACACAATTTTTTAAAATTCCTGGTTTTCTATTTTTATTTTCATCTCTTTTAGTATTTCATTTACTATTTATTTATGTTTGCCATGAAATTATTACTTTCTGGTAGTAAAATCAATATTTCTCATAGATAAAAACAAAAAACGAATGTGTGCATGCCATCTGTTTCTTCAATATTTGCATATTTTAAGACAAAAATGTGTTTTTATATTGAACATTTTCCCTATCATCAATATACTAAATGATTTTTAATTTCACTCATATTATGAATATGATCACATCTAAGTTATATGTTTAATATAAAAATACCATTAATAATATAGGAATGGATGACCAATAGTGTACACAATAAACGAATGATAGACGAATAGCTTCCAGAGTATGCACACGTTTGTTTTAAAATTTAAAAAAAAAATGTAACCAGTCTATTTTATAGCATGAAGTTATGTTCACCATGCTGACCTTTGTCACATGAAGCACCGACATATCCAGCATTGCAGCCGTCCAGGCAGATTCCTGTTGCACTGTCACAGGAAACGTTAAGACACTGAAGCGGGCAGTCTTGTGTGCAGTCACCACCCCATTGCCCGGGGGGACAAGCTAAAACAAAATGACGCAACTAGTATGTAAAGAAAGATAATAAGCAAACCTTAAAACATAGTTTTTCATTTAAATATTTTATCAAATGTAATATCGAGCAATGGGGATGAGGTTGAAAAATTGACATAACACGCATACAAGTAACGCACATAATAAGAATCCCATTTAGTGTCCCCCCCCCCCCAAGGCTCGTAACCACATATTTTTTCACGCACAAGAACTATATTAACATTATGATAACCCCCTTCCATCTTCCTGACCCCCCACCACTTTTACATCGTAGATTTATTTCATCAAGTATTTTATAAAAACAAAAGAAAATATTACGCAACAAACGTACTTGCGATATTTTTTAAAAACCTAATCTCATTTAGCGTAGTTATTGATAATTTTATGTCGTGATACACGTGTCACCATATTTCCTTGATCTTATCCATGAAAAGAGTGGGGTTTTTTTGTGTTATTTTTTTTTTTTTTTTGGGTGGGGCGTTATTGGGCTGAAAATGTAAGAGAATGTTTGGTTGTCGGAAACAAGATTATGTGCCAAGTTTTAGCTTGATAAGATGGGAAGTGGGTCAATTAGCCTTTCGTAGATATTTGCAAGTATGCCACCCAGTCTGCCACCCAGTCTGACACCCAGTCTGCCATGAACAACAGCAAATTTATTTAAATGATTTAAACATATCAAGAGGTTTTTTTATTTATTTATTTTTTAATATTTTTTTTAAGAACTAATTTCAGGAGCGATAGAAATCTAGTAATTACATTTTAAAACGGCTTGAAATATTATTACGTTATTGGACCATGCAAATCATTTGAACCTACCAGCAGCTATCAAGGTTATCAATGGAAGTATACTTAAAGCTGATCTCAACCTGTACATTTTAGTCCCCGGCTTAAAGTTTGGCTGTGGACGTTACATTTTTGTGGGGATACATTTCCTGGTGAGGAAAATAAGAGACAGCCTCAATAAATATGTTACGCACTCGCCTCTAATATGAGAAATTAATCTCCAATTTTAATTGTATTGGCTCGTTGGCAACAGTGCCTAACAAAGGACGATATCATAGAGTCAACATTATTAAAGATACGACAACCGAGACAGTTGCAAGTTACAATTAATATGATTCAATTTAGTAATAAAACAATAACAAAAAAAAAATAAATATAATTATAAATCATCAACTGACAGTATGGTATATGTTGTACCGGTACACAGTTAACACAGTTAGTACAATGTGCCAATGAATATTGATGAATGAAGAATGCGAATGAACACATATAAATACACAAAGAATAATACACGCCTCGTAAAGTTAATAATATATATCTGAATCTCTGTCTCTCCCTGTGCCTGTCTATCCTTTATATATGTGGGTCTACCGACGCGTAAGCCCTGCCTTCCAGAAGCTACTCAGCATGTGTTTACATTTCTAGAACAAATTGAGATCATTCGGAAAGATACTAGGAGACAGTCTAACCATGTTTAATTGGTAAACACGATATATCAAAAGAACTAGCCCCGCCTATCTATGAAGCGAGCGTCTGCTTAAGAATCTAATTTAAGGTCAATCAAAGTTCACGCACGGGGAAATCGTGTAAAACGGTTTACTTAGCAAAGTATTTGTGCGAGTATATCCCGAAGAATTCTTTAATCCAAATATTAGTTATACAAGTAACGCATTTTGTTCAACTGATTTTGAGTTAACTTAAAATATTCACTCAGGTTGCATAAGTTCAAGAATTAGTTGAGTTTCTCATTGAATTATACGAGCGGTTCTCAGCCTGTGCATGTTAAGCAGATGAAAGGGGATAATTAGGGAATTTTATACTATAAATTTCTTATCGGCAGAATATATAACGTCAACGGCACCGCAAAATTCAATTAGCCCAAGGCCCCGCACCCTACTAGCGCCGGCCCACGGTGTTGCCACAACATGAAGAACTGTATTAAAAGGTCGCGACATTAGGAAGGTTGAGAACCACTGAATTATACATTTCCTACGAAAGAGTTTTATTTTAACAAGCTCTGCTTTGTGGTCAACAATTCATTCAGATTTTTCATTTAAATTTCAATAACATTCATTAAAACTTTATTCCTAAATATTATTCATGGGAACTGTGCATTTAAAAATAAAATAAAAGGGAAATACCAAGAAAAAATTGTTATCCACAAATCATAACCTAAAAGAAATAATTTAAAACACATTCATGAATATATAAAGTGCTATTCTACTACAATGTTTTATTAATAGTGAGTATGACATCAGCCAGTAAAGGTGGGGCGAAGAACGTAATATTTCAAATAATTTTTTTTAGCAGAGTTCAGTTAGAGACGATCTTTGTAGAGATATCATTTTGTTAGTGCCTACTATTGTAGAGATATCATGCTGTGGAAGACTTTAATTTTGTCAGAGACTATCTTTGTAGAGATATCATTTTGTTAGTGCCTACTATTGTAGAGATATCATGCTGTGGAAGACTTTAATTTTGTCAGAGACGAATGAGGCCATCGTAAACGACGAAGATATACACACACCCGCTAATACCTAACCAGTAATAATCTGTGTCAGCAACGTCACGGGTCTAGAAGGGTGTGAGGTGCACTTATCTCGGACAGAGTTTAATAAAAGTATATATTTTGTGTTTACACACTTGTGATTATTGGAAAAGGGGAGAAAAGGGGGGGGGGGTAAGCGTGACGTCATTTCTGGATTGGACCCATAAAAAAATTTCAATTTCCTTTTTTTACAATTTATTACTTTTTTACTTGACTTAAACATTATCTTTTTTTACAAAATTCATTTGAGCCCTTAAAATGAATTTAGAGCTCTATAAACCTCATTTTTAACTAGATATTATTCACGATAACTTGGATTTTTAACTTCGTCTTTTTAGTTAACAATGATCTGGATTAAAATACGGAAGTTATGGTTCTTAAAAATTCATAGAGGCCTTAGGCTTAGGCCTTTCAAAACTACCCCCATCCAGTAATTTATATGACTTTAAGTATTAGTAGGCCTATCTGCAGTAAGTACTGAATTCATAGGCCTTTTAAAACTACCCCCATCCAGTTATTTATATCACTGTCAGTATTAGTAGGCCTATCTGAATTAAGTATCCAAGCCAAATGGTTGGGCAGGCGGTGTACACATTCAATCATGCCCAGCCGGTGAACGTGTTTTGGCTTAGCTTCCCATGGGTATTGTATTGCGACCTTATTATGCTAGCAACATCAATTGTTTACTTTACATCAGTAGAAGTAATGTCTGTTCGTGTGCGCTTAAACAGAAACGTACACTTACAGGAACGAGAAAAAGGCATAGCTAATCTAAGGCCTATTTTTTTCTCTCTTCACGGTTCTCTCTAGTTCAGAGTCGAGAATTACAGTTACAGGCACTAGTTTTGTGTTCAGTCAAGCGTTTGCTTTGGGAGAGTCAGCCCCCACCGTTAGGTAGTCGAGTTTTCAGAGCAACGGCACAAAAATCATTAATCCACCAAATTAACTAAAATGTTAGTCCATTTTGTAATGAAAATACTAAATCTTAATGATCACAAATGAACAGCAAGGAACAAATCATTTAACGTATACATTTCTTTGGTGTTGATTTTTTTTGTTTAAGGTAGGCCAACTTACCGGTAAATGTGTAGTTCAGATTGCAACACTGCTGACCTAGATTGTTGGCTATGCCAGTAGAGCATACCTGATCTCACTTTGCACTCATGTCAACACACTACCGTTGTGACATTGAACACATATTTTTAAAAAAGAGATCCGTTTTGACTATAAGCTACCACTATGACATTTAACACATAGCGATATATCCGTTGGACAACACACTACAACTACAGCTATGACCTTAAACACATAAATTTAATTGAAAGATCCCTTGGACAACACACTACCACTCTGACACTGGCCTCACTACACTCTAACACTGTAACATAAAACCCTTTTAGATCTAGAGCATCTATACAGATTATCATTGGACAACACACTGTCACTGAGTCATTGAACACAGATATTATACGTCCATTCGACAACACACTACAACCGTGGCACGAACCACAATTTCATTTAGAGATCCTTGGACAACACACTACCACAAATACAGATATGCCTTGGACAACACACTACCACATATACAGGTATCACTTGGACAACACACTACCACAAATACAGATATCCCTTGGAAAACATACTACCACATATGCAGATGTCCCTTGGACAACACACTACCACATATGCAGGTGTCCCTTGAACAACACACTACCCCATATACAGATATCCTTTGGACAATACACTACCACATATACAGATATCCCAATAACAGAAACATTGCAAATCCCATCTACATGCATAGTAGCCAAAATGATCAATAAATTGATCGTGGGCCCTTAAGATATAGAAGAAGAAGAAGACAACACACTACCACATATACATATATGCCTTGGACAACACACTACCACATATACAGATATCACTTGGACAACACACTACCACAAATACAAATATCCCTTGGAAAACACATTACCACATATACAGATGTCCCTTGGAAAACACACTACCACATATGCAGATATTCCTTGAACAACACACTACCCCATATACAGATATTCTTTGGACAACACACTACCAAATATACAGATATCCCAGTAACAGAAACATTGCAAATCCCATCTACATGCATAGGAGCCAAAATCAATAAATTGATCGTGGGCCCTTAAGATATAGAAGAAGAAGACAACACACTACCACATATGCAGATATCCCTTGGACAACACACTGTCGCATTGAAAGCATAGACAGTGCCTCTATGGGCTTGGACAGAACACCTTCACTGTGACATTAGAGATTCCTTGGGACACAGCTTCACCATGACATTAGAGATTCCTTGGGGCACAGCTTCACTGGGACATTAGAGATTCCTTGGGACACAGCTTCACTGTGACATTAGAGATTCCTTGGGACACAGCTTCACTGTTACATTGAACATATTGTTCCTTAATCTGGCTCTGTTTCAATCTTCTCTGAATCGAGCTTAAATATCACAGTTTGATCCGTGCGTCAGGATTCATGATATCTATATATTTTATATTCAGAGATATATGATCTAGGACATGCAGTTATAAGCAGGTCATCAACGGAAAAATCAAAACTCAGAACACATTCGTAATGATATTTATTTATTTTATTTTTCAAAGTATTCAAAGTGTAACACATTGTATTTGAAATAAATATATTTTAAATATTTATTGGTTGCATGCATGCATCTATACCGCGCCATTATGCGTTATTCTCTTTAGTCGTTATGCATGAACGTCTGCAAGGTGGAGGGGAGCAAGTTGGTGAGGGGTGGGGCAGGGTCTTACTTGGCTTTTGCAAAAATTTTGTCAAAATAGTAAAAATTCGTCAAAATACCAGTCAATAACTTGAAATTAACTTAATTTTTCAGTCATTCAGCCTACTAAAGCCTACAATAACATTGAAATAAATAAATTACGATCATATTTATATTCGTGGAGAGCTGATCTATACAAAAACGGCATTTTGTGTTGACGTCCTCATATTTATTTTTCAAAAATAATTTGTCTCCGCACCTCTTTTTTTGTTGCGAAAACGCGTGCCCCCCCATACCCCCCCACGCCCCCCCCCCCTTAATTTTTTTGGGTGGGAACAAATTTCTTCGGAGGTCTACAAACGCTTACGTTTTACCAAATCAGATGAGACAGAAGTAATATAATGAAAATGGGAGTTAGGGTAACTAAGGGAGTGAAGCCATCTCTTGAATGATTCTTTAACATCGAGTTAACCCTTTCTAGGCTCCCATTGTTAGGTTCTGATTCAATGTGCAGCAGATGACAAATTAACGGATAGATGTCCACGGACTGAATTGGGTCGACTGTGACATTGACCTTGAAAGCCGGTCCACTGGCAATAAAGATGGGTTTCATGCTGATGAGTTCGTTGTCGTAACCATGGTTACCTTTAAAACCTGTATTCGCAAGCTCAGCGGTCTGTGTGGTATTCTGTGTACAAGAGTCAAACACATACTAATCACTCACAGGGGTTTTTGTGTACACGTTTTTGTATGTAACTTACTTAGACGTGATAGCGATAAGTTTCTTAATAATAAATGAAAAAGCCAATATGTCATAATATGGAAGGAAAATTAGAATACATCTTGTTTTTTGGTGTTTTTATTTCTAGAAATAACTTTAAATTTAAATTTTAAATATGTATTATTACAACTTTCCAAAAAGTTGCAAATGTATTTAAATAGATTAATAAGACGAATAATTTGTGTGAATAAAACAAAATTTGTAAATCTTCAATTATGATGAGCACAAATAGAAAACCATTTGAAGCGTTTCGGCAAATCTCTTCATCAGTACAACAACAAAAAAATCATTTTATTTTAAAGTAAAATGCATTTAAAATTTGAACTACACGTACATGTATTTTAGAATAAGTTAAAACTCCGCCCAACTAGGACAGTTCACAAGCTTCCAGAAGTAAAAAAATGCCAACCAGACGTCTCATTGATGAGTGAGTGGTTCTCAACCTTCCTAATGCCGCGACCTTTATGGACAGTTTCTCATGCTGTGGTGACCCACCAACCCTGAAATTATTTTCGTTGCTTATTCGTAAATTCGTGTTCTCCGAACGTTTTAGGCGAGCCCTGTGGAAAGGGCCAGCACTCCAGATCATGCATCAGTGGTTCTCTTGTTCGCTATTGCTGAAAGTGACCTCGCTCACAACATGATTATTTCACGGGTTAAACGATTAGTTTTTTATATGCCCTCAGATTTTCAGGAAATTTCTTTTTACGCCAGCAGAGTTCAACTCAAAGGGAAGAAAAAAATGGTTTCTGTCACATGACTTTAGCAACATGATTATGGCGACCTGACTATGGTCAGAGGATTTTTTTGCAATTTAATTAACACTTATATGCAATGATTATAATCCATTTAATCTCACTTAAATCAAAAACAATTGGTGCAATCAATCTAAAAACACAAACAGTTTGTCGTGAAACTTTACGAATCGGCTCTAGCTGTTCCTAAAATTAAAATCGTTGACCAAGTGCAATTTGCATTGGAATAGTATTTGTCTGCAAATTAAATATAAATATTTTTTTAATCAATGCGCAATTGATTTGATATTACCAGTCATAGATAAATGAAAAATATTGCATATATATTTATTACCATTGTAACAAAACTGTTAAAGTGATCTCAAACCAACTTCCTTCCCGTTATTAAAAAAAAAACAATAATTCTTCACTCAGTCTCTATAATAAGCAGTTGAATGTATTTAGTTTAACAGTAAACAATTATGGAAACTAAAACCTAAAACATATATTTCATTCTCGGTCAAGCATCTCTCCTACGAGCGGTGCACACGGAGTTCTACCTACCATCGTCATGGTCCATCCCTCGTCGGCATAGGCGAAGACAGAGAGGGCTCTCCTGTTGTGTTTTAAATGGAATCTCTCTGGAATGTCTCTTCGCAGCATGACGTGGATGTGCTCAACCTTTGACAACGCAGCAACAACGTCATCTTCTCTACCCTTGTGCGGTAGCAGGTTAAAAGTGGATTCTTGGTCTACCACTGCTTCGAGCAGCGATCTATTCACATACAAGGATAGATCGACTAACTGAAATGATTTATTAATAGTGATAAAAAAAATATGACGTGATGTGTCTGTTGTTTTAATTACTAATTTTTTAAAATTATTTTTTTTTACAAGGCTGTATAACAAAGCTCGGTCGTAGCTTCATGAAGATTCTAGAATGTATTCTTTAAATTCGTGACGGACTAAATAATAACGTGTTCCCGCTTCATCTGTTATCATCTTCTCCTATGAGATCGTTCATGTGTACTGATAAGTGCAGAGTCAAATTCAGGGTGATAAAATTAACAAAGACCAACATTGCTAAATAAATAAGTATCTCTTTAAATAAAAAAAATTATAGTTAGCAATTTTAAAGTATGAGCATTTTAATTCTTTTGTAAATAAGTAGTTCGAGCTTTAAAATAAGAATGTCTCACACGTTGGCATGAAACTCACGTGATGCACATTTACAAGTTTCCAATATTTACCTTGTTTTCCAAGTCTATAGATGTCATCCCATGATCGCTGGTAACAATCAAGTTAACTTTGTCCTTGTGTAAGAGAAGGGGAAACTAGCGTTTAATTAAAAATTCTCCAGATATTTTGACATGAAATGAAATGTTTAAAATTTCTTTGGAAACCGCTTTATTTTGGATGGAGCGTGCTAAAAAAAAAACAACAAATAATTGAATCCCCCAAAATGTTGGATGAATTTATCTGATCAATCAATGAAAACCTGACCTAGAGAACTAACAAAATGTATCAATAATTTTTAGGTTATGAAAAGTCGTCATAAATGTAAATAATAACATGTGCAATGTTAAATATAAGCAATATCATATCTAAATGTTACATTTCAACAATATGATATGTAAATGTTACATGTAAGCAATATCAAATGTAAATGTTACATGTAAGCAATATCAAATGTAAATGTTACATGTAAGCAATATCATATGCAAATTTTAAATTCAAGCAAAATCATAATAATATGTAAATGTTAAATCTGTCTGAGTTTTCCGTAAGAGTTGCGTTACCATGAGTCCTGCACTTTCAATCTTATGTATGAGGTATCCTATTATTGAGTCCATCTCTTCAATGACCTGAATCAGTTTAGGATCCTCTGGGCCAAAGTGATGACCAGCAAGATCAGGCTCATCAAAGTGTAACACACCGAGATCGAAGTTATCCTCGGACATCCACGCCATCACCTTATCCACGCGCCCTCGGGGCGGCATCGGCTGGCTGTAAGATATCCACTTGTTTGCTTGTTGTCCATATATGGAGACATCGCTGCCTGGCCAGGAGCAAACCCCTGCATGACATGAAGATTTCGAAGCAGACACAGGTAAGCGTTCATGGCTTGATAAGTTTATATAAATAAATTTATTACAAGGAAACTATTTTGGATATTACAAAAAAAATAATTATAAAAGAAAAGAAATTAAAATTAAACATACAAATGAGCGTTAAAAAGAAACGTTACAATGGAACATTGAAATGAAGCATTAAAATGAAACATCAAAGCCATTGAAATCAATTTAAAAGAACTGTGGCTTTTAATAAAGAATTTATTTATTATATAATCTTAAGGTTACATAAACTAAAATGTTATTCAAAACATTGTAGATATTAAATTGATGCAAATACAACTCATAAGGCACATATGGATTGACGCAAATGCAACTCATAAGACGCAATCTGAAGATCGGAAAGTCAAGCGTGAAAGAGAAAGCCTATAAAGCCTTTGTCCGGCCGCTTTAAGCGTACGCATCTACAGTCAGGGACCCATTTACCCAGAAAAGCATCCACAGGTTGGAGGCGGTCCAGCGATGGGCAGCACGCTTTATCCTGAACTGCTAAAGAAAAACCAATAGTGTTGGCAACATGCTAAAAACACTAGACTGGTCACCAGTGGAAGAACGACGACGACTATCCAGGCTCACCATGTTGTACAAGATAAAAAAATGGGCTGGTGCACTGCTCCTGCATCAAACAAAAACTCGTCCATCTTCCCCTTAGACAGCGACGAGGCCACGACAGGCAGTTCCGGGTAATAAAAATAACAACTCAGTACAGGAGCTCCACCTTCCTGCCAAAGACAATAAGTGACTGGAACAAGCTTCCAAAAGCAAAAGTTGAGGTGACTACACTAGACACATTTGTGTCTATTGCATTCTATCTTGCAACCCCCAGTACGTAACACCACTGCTGAGTAGCCCTTGCAACCAGTGAGGTATCCTCTTCAAACCCATGCACAGTAACATCGCAAAAGCCCCTGAAACATAGGAGCCAGAATGATCCATTCATTGATCGTGGGCCCTCAAAATAAAGAATAAATAAAGAAGAAGATAAGACACTATAGGTGTTAAATTCTAGGTGATTTTCATATTACTTTTAATTCAGGTATCTTTCTTTCAAGCTTACCAGCCTTAAGACCATGTTTGATCGCCGTGATCCAGATGGGCTCACCTCCTTCCCACCAACGGGGCTCTGTGGTGGACATTGTAAAATAGCTGGCGAACTCTGGGTCATACATGCCATTCCCAACAATGCCATGGGTTTCAGGATACAGACCTGTGGAAATTGAAGGAACCTTAAAAATAATTTGGGAAATGTATTTACACCTTTTTTTTTTTTTTTTTATTTTTATAAAAAATGAACAGCTTAACAATATACTAAATTCACTAAATGATTTTTAAACTTGAATCTTATTTTGATTGAATTAATGAACCATACTTTTTTTTTTTTTTTTTTTATTTTTATAAAAAAATGAACAGCTTAACAATATACTAAATTCACTAAATGATTTTTACACTTGAATCTTATTTTGATTGAATTAATGAACCATACTGATTACTGTATCTCTTAGCTATTAAAAGCTAGATTTACCACATCGATTGGAAGCAAAATCTCTTAAACTAACGAGCCAACAAAACTTTAAATTAAATTAAGTTTTAAAAAATAAATTGTTAAATTTTGTTGTAAATTATATTTTTCACAAGTGGTAGTGTGTATTTACCAGTCGCCATGGTGTAGTGACAAGGGAACGTATTGGTGACAAATGAGTTGTTCATGTATTTCATTGTTACTCCTGACGAGATGAGGTTGTCCAAGTAGGGTGTCTTGGTTTTACCTAGGTAATCATTCCTGAAGCCGTCCATCGACACAAGGATGACTTTGGTATCTCTTCCCGATGCGCAATAAAACATTGACAACAAAATAGTTGATTTCAAATACAACTGCATGATCTTGGTCTTGTCTAGGTAAAAAATTTGTTTCGAGAGATTTGATTTCCTTTCATAGACGAGTGTGTAAATATCAAGATGACCCTAGATCATAACATTAAACACGATAAAGGTAATATTTGCTGGTATAATATCAAGTATATACATATTTATATGAAAACTTCTAGAAAAAGTGTAATCTGTAATTTAATATTATAATTGGTTCATAATATTTATTATTCATTGTAAAACATATGCTCAGTGTTTGTGCTGTTAGAAAAGTTATTTTTAAAAATCTAAAAAGGTATATAGTCTGAATTTAGAGACGTTTAACATTGGTGTCTGGGATTGGTGTAAATTTGGGGTCTGTGATTGTTTAACTTTGTGGTCTGGGATTATTTAACATTGTGTTATGGGATTGTTTAACACTGTGGTATGGGATTGTTAAACATTGTGGTATTGGATTGTTTAAAATTTAGGTATGATATTGTTTAACATTGTGCTATGGGATTGTTTAAGATCGTGGTATCGGATATTTTACATTGTGATCTGGGATTGTTTAACAATGTGATCTGGGATAGTTTAACGCTGTGGTATGGGAATGTTTAACATTGTGATATCTGACCGTCACAACTGTTGAAAACGGCTAACATGACCTCGCTTCACTGGCGTGTTCCGGCCACTTAAGCACATAAAATATCCTTCCATTTTTCTCTTCACACTTTCAGAACAAGTCGTTTAGATTGTTGTTTTGGAAGTTTATATGGAATGTTTTATTTTCAAACGCTAAGTGGAATATCTAGAGCTTGTGTCATCTGCGAGTGTTCTTAAGATGTCCACCCCCTCCACCATTAAAGGCTTTAAGGTATCGTGGAGTCATTGGGGGGATGGGGGGCGTGCTGATGAATTACGGGTTGTCTTAAGCACACCGTATTTTCCGGCGTATAAGACGACTGGCCGTATAAGACGACCTCCTACTTTTCCTGTTAAAATCTAGGGTTTGGCTGTACACCAGCTCATAAGACGAGCCCCGGCGTATAAGATGACCCCCGACTTTTGAAAATATTTTCATGGGTTAAAAAGTCGTCTTATACACCGGAAAATACGGTATATTTACAAATTGTAAGAGTGAAAAAAATATTGTTTTGGAGCACACCACTTCGTTGACAAGCCTTGGATCCATTGATGTCTGGCGACAAGGACAAAAAATAACACATTGACAGAGCCAACGCTTGCATACACAGATAGCGACTAAAGGGCTAACATTAGACTAAGTTTAATGTCTTAAGTTAAAAATGTAACTTAAACATTGTAATAAATACTTGATTTTAGTTGCTTTTCATCATGTACCAATGAACACGGTGTGTTGGTAGTTCTTACAAACAAAAAGAAAGAACAAATATTTTCTTTTAGAAACTAAAGTTGACCCCTGTTTACATAGCAAGTGTTCTCCTAAGCAATATTAAGTTTTCTGCCGCTCGATGACCAGCTTGTTCATTTTGAAACACCCTCCACAAATCAATGGCTATGATTGTTTTACCACAGCGAAGTGACGTCGTTTCCACAACTCTTGACCAGTACGTTAGATTAAACCCTAGCTTCCCTCAAAACCTTGCCCTTTAAACAATGAAGCGATGTAAAACTGTTGTAGATTTTACCGTAGGCAACACAAACACTGCTTATTTTATAAACACTATAGCATTTGATTTTATTGATTAAATTCCTCATTAACAGGGCCATCACATGGAACAAAAATTATCGAATGCCATAACAAGCTGTTATTATGCCCGATTATTTTGCGAATCAAAAGTTTGACATTTGTTAAGGCGATCCATCTCTCGCATCATTTCTAAATTTTTTTTCCGCTTTGAACTTCCTTAGTAGATGTAAACAAAAAATATATTAAAAAAAACAAAACAAGATTCACAAATTTTAAGGAAAAAATCTCGATTTTTCTTTTTTTCTTTCATATTTTGAATCCACCATTAACGTAACAACGTTGTATCATTTCATTTCATCCCTACATCAAACATTCATTTAATTAAAAAAAATAAAAGATTACGCCGTTTTTTCTTAGCACAGCCCTAGATAAAGCGCAATGATTTGATGTTAGTCAGCAGTGAGGAGATCGTATGTTTTAATTTCATAAATTAAGACTGTGTCTCTCCTTCCCCCACCTACAATCGCTACGCCCCAGTTTTCTAGTACGCTTGTGATGGTCGCTTAACGAATGAAAATGGAAGTATTTGCAAACGGAGTGGCATTTTCTGAATCTCATCAAAACCTATCTGCGGCCAACCATGGGGCAGGATAGGCTTTGTGAATTATCAATGATGTCCAAGGACTGACTTTGCTTGCTTAGTTACTAATGCATTTTAACCCTTCTTAGGCATAGGCCGTATGCAAGAATAGTCCATTCATCTCGTTCCTGTGCTTTCTTTTCTAGTTGCGTCCAGTTCGGTCCCATATTTTGCGTGTATACTTCTAGCTCGCATCTCCATGTATTTTTAGGCCTTCCTCTTTCTTTATTCTCGGAGGATTCCATGTTAGGGATTGTCTGGTGATTTGGGGAATTTTTGAAGAGCGTGCCTTATCAACCTCCATCTTCACCTTATGATGTGTTCATCAAAAGGCTCCTGGTATGTCCTATTCAGTAAGCCTGTGTTGGTGAAGGTGTTTGGCCATTTGATGTTCAGGATTTTTCCAAGGCAAGCGTTTATGAAGTTCTGTACTTTCTGCGTAATGCTCGACCTTGATCTCCCAGTTTCGGCACCATGGAGTAGGACTGTTTTGACAGTTTGATTGCATTAAATTGATTAAAGATTTCACGAGTCGAAAAAAACGCCCTTTTTATGAGTGAGCCTTAAGTTTTGGAACTTTTTAACTTTCATCATTTAGCTTTTCACACTATTGTTAATAAGTAAACTAAAAATGTAATGGTCACCTTTTAGTGTAGAGGCCCCAAAGCCGAAAAGATGCATTGGGGCGACCTAATGTCACGTCACGGCTCTGTCTAGGTAATCTATGAAGCTAATCTCACAATACTCGTTACTTGGTAAAAAAAAAAATAAGATAAGCACGTATCTAGTATTTAAGATGTTTTTATTTTTATTTTAACTAACAACTCTGTAAACAAACGATCCTTATTTATTTTAATAATAGTGGAAACTCATAGAAAATATTTTAAATTATTTGAGGAATTCTATTGTATTTAATGAGAATAATTTGGGAGTGGGGTGGGGATAGTAACTCACAGTGCCAGAGAAAAAAGCTTACAGTTTTATTTGTATTTCCATTTTAATCAGTCATATTAAAGAATGTTCACACGTTTTCATTATTTATCCGCATTCGCAATAGTCCTACATGCCTCGAATATATATATATATATATATATATATATATATATATATATATATATATATATATATATATATAAGAATGAGAGAGAGTGACATAAAGATAAAGATGCGATCAGATATAAAAGTTTGGATTCATAAAAATAATCATAGTTATTTTCTATTATTTTTCACATTTTCATTATATATCTACATACACAATAGATACAAACATATCTAATATATATATATATATATATATATATATATATATATATATATATATACATATATATATATATATAAGAATGAGCTAGAGTGACATAATGCTAAAGATGCGATCAGATTTAAACGTTCGGATTCCTAAAAATAATCATAGTTATTTTCTATTATTTTACGTAAATCGAATACATTTAAATGGTCAAAATAGATTTTAAATCCGCTTTTATTTTAGTAAAAGTTTAAGTATTATAATTACAAATTACAAAGACATTTAAAGTATCAACTTAGGAACTATTTTAAGCATTTTATCCGAATGTAAATGTTATGAAAAAAAAAATAATCAAAATATTATGAGCTAAGATTTGCATCTGAATCACATTTATCATGAAACCCAAGCATCTGTTATTCTTAGTGCCTGTTTTAGTGCGTTGTTAATATTGCGAAAAAAAATAAAATTAATTTTATCTAAATAATTACGCAAATGACGTCATAGCGCGAATGTCAGTCACATTTCTAAGTTTCTTTGATTTTATAACCGTGCGTGACAAAGCTGATAATGTATTTTCACCTTCTTAAAAGTAAAATTAATGAATATAATAGATGACTTTTTAAATTGCTGAAATTTTCTAAAATTAAATACAATTTTAGCTTTGTATTTTTAACATTTAATAAGTTTTTACTGTTTATTCTTTCTAAAAAAAAAAATTAAGAAATTTATGACGTAATACAAAACTTAACCTTTACATATACTTTTAACATGAAAATGCCCTTAATATGCAAACAATGCAGCGAAACTACATATCCAAATAGAATTCACTAATGCACTTATCACTCATCCAAAAATGAAACAAAGTATATGAAATGAAAACAACACAAAAATTGTTGCGTAGTGTAAGGAGGTTACCATAGCGTGGATATTTTTTTTTCTTTTTTTTCTTTTTTAAAACTATGTTTGGTTGAGGGGGGGGGAGAGTAAAACGCTAGTTTCAATAGCACAAGGCAGCACAAGATGCGCCTCAGAAGGATTATGACAAATAATTAACCATCTTAGGTACATATAAATCGTGGGGAGGAAATAGGGTGTACACAATTTTTACGTGGATGACAATATCTTTAAATCCAATGATATAACAGCTGTCAAAAATAAATGGTGTATTCTTATTTTACCAATATAAAAATAAATGACGTTAACAAAACTAAGAACATTTACACAATCGTACCCATTAATATCAAAACCCATCATTTTGCAGGAGACAGACAGACAGACAGACAGGCAGGCAGACAGACAGACAGACAGATAGACAGATAGATAGATAGATAGATAGATAGATAGATAGATAGATAGATAGATAGATAGATAGATAGATAGATAGATAGATAGATAGATAGATAGATAGATAGATAG
>CAXITT010000298.1:715929-736034 GCA_964033795.1 Lymnaea stagnalis | reverse complement strand
ATAGATAGATAGATAGATAGATAGATAGATAGATAGATAGATAGATAGATAGATAGATAGATAGATAGATAGATAGATAGATAGATAGATAGATAGATAGATAGATAGATAGATAGATCGATCGATCGATCGATCGATAGATAGATCGATAGATAGATAGCGTTTGTGGACGGCCGGGGCCTTATTTGTAATATTTTTTTTTTATTTGAGCTATATAAATATCATTTCAAACAGAGCTGCTGCATGGGTAGAACAATTTCTACATGTATGTGGACTAAATTTATCAAATCCATGCTTCTCACATGAAAAGCTGTATGTGGCCTGTTCGCGTCGAAAAAATTATAATTTATTTGTGTATGCACCGGACGGAAAAAACAAAACATATTTTTTATCTAAAAATTACTTAAAAAACGTAATTAAAACACAAACACTTTTTAGTTTGAGTGGCATTGCGATGCATGCCGGGTTCTCACTAGTTTCTAATAATGCCGATAACGAATTTAACTGACACAGATCTGTCAGCTTATCATTAAAGTTATCATGGTGAAATAAGGACTGAAATAAATTATTTTTTGTGTCCAGATGAATGCACTTGTTAACCTAAACACGTACCTCGCATGAAGATTTATGAACACCACAGTGTTAAATGTTATCTATAAAAATTTTGAAATATTCCTTAGGTAAACATTATGTGAAATTCGATTAAAGATGCTGAGCTAGCATTTTCTCAGTTTGGTTTAAGCACGATAGTTGTTGGTAGAACTTAGCTGGAGATCTGACACCAAGATAAGCTTATTTAATCAGTGGGTTTATTGTAGACATCGTGACCTTGTTAGATAAATGTGCCGCCAAGTCTCGCCGTCCCGGCATATCTTTACCTCCAGTGAGAGATGGCTGGCTTAACACGAGAGCTACGTGGTTGCATGCCTCCCCGGCATATCTTTACCTCCTGTGAGAGATGGCTGGCTTAACACGAGAGCTACGTGGTTGCATGGCATATCTCTTCTATCTAAGTTTGTGTCTGTGTATGCAGCCTTTAGGGATTTGGGGGGGGGGATGTTCATCCATGTAGTACGTACACACTGATGGGAACGGTGTGGTTGTCGATTTAGGAGATTTGGGGTTGTTGTTTTTTTTAGGAGTGGGTTGTCTTGTCAGAAAGTACGTACGTTTTTTAAAATTTCTACAATTATCATCCTTTAACTTGAATGTCAAATAAAAGCATAAATTTCGAATGTTGTAAAAATATCACGCAATAATTTGTAGGAATTATCGGTACAATGGAATTTTCACAAAAGCTCAGATAATTCTCAGGAGTAGAGGTATTATAGCAGTATTTAGTTCACTAACGTACAACGCGCTTGTGAGGTTTATATATATATATATATNATATATATATATATGTGTGTGTGTGTGTGTGTGTGTGTGTATATTTATTTATTTATTTATTTTTTATTTTTATATTGGGGTGGTGGGTTGATCCTAAGCTAGGCGTTTTAAGATTTCCTTTGGGGGGGGGGGGGGCAATGCCAAATTCAGATTTTCACCAGACGCCCTTCGTTAAATTTTAACAAGGACACTACGAAATAGTGAATACATAAACAATATGAGCGCCATCTAGTAACGACAAACAGTTGTTACTCAAGTGGGTTACTCCTGGCACCACCACCGCAATGTGTCCCAATGTACAAAATATTGAAATAAGATATTAAAAGAACTGTAATATTGTTATGTAGCACACTTTCCTCGTGCCGTGCACTCTGGTTGACACCACATGAGACGGCGGTCGCAATGGGCGTGGCTTAGTCTTTTGATCTGTCGTGTTTATTGCCGACAGCAACTAAAAATCATTAATTTGTTCCCAGTTTTGTTTTGTGGAATGCTCGCGATTGAATTAGAAAAGTAAAAGCGTTTCTGGACGCGTCGGTAGACACACAATGAAAATATAAAAGGTTTCTTAGAGAGAGGGAGATTCAGATAGATTCTGATAGATATTATTAACTTTACGAGACGATTGTATTATTCTTTGTGTTCTCATCTGTTTATTCCGCATTTATCATTCATTATTATTAATTGGCATGTGTACTAATTGTGTACCGGTACAAGATTTTCCAATACTCTGTAAGTTGATGATTTGTAATTATATATCTTTTGTTTTGTAATTGTATTATTACTAAATTAAATTTTATTAATTGTAATTGGCAACTGCTTTGGGTGTGATAACGTTAGTATTGTATTTCTCTATGGTATCGGCATTTGTTGTGCACTGTGTGAACGAGCCATAACTTGAAACAAGAGATTAATTTCTCACAATCTAAGCCAGTGCGTAACACATATTCTGAACACCTCTCTGTTTGAGAAGCCGCAGCAACCCATATTGAAAATTGTGCACCCCCGGGGCGTACCAGTGAAAGGGCCCTTTTTAGCGCCCTCGTCTTGTTGAAAGAAACACGATTTGATCGTTGAATTCAACGTAATGTCATTTCTAAAGATTTTTTTCGCAACCTGTGATTTTGGTGTCTGTTGCTCTTTACCCGATCTCATGACCGAGCCAGAGGGAAGAGAGCACCCAGGGTGTTGTGGTGTATGTTCTGCGAACCACTGGGCTAGCCGAACAATTAGCGGTGAAAACCTGTGGCACATTTTGGTTACTATACCTTGATAATTATAGAAAGATTATTGGATTTTGTTGTGGGGATTTTTTTTTGTGGGGGGGTGGGGGTGGGGGTGGGTGAAAAAGCTCATTGTGCTTACGCAAAAAAGGTTGTTGTGGGGTTTTAAAAATAGTACACGTGCAACAGGGTGGGGGTTTAAAATGTACTTTTTTTGCGTACTTATTATATGGATGGCCGCTGATAGCTCTCCCAGTCAGTGCAGTGAGATATAGGGTATGAAGTTTAAATTATATAACGCTGGGGCAACTTTATATCAATGAATAAAGTTAACACTTACAATATTTCCGTCATCATGAGCAACCTGAAGAGGTAATATTGTGCCATATCGCAGACGTAAAAAAATATCCTTTCAAAATTGCGAACTTAAGGAATAATTTGGGATTAAAAATTGATAGTGTGAGAAAGGTCAGATGAGTTTTTGGGCAGGTTAAGTGAAAATCTTACATGTGAATGTATTTGAATTACTTGGTAGACCTCAAAATGTTGAAAAAAGAATGTAAGGAGATGACATTAGAAAGATTAGTATTGGTTACTTTTATTTTTTGTTTCGAAATCCACAAACTAAAGAGTAGATATTTTGAGAAAATAAACATAGCATTTATTGAATATATATGTATTTTAATTTTCTTTTACATATAAATTGTAATAGTACTCTAGGGGGAAACATTCCTGATAAAAACACATTATATAAGACAACATTCCATCATAATGTTTACCTGCTGGTTTTAAATTGTATTTTTTATTTATTTCTCAGATTATATTTGAGATTAACACTATAATCATCAGAAACTGTTTATACCTTAGATTAACACATATAATCATACGAAATCAGATTATACTTTGGATAAAGAAATATTGTCATCAGATACCAGATTTTAGAGCTGATGGCTCTAAGTTGCACCAAGACAAAGTTTTCCGTGCACGAATACCAAGTGGTGCAGGCCAGAGCTCTTTGTGAAGACGATGATATGATCACCAACCTTTTTTGACATCAGGTTCATTCAATATTTTATGAGTGACTTTAGGGAGCACGGTTGGTTTATACTGATGTGTCATGAAGAAATCATCATTTATCGTAAAGCATTTCGTATGACGTTGTAATCTTTTTTAAATTGATTGAATACTGCTAATTACTCAAAAATTAAAGACTTTATAGACTTGCATTGTGAGATCAAATAATCTTTTTCCGCACATCACCAATTACAATTTTATAAAGCAAAAATATTTCATTATATGAGAAGAACTTAGTGGCGTAGCGAGGGTACTGCCAAATGGAGAGTTCCTCCTCCGCGACAAAAAAAAATTCTCTGAAATGTTTCAAAAGTGCAGCCCACTATATCAAGAGAAAATGTGATGTCACCTTCCTGTCTACGCCGCTGGAAATGTTGCTGCTTTGTTCAAGTTTGTGTAGGAAGCTGTCGTCTCGCTGTAGCGTTGTAGAGCGAGATATAACGTCCGGTACTGCTCCTGTGGATATTGGAGTAACAAGTAAATTTTATTTTAAAAACACAGCTTCATATTTTATTTATGATTTCAGTGCTATTTTGTTCAAAACATTATAAATCATTAATATTATTATATTAAATTATATTATACTGTAAATAACATTATTATAGTATTTGGAAAAAATATGTTTTGATATCAAAGAAGAAGACATATTTTGACATACTATTTGGAATTAAAATCATTTTTTTTAATTGAATTTGTGAAAAGATTTCTAAACAATGCACGTCGGTGTAACAATTCTTTGCATAAACTTGAAAGAAAAAAAAAAAAAGTAAATCAATAATAAACCCCTAGGGTATTTTCCACGTTAAATTACAGAAATTATTATTTTATGTTGGCCGACATGAAACTGACATATTTATATAAAAAGTAATGTTTTATGATTACGTCATACCTTTTGAAAAAAAAAAATAATTGATTAATTATTAAGACGAGTAGAAAATATGCCAACATGTCAAAGAACTAAAGTGTAGTTGAGTGACTACCTCAACTAATCAATCTATAAATACTATGCATGGACTTTACAAAATGGGATGAAGTGAACGGCTAGAACACAAAAATTGTTATCACATGGTATTCAAAACGAAGAATAAGCATCTACCAATGATAAAGTCATACTTTTCTACGACATTGGAGCTTAATTATAAAATCCCTGGAAACGAAGTTTTTTTTCCTATAAATCCTCTATAAAACGTAATATCGAGCAATGGAGGATGAGGCTACTCCTCCCCCTCATCCCTCCCACCCCCACAGGTTCCCAAGAGCATATTTTTTTCACGCCACTAAACTATATTAATATTCTAATGACCCACTCACTTTTACATCGCAGATTTATTTTACCAACAATTTCATTAAAAAGAAAACAAAAGAAAATATTACACACCAAATCTACTTGCGATATTTTTGTGCAATCTACTTTAGCGCAATTATCGGGAATTTAAGTTCGTGAAATCAACTTTTGAGGAAAACTGAGTTTGGGGCTTGGGGTTGGGGGGGGGCTTGGGGTTGGGGGGGGGGGCTGGGGTTAAACATTTTATAGAATGTGTGTCATCAGCCATGAGTCTATGTGCCATGTGTCAGCTCGATAAATTGACGGAAAGTGGGTCATAACGTGTCAGAAGATTTTGCCAGCAAGCCAGCAGCCCACGAACCAAAGTGAAGTCAATATAGAGGATTTAAAGTGCATGTTATTACTTATTTCTTATTGCTCAATGACGCTCTCATCATCCTATGAAACACAGTACCATAATGACGATTGATAACGCGTTGCAACCTGTTATTCGAAAAGCCCTGAATATGGGTGTGGACAACAACTAATATTAGAAAATGTGCACATGTTTTTTTCTTTGATCATCGTTTGAATTAAAGACTTTTGATTACAGTTTCAAACTTATTTTCAAGGAAACTGACTTACAAGAGTGGGAATAACCTCTGGCCTGATGGACTTCACAGCACCAACAACATTTGGTACTGTGAGACAATTGTCATGGTCCATTCTATCGAGAAGCAATGTTAGCACACAGGCTAGTCCGCTGTAGGTGGCCCCATTTCTAAGTTCAGATATTTAAGAAAAAAATAATAATAAATTTAATACATACCATTTATACTACACGAAAATTGTTTCATAAAACTATATGTAAATAGTACATATCTTCTTTGTCTTATGCCTTGATAGATTTGATGTCTGAATAATAACCAAAGCTAGCGCGAAATTTGAGATAACTCTTTTATATGTGACCCATTTGAACTTACCTACACATAAACATAACTCTTCCTGCAGTTGACGAAACTATCTGCCTTGTTTGTTTGAGTATAGTTAATATCTCCTTAGGGTTGAAATCTTGGAAACTGGTTTTGAAGTGTGTGAAATAATAACTTCCAGACCCCTACAATTAGACAAATATATATTTTTTTTACATTTTACCATGTTCGGGTTTGATTCTATCAAATGTCGATTAATAAGTCATTCGTTCATTTTGAATAATTTACTAAATTCAACTTTCCCATAAGGGGCGGCAAACTAAATATTAAATTCTCCGGGATTATGAATTATTATTTTTTTTTTTTTATATTCCAAAAACTCTCTGCCGTCCCCGTGCTCAACAGTGGAAACTATAAAAAACTATAACTTGTGAGACTCATTTGTGCACAAACTTTTTTAACTATTTAACTATGCAAACCACAATTTATTTATTTAATTTATTTTAATTATCGTGACTATTTAAATACATTTGATTACAGAAACATTTCACAAAAATACATTTAAAGAAAATAACTGTAGAAAAATGCGTATTAACTATGTTGTATTATATTTTTGGAATCAATATTTGATCAAGTCATTTGAACTTTATGTATTGTAATGAAACTAATTTATTTTTACACTTATTTTATTAACTGTTTACTGATGTAAAAATAATCGCTACTAAATGATAGAGATTTCACATCAGTTTCTTTAAAATCTAAAATAAAATAACGTAAAATAGTGTGACGTTCCTAGAAGCTAAATTGTCACGTGAATGAACACAGGGTCACGTGGGATTTTGCCCCGGAACTCTTTCAATACGTGATTATGTTGTAGATGGGGACAGAGAAATGTGTCAAATTATTTCTGTTATAATTGCTGAGTATTTTATATTTTTGTGGAAATATCACCAAACCCAACCCAACCCCCCCCCCCCCATACCAACTTTTTTATGAAAGACATTAATCCAACCATCAAAGCTCCCAAAACACCTACCTAAGGAATCCTATCAATGTGTGGCAAGGCATGGATTCTATGCTGGGTGTTGTACACGTTTGATTATATCGCAACGCAAAGTTTAAACAAGTGGTTCTTAAACTTCCTGAAGCCGTGACCCTTTAAAACAATTTCTCGTGCTGATGTAACCCCGAACGATACAATTATGCTCGTTGCTGCTTCATAAATATGCGTTTACCTATGGTCTTATGCGACCCCTGTGTAAAGGGTCATACGACCATCTGGGGGATCGTGACCCACAGTTTGAGAACCGCTGATTTAAACGAACCTTTAGTTTTGTCGTGGCTTTGTTATCTTGTTTCCAAAATATTACACAAACATTAAAACATAAAATGTTCAATTAATGATCTGGTTCAACTATTAAATCACCTCATACAAGCAATAAAATGGGCCTTCTACATTGTTTAAAAAGTAACAAGGCTCGAATCGTGTTAGTAACACAACACTAGGAATGACTTACAACACCAAGGTTAGCGCCTTTATTCTTTTCTACCTTGACCTTGACCTCTATCTCTGCCCAGTGATCGCTTTCATTGACTGGTTTGGTGTTGATGACGAATGGCGTGGCTACCAGGGGTTCTTCTGTTCTTGTTGGCAGATATGACGCCTGGTGAAGTTGTCAGAAAGATACACACATCATTTATTTTTTGTTTAAGTTGTACATCTCTAGTCAATGGAACGGTTATGGCAGTTCGTTATCGCCGAATGTATAAAAAAAAAACCGAAAGACGTATTCCATTATGAAGCGAAAACTTTATTTGACTTTCCTTTGAAACAATGTAGAAAAATTGTTTGTTAATAAAAGAGAAATAAACTAATTTTTTTTTTTTTTTCAAAGTTAAAAAATGGCAGCCTGTTGTCACGAATTTAAAACATATCGCTTTTCTTTACATCATCAAAAACGTACATCATTTTCCTTTAAATCATTAAACACTTACATCGTTTTCCTTTAGATCATCAAAGACTATTAACACGGACACGTCGTACAGGATGGCCAATAGCCAGAAATCAGCAACAGTAGAAAACAGTGGGATGTGTGTTAAGATGTAATTCTCCTTCTTTGTAAAACTCTAAAAAAAAAAAAAGAAAAAAAAAAAAAAAAAAAAAAAAAAAAAAAAAAAAAAGAAAAGCAAATTCTTCTTGATGATTTGCATTGACCCAATAAATGTATCAGGCGTTAACTATTAGAAATCAACGATGAAATGTCCGACAACAATTAAATACTAACTGAGACTAGGACAGCATTGATGGTCTCCCCTGTACTCTCCGGCTCGCTTGTAAGTCTCAATCTGTACATTGCACCTGGACCAAAGGAAAGCATATTTTCATTTTTCTAAAGAAATATTACATTCATCACGTGGACTAACGTTTAAGACAATATTCGAGCTTACTTACGACATCCCCAAAAGCGTTTTGTTTGCGTCCTGCGAATAACAAGAGATGACAACGACATGTTCTGATATACATTATTTTAGGTTATATTGTAAACTTCAAATTATATAGTATATTTAGCAACCTTTAAAAACTAAAAGGAAGATATTGTGTAATTTTCATTACGTGATATTCAAATTCGTTCAATAATTTTATAGAACTTGTTTTGAATGTTTCACCGCATGAAGAGAGTAATTAATTTTTAAAAAAATCTAATTTAATTAATTTTTTTTTTAATGCAATCATTTTAAAATAAAAAGTGTGCCGGTCTGATTGTGTCAAAGAAATATACGTAAGAATAAGAAGTTCCACAACGTACATTGTGTTAGAAAAGTATAACTTTTTTTCTAATATAGTAGAATACACTTAGCCAACTTTGGGGCTTAATATACACACGCGACTTGACGAAGGCGTATTTGGACATCGGTTCTGCGTTGTTAGCAGCATTTTGGTAGATGACGTCTTCTTCTTGATTGCTTTCTGGTTCGTCTTCACAGACATCCTCGCTGACTGTACAGACATCCTAAGGCAAAAAAAAAAAAGAAATAGTAAGTTGTCTTTCATTATTAATACTAATATTTAATCTGTATTAATGGTGGGCTCGTAGAAAAAACAATATGCCACAAAAGACTGACCTAACAGTATATTAACAATAGACAGATCTAAGAGTATTTTAAAAATATACCTATCTAACAGTATATTAACAATAGATGGATCTAAGAGTATTTTAAAAATATACTGATCTAACAGTATATTAACAATAGACGGATCTAAGAGTATTTTAAAAATAAACTGATCTAACAGTATATTAACAATAGACGGATCTAAGAGTATTTTAAAAATATACCTATCTAACAGTATATTAACAATAGATGGATCTAAGAGTATTTTAAAAATATACTGATCTAACAGTATATTAACAATAGACGGATCTAAGAGTATTTTAAAAATATACTGATCTAACAGTATATTAACAATAGACGGATCTAAGAGTATTTTAAAAATATACTGATCTAACAGTATATTAACAATAGACGGATCTAAGAGTATTTTAAAAATATACTGATCTAACAGTATATTAACAATAGACGGATCTAAGAGTATTTTAAAAATAAACTGATCTAACAGTATATTAACAATAGACTGATCTAAGAGTATTTTAAAAATAAACTGATCTAATAGTATATTAACAATAGACGGATCTAAGAGTATTTTAAAAATATACTGATCTAACAGTATGTTAACAATAGAAATTATCTAACAGTACGTTAACAATATATTGATCTAACAGAATGTTAACAATAGACGGGTGTCACAGTATGTTAACAATATACTGATCTAATAGACGGATTTAATAGTATGCACAGAAAACGATATCAATCGACAACAAAATTAATTTAATTAAATTAACATATTTCTATAAAAAATATACATTTGAATACGGCAGCTAAAAAACTTTATCAACTCACAGCAAGCGAATAGTAACAGTCCTCAAAATACAAATATGAATTTATACACACAATAATATAACGACTCGTATGTCTGTCCATGTCTCGCTAATCCTGACTGCTAATAAACCTCTCTGGATTTATATATGAATGGAATCCGAATGTTTCAAGCCATACGCTATACGATGCTACACATAAGAAACTCATTAACACATTGTTTAAGACATTTAACTTTAACATTCACTTGCTAACTTCATCCAGGTCGAATTCAAATGAAATTTGAAATCAAATTTCCAGTTCCTTATTTCGGACATCGCATCCACATTTCTTGATTGTAAACGCCATCTTACCTGAAACTGTTTTTTCAGTTGTGTTCTTCCAGTGACGGTCTTCATCTCAAGGGTTTCCGTAATGCTCCCGATGTCTTCAGCAGTTACCGTTGTGCCCAGGAATGTTATAGCAACCAGTGCCGCCCTGTGCAGGAATTCGTACTGCTCCTGGAAGAACATTTTTTCTTTTGGTCAAAAAGTGCCACACGCAACAATTTCATTGAAACCATAGTGATAACTAATCTTCAAAAAATAGTGTTCAAATATTTGTGAGTATTTACTATACATTTTTCGTAAAGCATTAATTATATTAAAAATATTTTCCGTTGTAGTTATTCAGAAACATAATTTTCGAAGCTCGAAGAAATAAAGCATACAACTTAACCCGGTTTCCCCAAACTACAGCCTGTGGGCCAGATCCGGCCCACCAGTTGTACTGGTCACCGTATGATTACCTAGAAGTAGTGCCGAATAAGCAAACGGATAATGAGAATCTATTTTACCAAAACCAGCCCCCTGCTACACATTGGAATAGTAATAACTGTATCTTGTTTAAAATTGTGTTTCTTTTTGAATATTGCATTTTTAAATATATTTTTTTCCCACTAAACATAATATTTTTGCAGTGCGCAAAGGAATTCGTTCATATTTCCTTCAAATCATAATCCGGTCCAAAAATGTTTGTGCCCCAGATGTCTAATGGGTACTGAACTGGCCTCCTGGCAAAAAAGGTTTGAGTACTTCGGGCCCTGATACAAACCATAAAGTCAAGTCATTTCTTTGATTCTAGGAATTTTCTCCGATTGCCCTGCAATTCGAATTTATGACTAATTATTATTATTTTTTACAATCGATGGTAAACGTATCCCAGAGTAAATTTAAAGGCCTTATTTTCTTTTTAATTTTGGGAACCCGATTCTTAATTGTAATTTAAATTCTACAATATGTAGAAAACATCCTTGTTTTGTAAAGTTTTGTTCTCTTGTCATTAGAACTTGAGTGACTAAACTAGTTTTTGTTTTCTCCATTACGAAAAAAAAAGACTTCACTTTGGCTGTCAACTGCATTCCACAAGGCTATGTTGTCATAGCAGATATGTACCCTAGATCAGAGGTCCGCAACTGGTGTGCCGTGGCACACTGGTGTGACGCGACATGGTGCATAGCTTGCTGGGTAAAATGTCCCCAAGAGGAGAGGATCACAGAGTTTTTCAAGTTACATTAGTGCGATTTTACTGTGTTGATACAATAAGTACAGGAAATGGCTGATAATCAAGCTGTCAAACATTTTGATAGGTGACTGGTGCCTAAGACAGACATTTTTTGTACTATATCTTATACACTTCATCCTTACATGCGAATGTTAACTAAATTATATAAATTATTTTATTTTTTTTAGATTAATGCCAACTCGCTACTTCATTAATGTGTCCTAATGCATTCATTTCATGTCAAATTTAACCTTTTGCAAACGAGCGAACATGACTTTCTTTTTAAAACGATGTAAAGGATGATAAATGAAGGACTGCGTTCAAGCCGTGTGGAAGACATTGCATAACAAGATATGTGGATGCTTGAATTGAAAGACAGGACAATAAAAGAATATAGATATATATATTTTTTTTTTTTTTAAAGATGAAACCTATTTGTGTGAAATAATAGAAATAAACCCCTTTACTTCTCATTGAAAAAAAAGGGAAGTGATATTTTGTGGTTGGGAAGTGTGGCTGCAATTTTGATTCATTAAAAACAAAATTTTTTTTTTTTTTTGAAGTTTAAAATGAAGGAAAAAGGAAACGCGTTTTTGCCAGAAGTTTACCCATTGGCATAACCGCTTCGAAATAAATCACGTAAAATTACATATATGCAAACAAAATGCATCTAGATTATTTAATTATTTATACGACAAGATACCTCTTTGGGTGTTACTCAATCAGTGCTTTTTTTGTGCCAGTACGCACC
The DNA here is from genome assembly GCA_964033795.1 of Lymnaea stagnalis. Taxonomy (NCBI): domain Eukaryota; kingdom Metazoa; phylum Mollusca; class Gastropoda; family Lymnaeidae; genus Lymnaea; species Lymnaea stagnalis. Next base: position 723,926 of record CAXITT010000298.1, on the reverse strand, counting down.
GGTATGGCGTACCGGCACTTTTTTCAATGTGGGGAAAAAATATTACTTTTCTTGTATTTTAACGTTTATTATTGATTAATACGGTATACTAATAAAGTAATAATTAAACAATTTAAGTTGGTTAATTATAAAATAAAATTGTTTTAGACATTTAGTATCTTTGCAGTTGTGATTTAGCTTGCATCGAGGTGCGAACTGGTAGTTCAAAGTTAGGCAATCCATCACTGAGTACCGGCATCTATTTTTTTACAAAAAAAGCACTGTACTCAATTACAACACTTAATCAATTCCGCAATTTACATCTTTCTTTGTTTAAATACCATTAACATTCACCCCCACCCCACCCCGGCCTCTCCCTGAATAACAAGAACAGCTGATTTTTTTTTTTTAAGTTGGGAGTAAGGGTTGGTGATAACAATTTAATCGAAAGTGTTGTCATCGACAAAGAGTCTAATGTGCTCATTTTAAGCGTGATATGATGACGGGAAGTGGGTCAATAAGCCTTCCAAAAATGTTGCTGCCACAAAGAAAGAACAAAAAAAGAAAGAAAGAAAGAGACTCATGAACAAAGCGAAATTAAGAGAAAGGATTTCTTTATAAAAAAATCCAATAAGACCGTCCAGAAAAAAGCTGACGCGTACATTTAAAGCACTTATTTGTGATGCATTAGTAGTTAGCATTACTCACTGCCGTCTGTATCATCATGACTCTGGCCTGTCTCATTTTGCCCACAGTTTTAAAGAAATCAACTCTCCCAGTGTCTTGGGCCTCTTTCATGACATGACGCAAAGCTATGAACGTGCCAGTGCGACCAACCCCAGCGCTGGATTGTCAACGAATAAATACATATAAATAAAGGGGTCGATATTGTTTTTCCATCAGTCTAAAATCTTGGTATTTCCTCAACTAATACGATAATAATGATAAAGCATTTGTTAATCATTTAATTAATATGATATCTTATACGTTGCTTTTAAAAAGATGAGAACAAATAAATCCCTTGTTTTTTGTTTTTTTGTGTTAGTTTTTGTATAAGTTAAATTTAGTGCTCTTTCATTGAAACTAGAAGATTTGAAACACATCACCTTAAAACTTGTTGTAGAACTTTTGTCTTTAATTTTTTTTTTATAAAACTTTAAATTTTTTAAAAAATTCTCATATTTTTAAATTATTTCCCAATCTCCATACCTACAGTGCACAACAACAGGTTTGAGAGTCTGCTCAACAAATACCCTCTCTTCAAAATCGACCAAACTCCACGGAGTCCTAGGCACGCCCTTGTCCGGCCACGAAGTAAAGTGGAAATGTTTGATGTACTGTGTGGGATGACCTGCCTACGATCAACACGGAGACATATTGATGTTTCAATGTTTTAAGCCAAGGATAAACACACAAAAATGTCATAATAAACTCGTTTTAACTACTACCCCCCCCCTTCACCCCATGTCATTTTAATGTCACTTTTACGCAAACAAACTAATTTTTATTAAAGTTAAAATACAAGTCATAACATGTTAATTTACTCTGATTTAATTATTATTTTACTTTGATAAGTTCCAATCTTCGTATTGTGTAGTCAGCGAATGTCTGGGTCGTCGTCAGTCTGATCGTTATTCTTCCAAACTCCTTCTCGCCGTCTTCTGGCCAGTAACGCTCACATTTGATCTGATCATGATTCAAGGCAGAAGGGTGGTCACAGCTTTGATGCATACTTCAATGCAAATTTCTAATTGCTACATGTGAAAGCTATTTCATAATTTAAAAACCTGAAAGTTAATTAATTTTTATAGCACATCCTATCGGTGAAAGTTAAACCAAGTAACCCAAGAAGTAGGGGGAGAAACTAAAAATTTACAAATCTACCCAACTAATGGAGTTTATCAAAGTGTCTTCCCTTTGTATTAATAGCTTTGGTTCAGTTTTTTTTTTTCTAGGAATCTTCAAAACTGTTGTAACTATAATTCTAAATAATTTAATTACGTTATTTATATAAGTTGTTTAATAAATAAAAAATGTATTCAATTACTTGAGTTCATTACCTTGCCGTCTTCAGTCAGATTAGTTAACATGACCACCTTCTCCACCTTCTGCTCCCACAACATGCGGACAAAGTCATTTAAAATGACAGCGTTGGGTCCTATAATTCAATTATTTGGACTTGGAATATTTTCTTTTTACATTGTTCATAAAGCAAGTCACTAGATTTATTAAAATCCCCCCCCCCCAAACTCCACTTTTTTTTTCTCTGTAATAAGCTGTCATGCGTCTCAGACTCCCACCACCTAAACACGTCACACTTTTTGACCACCCTCTCCCCCGTCTGCTCCCACAACATGCGGACAAAGTCAATTAAAATGACAGCGTTGGGTCCTATAATTCAATTATTTGGACTTGGAATATTTTCTTTTTACATTGTTCATAAAGCAAGTCACTAGATTTATTAAAATCCCCCCCCCCCCAAACTCCACTTTTTTTTTCTCTGTAATAAGCTGTCATGCGTCTCAGACTCCCACCACCTAAACACGTCACACTTTCAAAATAAAAATTAAAAATTAAAAACTTGAAAACTAATTAAAAAATTTAATTTTACAGACACCCTAGTAGTGAACTATTACATATATTAAAGTGAAAACTGAATACCCCAATCACAACAAAAAGTCTAAAAATGCCGTCATGCGTCTCAGACTCCCACCACCTAAACACGTCACACTTTCAAAATAAAAATTAAAAATTAAAAACTTGAAAACTAATTAAAAAATTTAATTTTACAGACACCCTAGTAGTAAACTATTCCATATATTAAAGTGAAAACTGAATACCCCAATCACAACAAAAAGTCTAAAAATGCCGTCACTTTCAGTTTTTTTGTATATCTTTTTTTCTTTAAAACGTGTTACTTAACACACGATAAATATGCCCAATTTTCCCGTTGCTAAAACTGAAGAAAAACAATGTTGAGCCCGCTAACTTCATTTGGAGCGTGAAAAGGACGGCCTGAATGCTTTAGAAAACAGATTATGCAAAGACTATTCACATCTGATGGAACATCTCTAAATCATGTCTTTACATTAACAGAATATTTATTTGTGTATTAAGTTAATGTAAATAGTTTTATTTGCTATTACAATTAATATGAATTAGAAAATATTAATGAGAATGTTACTGATTGTCAAATTAAAATACTATACTCTATATTTATATGTAAAGGCTAAAGAACAAAACTTCTTAAGATAATAATTCTATGATTTTGTAATCACCTTGTGACGCGATCAGTTTCTCTTCATTTTTATAACCCTGCAAAGGAATGGTTTGTGAATCTACTTATAGTCAATTGAAGTAACAAACAGCCTGTTTTTTTAAAAAAAACATCTATTTAAAATATTTTTATCACTGAAATTTTAGGGAAATTAGACCTACGTTAATTTGATTCTTTAAATTGTATACTTTAAATCGTACAATTTTTTTTTCTTCTTCTTATAATACAAGATAAAATTTTACATTATATTAAGTGATGTTTTTTTTAAAAATTGATCAACAAAGAATGGCGTCATACCTCAATATAAGAAGCGTTGATATAAGCTCCTTCATTTTTGAGAGTATTTATTTCCAAGTTTACTCGGGAATGGTCGTCTGACATGGAAAATAAGTAAAAGTTAAAAAAAATAAAATAAAATAATTTGTTATAAATAAAAAATATAATACATGAAAATGTTTTAAATAGTAAAATAATAAATGTAAAGCTTAATTTTTTTTTTCTTTTAGCATAGCAGGGTCTTCAAAATTTTCATCCCGAGGTCCGTAATAACTATCAAACAGTATTTCGAGGACGGACTACACACTCGAGGTCCAAATGAAAAAAAAAACAAAAAAAAACATGGATGTTGTCGCTAATTATTTATTTAATGATTATTTTATTCAGTTATTATTTACTAACACATTGATACACTACGCATAAACACCTGTTTTAGTGGGAATGGTGAAATTTTTTCCTGGATGCCAAAATAGCAGACATTTCTGGCTTTTAATTTGATGTCTCACACATCAACAGTGACCTGAGATTATCATCGTACACGTTTGTTCACAAATTGTTCTTCCCGTTTTTTCATTCTTGAATATGTTTGTTCAGACAGGTTGGTTGTTCCAAAGATCGAATGTTACCTTGATTCAAAAGTTTTTACATAACGAACGTCTTCTTTGGGCAAAATTGGTAAAAAAAACTACCAGTCCTTATTTGAACTGGTCTCTAAGTAGGCCATTTGCTTGCAAATCAATTACCTCCAGCTGCAGTTTATCTGGGCAACTGGCCACATCGGCTTCAAATTGGTTTTAAAACAGTCTCACTTAAATCCAAGTCACAAAATCGCTGCTGAGGAACTCCACTGTTGCTTCAGCCATATAAAAAACCTTGCACTGCTGAAAGTGTGTGAAGTTGTTGGCCTCTTCATGTTCCAAAAAACAAGAACAGTTTGGATCTGAAGGCCTTTAGGTGAGTGTGTATAGATCAGAAACTAGATTTTCCTCTCCTGGAAGTTTTAGGTTCAGAAAATTTAAATGACTCGTTATGTCCACAGTAAAGGCCCATTTCCATACACACTCTTCATCAGACATTAATTGATGTGGCTTGCCTTTACTTTCCAGGAGGTCACCTTTTTTCTTCCTAACTTAAAAACTCTACTCAGAACTTTCTCACCACTAAGCCATCTTACTGCTGGGTAATATGATACATCTTACGATTTTTTTGTCTGTATCTTTCAACAGGTCTCTAAACTGTCTATGGTTGAGCCCATGTGACCTCATTAAACTCACCATCTTCACAACAGTGTTCAGTGCACTGCTAATGTCCATATATTTAGCACACAATGCTTTCTGGTGAATAATACGGTGCAGGAACATTGGTTGTAGAATGGGTTTCTCATTACACATCTTCTTCACTTGCCCAACCAAGCCTTTCGTTATGCCACTCATGTTCTTTCCTCCATCAACAGTCAGGCATGTGCGGTTTGTTCAGTCCCAGTTATTAACAGCAAATGTTTTTGTTTTCAATTCATTGCATATATCCTCTCCGGTAACAGTGCCGTACATGCTATGCAGGGAAGCCAGCTCTTGTGTTATGTTCATTTCTTCATCCCCACCTCTAATGAACACATACAGTTAAGAGGTGGAACAGCTGTCAAGCGATTAATCCATTGCAATTGAAAATGGCGACACTCACTTGAATTTTTCGTTATTTGAGTGTCACAATGTTTTCACCCATGTCTGCAACACCGCGGGCAATGGTATTTGCACGCCAAATCTACGTTTTCAAATTGTTTTGACATTTCTGGACAAACTTCCTCAGCAACCAATGACAAACATTCCTTCACTACTTCACTATCTGTAAATGGTTTGCCACTTTTAGCCAGGACGTAGGCAACTTTATAACTGTCCTTGGTTAAGGATTCATTTTCATGAGGATTTACTGAAAAATGACATCTGAGATGTGAGTTGATTTTGAAATTTATAAAACTTTTCGGCACCGACATTACCCTCCAACTGCGCATATTTCTCCTGATGTTTGCTTTGATGGTGACGGCGCTGTTTGCATTATTTGTAATGTAGTTATCGGCTGAAAAACATCCCCTATTTTAAGTCGGTAAAAACATAACGTCCACGGAAGCGACAACTGATCTTGGCACGATACACGTAAATATCCTTAATTAATTTCCGTTAACAAAAGGGTCTCCCCGGGCTGCAAGAGAGGGCCTCGCGGGCCGCATGCGGCCCACGGGCCGTAGTTTGGCGACCACTTGTAAAGATAATTAAGATGACCATCTTTACAAGTTTTAATATTTAAGAATCCATATTTATTCACTACAAAATAGGCAAAAACATTACTGGAATAATGATTACGAAAGACTATGATATTGTCAATGCTGTGAACGCAGATTAATATGTCATGATTTAAGAATAGTTTTTCTGTTATGTAACAATAACAAGACGTTATATTTAGAATATGTAGATTTTAATATTTTTTTTATGTTTGCTCAAAGAGTATTTAACTCAAACTGTTTTAACACAAAAATACAAACTATTTAATTAAAAGCATTCGTTTAAAGTCAAGAAATTAGCTGATTTATAAAGTTTTTTGATAAATACTATTTTCTGAAATGGCATTTATTATTATACCAAATAAATTAGCTTACAGGTACAGATATCTTTATATCTGTTTTTCTGTCTATTATCCAAACTCTGGCCGACTTTCATCGATACGTCTGTTGGTATTGGAATGTTCTGAAAGAATGGAGATTACAAGTTGATTAACCCAGCATTAGAACTGTTTGATTACATCGTAAAATAGTTAATACATCTAATACAGCATTTAGTTTCTTATCTGAACTGCATTTACTAGGATGTTCTCAGATATCCTCAGATATACTCTGAGACACTCAGCTATCCACATAAGTCTTATGCTGATGTACAATGGAAGAGTTTTAGGAATAAGTACAAGGTTGACCTTAAATTGCTCCAAGAAATAATTGGTGTCATGTGATCTCAAGAACTGTTGTAGATCTTTGACTTGTATTGACGTATCAGGGGGCAGTTTCACCTCATTAACATACGTCAGAGAATTCTCTGAAACACTCTTGCTCGGGGATGATTCACTTTGGCCATCTTTTATTGTATATCAAAGTTGTTATAAAGGGATTATATAAATATTTTTAATATATATTTAAACAGATACTCTTTGAAATAGTTTGTTCACAAAAATTGTTTTATGTAAGTTGTTTTTTTCATCATTTTCAATCAAAGCGAAAGCAAAGCAAGAAAACTGGGTATCATTTGGAAACTGATCACAGGCATGGAATAGGAGAGGGGTGGGGGGGTTAAAATTAAAACATTTTGAAGAGTCTTATGAATGTCAAGTTGAGATTACATTTTAAATCTGTAAATAAACGATTACTTTATCTCAAAATAATAGTGACATTTTAAATATAATATTTATCCCAACTATAAGATATCTTAAAATTGTATGAGAATAAAGGAATAAGTTATATTAATTCTCTGAATTACATTTCCTCAAATTTGACTCGTTAGATAAATATGCCCCTACAAGGTAAGTATCGAATCCTTTTAGTGACTACCTGAATCGCTTGTATTGAAGCTGGTCCTTTTGGTATGCTTCTCTGATGAAAATTTCGCCGATGTATCAAAGGCCTTGACCTCCTTCTTACCGTTTTTGTTATTCCTTCTACAGGTTTTTGTTTTAAATTGAGAAATATAGTAATACTATTATGTCATTTGAAACTTTGAAAAAAAAAACAACAACAAAACAAAGAGAGTTAAGATTGTTATCCATTATAAAATCCTCATTGAATGAAGACAAATATTTACGGAACTTTTGATATTAAACCTACTTTCTTTGTATAAACGTCTGACATAACAGAACGGTTTAGCTCATGTATTATTCTTTTAAGAATTTAAATATTTACGGACTGCTTGGAAAGATAGATTTATGTTTATTTTCAATTTCTAAATTTGGAAGATTTTTCAGTGCTTAGCCTATAAGCTGAGCATTAACATTTACTCATATAAAGTCCATCCTATTATTGCAGACGTAATTGCCTCTAGTATTTAAAAAAATCTTTTGATATTAAAAATGTTGGCTCTGTTAGTAATCTCTAAATTTAATGAATTTTATTTTGTATAACGGGCATTACTTATATAAGATATAATTTTTAACGCACACAAATATATATGTAGATGTCTAAATAATCTTGTGTACTCTTTATTTGTGTCTGCACACACATTTTTTTCGAGTTCTCACCTTTTCCAGAAGATATAAGCAATAGTGAAGAGAATGAGTAAACATGTGACCAGAGGCACGACAAGAGCAACAGCCAGCATTTGTGATTCCTCTAGAACTGAAGCCGAAAACATGAAAAAATGTATATGGAAACATAATTTCGCTTTATATTAACTACCCTCCCCCCCCCCCCCCAAAACAAAAAAAAAAAAAA
>CAXITT010000298.1:604243-714909 GCA_964033795.1 Lymnaea stagnalis | reverse complement strand
GCGTCGGTGGCTGAGGAAGCTAGAGATCCATGTTTTAGTGGTGCCTTGAATCCCATATATCTGGAGTTTGTGTAGAAGCAAACTATGATTCACCCGGTCAAATGCTTTTGCGAAGTCCATTACTAGCACGTCAGTCTGCTTGTGGTTCTCCAGATTGGTCATCAAGTCTTCTACAAATTCGAGAAGCTGGGTCTCACATGACCTATTGACTCGGAAGCCATGTTGACAGTCATTGAGTAAATTTTGGCTTTCAAGATGCTTCATGACAGTGCTTACGATTATGTGCTCCAACAGTTTGCAGACGACGACTTTGAGACTGTACATGTAACTTTAAATGCTTGAGCCGCTGTTTCATCATTCTCACCTCTTATCTTATCTACGCGATCTGACACTTGGCCGGGGGTACCGCGCTATATAAGACCACTAGTAATAATAATAATTATACTAAATGGGTCATATGATGTCATACAATACAGAACAATGCAATAGTTAGTGTTAAATAATCATAGGTCTTCATGATATTTTTTATATTCCAGTAATGTAAGATTTTCTGAATTACAACTTACGCTGAGAACAATCGTGTCCATGGTAACCGGGATCACAGCCATGTGCACACGAGCCAGTAACACTGTGGCACGTGTCATTGAGACACTGAATGTTACATGGCTGTAAACAGTCAACTCCCCATCTATTAAGTGGACATTCTGTAACAAGGTGGACATGATGAGATTTGGACATCGTTATGTAACATTTAGTTGACAAGGTGGACACTATCAGATTTAGATATCATTATGTAACATTTAGTGTAACAAGGTGAGGTTGATCAAATTTAGATATAATTGTGTAATATTTAGTGTAACAAGTTGGACGCGATCAGATTTAGACATCGTTATGTAATATTAAGAGTAACCACGTTGACTCTATTAGATTTATACATCGTTAAATAATATTCATGGTTTTAGAAATGTTCTCAAAGTTATGCTTTTTCATTTTTACATTAACTACAATGTTACATTCGCCAATCATCTGCTTATTTGGTTTGATCATTCTATTGATCTAAACCATATAATTTGATGTCATGCATCCATATGATCAACTAATTGTTATAAAGGTGTTTAATAACTCTACCATACTTTCCAATAGTACCAATCTTTTTTAGGTACCGACAACGTTTTCAAAGGCACCGTAGTTTCATTTTATTTTTTTCAGGGTACAAGATTCGCCATATTTTGGAAGGTAGCAGGTACTTAAATTAACAATTATTATTGATTTATCTATCTTCTGTTATCTAATTTCCAACGTGTAAAAGAACATGGTTTGAAAGACAGCGTTAGTGCATTGCTATAATATTTTCTACCGTCATCATTAATCTTAATTTTTTAACAATAACAGTCGCAACTGGTTTATATGTTTATCATAATGTGATGAAAATCAACGTTACTGCTGGCTTTCTCATATTTTTAACATATAGCAATGTGCAATCACCGTTGCTGCACGCGTTCCCATTTGTTTAACCTAATGTAGTATACAATCACCGTTACTGCAGGCTTCTCCATAAAAGCCAGAGGCACAACCAGAGACACAGCTCCCGGTAGCCACAAAACACTTCTCACTTCTGTCATCACAGTTACACGATCTGTTACACTCAAGTCCAAAATTATTTCCAGAACAATACGAATCTGTGGAAGAAGGAGATCAAATAAGATTTTTTTGGTAAAATTTAGAAAATGAGCCGAAATGTGATTAAAATTATTTGTACATTTTTCGTTGAATGCAATCTTACAGATTACATTTTTTTAGTAGTGACGTAACAATACATTTTTATTTCATTATTGATAATTTAACAATTGAAATATATGCCTGTTTTTTAATAATTTTTATTAACTTCGACCCATTTACATTTGGGAAGAATATGTTCAAAAGACAATGCCATTACTGTCTTCTCTTTCGTTTATCAAAAAAAAAAAAAACAATATTATTTATTGTATTTTATTAGGCAACATTATGTTTTATTTCGCTGTTGTTAAATTTGATGAGCAAAACAGAAATTAAAAAAAAAAATACAATTGAAATATATTACTGTTTTTTAATAATTTTTATTAACTTCGACCCATTTACATTTGGGAAGAATATGTTAAAAAAACAATGCCATTATTTTCTTCTCTTTCGTTTATCAAAAAAAAAAAAAACAATATTATTTATTGTATTTTATTAGGCAACATTATGTTTTATTTCGCTGTTGTTAAATTTGATGAGCAAAACAGAAATGAAAAAAAAAAATATTTAATCTGATAAAACATTATTGAAATACAGCAGATATACATTTATTTAAAAAAAATAAAAAAATTAATATCCTTTTATTTCATAATTTTGTTAACCGCAATTTTTATTACATGCCATTGTTAAAGAATTTATTCCAACCACTATCCTTGTATATTTACAGGAAAATTAAATAACGCAATTATTCCAATAATAAAACTTTAATTTTAAATCATTATACTCAACTAATTATAGCCCACCAACAATGGCAGTGGCAGTTCGTGGACTTTGGATGTTCCAATGTTACTTACACAAAACATGCATGCAATTAAGTCACTTTATAAGAATCCCAATTAGGGATCCCCCCCCCCCAAACCCGCTAGTTACGCTGCCGCACACTTGTGTTCACGTTCCTCAGTTACATTAATATTCTAATGCCCCCATGTCTTCCGATGTCGCATTTTTATTACTCCATATTCATATTGAGACTATTGCAGTCAAAAAAAAAGAAAGAAAATACTATGCATCAATCGCAAATGCTAATAATTGAGAAATTTTTAAAGAATCTCATTTAGCGTGATTATGTGTAATTTCACTTTTCGTGGTATTGAACTCACCATTACAAAATACTTTCTTTCATACCAAACGATTGACATTGTTTGATACAGCTCACGCAGTAAACATCTACAGTTAATTCACCAACCTCCAAAGGCCTCCAGTTCACACAAGGTAAGGAAAAGGCTAGCATTATAGCCAGCAAAAACGTGTATATACGTGAGTGGTACTAATGATGGTACGGTTGTAATTAAATACGAAGGTCGTGACTCGTTAGGTCCCGTATAATTGAATATCAACTTCCGTTCAGGTGAGTAGCTCATCAGCTGAAAATTTCTTAACCGATCTCCCTGGGATGGTCCTGTCAAATCAAATGTTAAAAAATGTATTATATACTACATCAATATTTATTTTCAATGCATTTAAATGTATACTACTTAAACAAAGTGCTAAACCTTAAAAAACGTATTTGATTCATTTCATCAAACAAGAATGGCACAAATAGATTATTTACGTTTTCTGAAATTAAAATGTTTTAATGTATCAGATATTAGCAGCTTTTAAAATATCAACAAAGTTAAAATTATTCAGCTTGTTTGCATAGCTGTGTTTTTTTAAATTCGTAGTTGAGGATTCATTGAGTCAGGCACATTTAATCTTAGATACAAAATTAACAATTATTAAATGTTTTAATAGAATGCAAAATTCAATCTTTCGGAACTAAAACTGAAGCCACAAAATTGTTTATTAGGTAAGCAAAAAAAGTAAACCCTTTTGTGCATTGTAGAGCTAAACTATGACATATAGAAATACCATGAACTCAAAGTTTGATAGCTATATAAACGAAACGTTTAGGTGTGACAGACGTATTATAGAAACTTGATTCAATCAAAGAATGATATGTGACATGATGTACACATTAACTTTTCGGAACTATTTTAAAAGTATCGATGGTGTGGCTTTTAAACTGAATAACACACATTTCGTTGTCTCATTTTTTGAGTACCTTTGACCCTTTCACATAAAATGGAAACAATTTCATGATTTAGCTCAAATTATTTTTATTCACAGACCATATGCATCATGTAGGAAACATTTTTTTTAAAAAAATATTATTATTACAGCAATGTGGACTAAATTGAAATTTGCTAATTTCAAAATGTAAGCGACATTTACAATTCGAAATGTTCACTTATTTATTACACAGTTTTCTTTTGTACGAATTCTGAGGGGGGTCTTCCAGAACAATTCCGAAAAGGATTTCTACAAAAGTCTGCCATCATAATGTGTACATCCTATATTTCACCATTTCTGCCTTATGTTGCATGCATAATATGTTACAGTTAACTTAAATCTTTCACCTCAATATTCGTTAATTTCGCTGAAGTGCTTTGGAAAGTGATAACACGTACTGAAGAATCATTGTTTTTTTTAAATTTAATTTACAAAAGTACCTAATGACGTCGGGTACATGATTTAATGCAAATTAGTGAATAAATTAATAATTTGAAATACTGGTCACATACAGTTGTTCTGATCTTTGGTCCGTAAATTCTTTTAAATACCGGTCAAATACATGAGTTGTGATCTTTGGTCCGTCAATTCTATGAAATACTGGTCACGTACAACAGTTATGATCTTTGACTCGTCAATTCTATGAAATACTGGTCACGTACAACAGATATGATCTTTGGTTCGTCAATTCTATGAAATACTGGTCACGTACAACAGTTATGATCTTTGGTCCGTCAATTCTATGAAATACTGGTCACGTACAACAGTTGTAATCTTTGGTCCGTCAATTCTATGAAATACTGGTCACGTACAACAGTTGTGATCTTTGGTCCATCAATTCTATGAAATATTGGTAACGTACAACAGTTGTTATCTTTGGTCCGTCAATTCTATGAAATATTGGTCACGTACAACAGTTGTGATCTTTGGTCCGTCAATTCTATGAAATACTGGTCACGTACAACAGTTATGATCTTTGGTCCGTCAATTCTATGAAATATTGGTCACGTACAACAGTTGTGATCTTTGGTCCGTCAATTCTATGAAATATTGGTCACGTACAACAGTTATGATCTTTGGTCCGTCAATTCTATGAAATATTGGTCACGTACAACAGTTATGATCTTTGGTCCGTCAATTCTATGAAATATTGGTCACGTACAACAGTTGTGATCTTTGGTCCGTCAATTCTATGAAATATTGGTCACGTACAACAGTTATGATCTTTGGTCCGTCAATTCTATGAAATATTGGTCACGTACAACAGTTATGATCTTTGGTCCGTCAATTCTATGAAATATTGGTCACGTACAACAGTTATGATCTTTGGTTCGTCAATTCTATGAAATATTGGTCACGTACAACAGTTATGATCTTTGGTTCGTCAATTCTATGAAATATTGGTCACGTACAACAGTTATGATCTTTAGTTCGTCAATTCTATGAAATATTGGTCACGTACAACAGTTGTGATCTTTGGTCCATTAACTCTATGAAATACTAGTCACATTCAAGAGTTCTGATCTCTGTTCCATCAAGTATATAGAACCCGGGTGACATACAAGTGTTCTGATCTCTAGTCCATGAATACTATAAGATGTGGGGCACGTCCAAGAGCTCTGATCTATGTTCCATCAATTACATGGAGCACGGGTCATTTACAAGTGTTCTGATCTCTAGTCCATGAATTCTATAAGATGTGGGGCACGTCCAAGAGCTCTGATCTATGTTCCATCAATTACATGGAACACGGGTCATTTACAAGTGTTCTGATCTCTAGTCCATGAATTCTATAAGATGTGGGGCACGTCCAAGAGCTATGATCTATGTTCCTTCAATTATATGGAAAACGGGTCATATGCAAGTGTTATGATCGATTGATCTTCAAAATTTTTAACGTTCAGTTTATCTCTGATAACTCCATAAAACGTGTAGGTTGTGTATTGATGGCACAAACCACCTAAACTTAAAAACCAAACGAAATATTTCTGAAAACAAGTATATAAAATCTTTATATGAAGTAGCTGGCGTCTCTAAACAATCTCGCATAAACAAAGATTTATTGATAGTAATCTACTGTTAGAACCTCATAAAAATTATATTTCGTTGAATGCATGTTTTTTTTTTTGTTTTTTTTTTGGGGGGGGGTGGGGTGTCTATTTTTACCCCCCCCCCCTCTGCGTTGCCCCAGGCATAAAAATCTTTAAGCCCTCTTTCTTTTTTTTTTTTTTTTTTGTTTTTTTTTTTGGTTTATTTCTTTTTTTTTTTTTTTTTTTTTTTTTGGGGGGGGGTGGGGTGTTTATTTTTTCCCCCCCCCCCCCTCTGCTGTGACACAGGCATAAAAATCTGTAATGCCTCTTTCTTTTCTTTTTTCTTTTTTGTTGACGACGAAAACAATCAACAATCTTTAAGTCTTTACAATTCATCAAACAAGAATGGCACATACAGGACATCGCATTATTTTAAACCAACACATTTCAAACAAATTGGTTTGAATAGCAAAAGAAAAGTCTACGATTTTGTCTTATCTTTAAAAAAAGAAGCAGAGCCAGCATTTCGTCAACTTCCTTCAAATTGAAGATTTCTTCCAAGCTGAAGAACTCTCGTTCCTTTCATTCCGGTGACAAACGGCTTCAGAAGACTTCTGGGAAAGACTTAAATAGCTCACCAGATTGCTCAATTCATTCTGCTGTCAAAACGTTAAACGAATGAAGTTGTGACAAAATTGCCAAAGCTTTCCCCAGTAATTGTCAGTTGAACGATATTAGACATGCAATGAAAATCCTCTGAGAAATTCAGTTCCAGGTAAAGAAGAATCCGATACAAAACGCAAGTGTGGAACACGATTCCTGGATGAAGGTTAGATCAAGTCAAGACCTCTCTCTACAAGTGTTCCATTGGAATTACATAGTTTTGGGCCGTGCACTTATTTTATACCACACAAATATCACATTTTTATCCTTTTACCGTGTCTAGCGTTTTATAACATTTATAATTTACCGGCCTCTAATACTATAACATTTCTAGCACCACCACCCCCACCCACACACAAAAAAACAGAAATAAAGCCACAAAAATCTGAAACTATGTGAAACTAATGCCATTTCAGACAGACATATAGCCAGAAATGTACTAATTTTCAAAATGTTGCAAATTATTGTCAGCAAAAAATTAATTTTAATATTTAATAATCTATGGAGATTTCTTAACTGTACAAAATAAACAACAGAATTGTGTCAACAAAATAGGAATTTAAAAAAAAACAACAATAAATGAAAAATATGTTACATAAAATTGCTCTTGACCACCGCCATACCTTTTAACACAACGTAACAAAATGTTAAACCACCCTCTGCCCCCTTCGCGTTTACAATATGCGCACGGTCCCTACAAACACAACATTTTAAAAATATATTAAAAAATCATCGGACGGTTTTTGTGTTCTTTTAAAAACCATTGGTAGCCTCTCAAAATTGCAGGTGCGTCGTCCTCTTTCCATTCGTTGACGAGAATGAACATTCCTTGCAAGTTTGGCATCCAAATATCAGGAGCCTGTGTCTGAGCTTGGCATCACGCTAACTACCTGATGTGATCATTTTTTGTGTCCAATTTAGACATTCGATTCCTATTGTTGGAAATAAAACCTATACACATGTGTTTAAAACAGCTCAGGCTGGGACAATTTGGATATAAAAAAAAAGTATATACTATTGTACACAAATCAGTAATTACCATCTAAATTGTGTACACAAATTAGTGATAAAGTAGGGTAAAGCCCATTGTAAAGTAGACTCTTAACAATAATATGGCAATGTGGGTTAGAAAAATGATATTAAACACAGGTCTTAATGCAGACTTAATACTTGGGTCTTAATACACACTCAGAATATAGGTCTTAATACACACCAGGGCCGGCGCTAGGAGGGTGCGTGGCCTTGGGCAAATTGAATATTGCGGGGCAGTTGAAGTTATATATTCCGTCGTTAGGACATTAAGACACGTTATAGTCGTACTGGGGCCTTGCTGGTCATAATGGGACGCGTCATAACGGATATTTGTTCAGTCGCTTAGTTTCCGAAATTTCTATTTTTTTCCTATAACGATTAATTGCCCTGGGAAAAAAGTACTCATCGCTGCTCCATTGTTACCAATATCAAGGTTGTCTGGATTAGTAACTATTAGTAGGCTTAGGTATATTACAAATATACTATGGCAACGTGCGGGGCCCCGCCAATTCGGGGCCTTGAGTGGTCGCCCACTTCGCCATCCCTAGCGCCGACCCTGTACACACTCAGAACATGGGTCTTAATACACACTCAGAATATAGGTCTAAATACACAAACAGAACATAGGGCTTGAAACACACACAGAACATGGGTCTTTATACACACTCAGAATATAGGTCTAAATACACAGACAGAACATAGCTCTTGAAACACACACAGAACATGGGTCTTTATACACACTCAGAATATAGGTCTAAATACACAAACAGAACATAGGTCTTGAAACACACTCAAACGTGGGTTACATGTAATCTATACATTTCTCTTTGATATAAATCTGGGTCAATGGTGTTCCAATACTGCCTAGAAAGAAATCGTATGGTCTGAACTGGAGATGATGCTGTATATGCGATACAAAATAACTAGACAAGCTCATATAACTAGAACATCTCAAATAACAAGAAAATCTCAAATAACTAGACAAGCTCAAATAACTATACAAGCTCAAATAACTAGAACATCTCAAATAACTAGACAAGCTCAGATAACTAGACAAGCTAAGATAACTAGACAAGCTCAAATAACTAGCCAAGCTCAAATATCTATAAAAGCTCAAAAAGCTAGACAAGCTCAAATAACTATACAACCTCAAATAACTAGACAAAGCAAAACAACTAGGCAAATCAAAATAACTGGGCAATGCAAACGAACTAGAACAATCAAAATAACTAGACAATCCAAAAGAACTAGACCAATCAAAATAAATAGACACTGCAAAATAACTAGACAAATCAATAACTAGACAAACCCCCAAAGAACTTTTTAAAAAAAAAACATTTTTGTTTTCTTTCTTAGTTAGCATTTATATTTGACGTCTTACTGTTATAAAGAATGTAGCGGTGAACCAGGTGTTGCATGGCTAACGTCAGATTCCAATTTGGGTTTTTATCTCGATTCCCGTCAGTAGTATGTGTGCAAGTTCTCTCTTCAAATGAACCGGTGTTTCCGTCCACTGCGTTACTAGCTTGACTGAAGTTTAGGCCCTGACTGCCGTCATGATTGAAATAGTTACTAGACTGCCGGGCAAATTGACGTAAGGCAACATTTCGACCTGAAAAAGGGGGGGGGGGAGAGGAGCTATTTACGTTAGTAAATTTTATGAAGGTTACATGTATAAGTTTACATAAATAAATTTTATGAAGGTTAAATTTTTTTAGCTTACATAAGTACATTTATGAATGAAATAGTTACTAGACTGCCGGGCAAATTGACGTAAGGCAACATTTCGACCTGAAAAAGGGGGGGGGGGAGAGGAGCTATTTACGTTAGTAAATTTTATGAAGGTTACATGTATAAGTTTACATAAGTACATTTTATGAAGGTTAAATTTTTTTAGCTTACTTAAGTACATTTATGAAGGTTACGTTTATAAGAATTTAAAAAAAAAACAATTAGCGAGAAAATATTTTGAAAATTAAAGAAAAATGAATTGTTTAAGAATACTTCAAATGATTTTTAACTATTTCTATAAAGAAATCAACTCATTCTTGTGTTTAGTGGAACACATTTAAAAAAAATGTTTTTTATAGAAGGACTAAAACCAACAGAACTAATCAAATGTTAATCGTAACTCTAATGGTTACCTCCACTGATCTGGATGGTACAGATATTCCTGACAATGTCACCAGTTATGTTGACCACACTGAAAGTATCTTTCAGATCGCAGACAACATCGATGAGATTTTTATCACGTTGTACGTACGTTTTTGGATTGAGACATCTGTTGATCACCGCATCCTTTGGATTTCTTTTGAACGTAATATTCATCGGATCAAAACCTGCCATGTCTGTAACTGAAAGATCGGCAACTATGTATTCAGCGTTTATGATCCAACGAATTATTTTATACAAAGTAATTTGAAAGTTGGATATAAATATTATGATATATGTAGTTTATGCGTGTATATTATACACATGTTATATGTGTGTGTATTAAAGAGAAAGCTGCTGTGTTTTGTATATGATCGTGTGTATATTTATGTACACCGTCTAACCATTTTATCTAGCAGTTAGGTCATGACTTTGTTCTATGATTGGATCTATCAGATAAGTCATGGGTCACATGGTTCTCAAAGTAATCGTTACCCTCCCCCCCCCCAACCACGATGGAGCGATATCTGTTTAGGTCCGCCTATGACCTGTGATGCACCCTCCTTGCCCTGCCTCATTTTCTGTCTTGGGTTGATCCTGTAGTATAGGCCAAAACATTCCAAAGTGTCCTCGTTTTATAGCCATTTTAATTGTTTCTATAGTATAGTAGTTACTATCCTAGTGTCTCTGGTTTTAATTGTTTCTATAGTATAGTAGTTACTATCCTAGTGTCTCTGGTTTTTCATTTTTATTTTACTTAGTTTACATGTTTTAATAATTGTAAAGCGCTTAGAGCTTTAAGGTAAGCGCTATATAAAAATGTATAAATAAATAAATAAATAAATGTCATGGCCCAATGAGTGGTATAAGTGCTGAATGGGTTTACAACAGCGTTGGGGTAAACTGAGCTCACAGCGTTGGGGCAAACTGAGCTCACTGCGTTGGGGTAAACTGAGCTCACAGCGTTGGGGCGAACTGAGCTCACGCTGCGGAATTAAATAAGGGCAACATTTTTTGTGTTCAATTTTGAGGTATTTAGACAACTTTCCTTGAGAGGCCCAGATAAAGTGTTACTCTTTAAGGCACTCAAGAGAAGCGTTTGGATCACACAGTCAGTACCGTGTGGTTTTCAAGCCACAGATGTATACCTGGCAGAACGCAATGAACGCAGAACACTTTATTAAAGCCGCACTTGAAATGTAAATGTCAGGAGCGTCCTTTTGTCGCCAACATCTGGTACTTTGTACTTTGAAAAAACTCAGTGATGGCCTGAATGCTGTACATAAAAATAAAACTTCTGTTCTCAAACGGTCGGAAGTTGTGTGTGTTCACGATAAGGATCTGTTGTAGGTCAGTGATGGAGTCTAAATATAATTTACCTGGGAGTTGTATGAGATGACTGTAGATATGTTTGAACATTGTTTATTATGTGCATGTTTTCTTAGAACGAACGATTGCCTTATTTAGTGCTGACCTTAAAAACATCAGAAACAGATTGCCTTACATAGTGCATAAACCTATTGGCTTACTTATCGCTGACCTCAAAGAGATCAGAAACAGATTGACTTAATGCTGACCTCGAGGACATCAGAAACAGATTGCCTTACTTGGTGCTAACCTCAAAGACATCAAAAACTGATTGCCTTAGTTAGTGCTGACCTCGAAGACATCAAAACCAGATTTTCTTAGTTACTGCTTACATCGAAGACATCAAAAACAGACTGCCATTTTGTCGGAATTAAAAAAAAACTGTACAAATATAAGAAATGATAGAGTTCACAGGTGACTTTGCAGAAAGGCATTATATTTGAAAGGAAATTGGATCAATCTGGAAGGGACACGGGGGTACTCTGGAAGGGACATGGGGTTACTCTGGAAGGGACACGGGGTACTCTGGAAGGGACATGGGGGTACTCTGGAAGGGACATGGGGGTACTCTGGAAGGGACACGGGGGTACTCTGGAAGGGACACGGGGGTACTCTGGAAGGGACATGGGGGTACTCTGGAAGGGACATGGGGGTACTCTGGAAGGGACATGGGGGTACTCTTGAAGGGCCATGGGGGTACTCTGGAAGGGACACGGGGGTACTCTG
Source organism: Lymnaea stagnalis (assembly GCA_964033795.1). Lineage (NCBI taxonomy): Eukaryota > Metazoa > Mollusca > Gastropoda > Lymnaeidae > Lymnaea > Lymnaea stagnalis. Next base: position 703,111 of record CAXITT010000298.1, on the reverse strand, counting down.
GAAGGGACATGGGGTCGATTTGGAAGGGAAATGGGGTCAATATGATGTGTATCAAAATTAACTATGTTTATTAACCATATGGAAAATTGCCAGGTCTGGCAGGATTAAGAAACAAAAGAGGGGCTTGTGTTTACAAGATTCCGATCATCATTAGCAAATCAAATGAGAGGAATCAATCAAATGAGACCAGCAAATCAAATGAGACTAGAAAAATCAAATGAGACCAAAACATCAAATGAGACCAGCAAATCAAATGAGACTAGCACATCAAATGAAAACAACAAATTAAATGAGACCAGAGAATCAAAAGTGACACCACATCAAATGAGACCAGCACATCAAATGAGACCAGCACATCCAATTAGATCAGAACATCAAATGAGACCAGCACATCAAATGAGACCAGCACATCAAATGAGACCAACAAATTAAATGAGACCAGGAAAACAAATTAAAACAGAAAATTAAATGAGACCAGCAAATCAATTTAGACCAGCAAATCCAATTAGACCAAAAAATGAAATTAGACGAGGAAATCAAACGAGACCAGAAAATAAAAAGAGACCAGCACATCAAATGAGACCAGCACATCAGAAAAGACCAGCATATTAAATGAGATCAGCACATCAAATGAAAACATCAAATCAAACGAGACCAGCAATTTGTGGCGGAAGAGTCTTCTTTTTAGATTAAGCTGGTTTTGAAATGTTTGTATTTGTTGGAACGGATTTTCAATGTGGTTGCCTCTTCCCCTTTCGCCGCGCCCCAGCAACAAAGCTCCATAAAATAAAAAAAATAATTGCCCTAAAATCAATTCAAGACCTGTTGATTTACATTTGAAGAGAAGACTGGTATCACGTGACCAGGCCATCAAACAAATTTAGAAGCGCTCAGCAGTGAATAAATAAGTTATTAGGAACGACGTATTAAAAAAACAAACTATGAACTATTACTACTTAAGTATTCAAAATTTAAATGCATTTGTCCTTGTCTGCCTCCTTAATGGACACAGTACGGCAGGGGACTCAATTACGCCTATACATGTTTTCAGCTTGACATGAATATACACGTTTTGTTAAGTTTGTTTTCGTTTCAGCACAAATGGATGTCTTAAGCGTGCGACGGAAATATTTTATGACTTGTGTGTGTGTTTCTCGTCGTGAACGCCAGAGTCAGAATGGGCGTTACAATGGGCGCTTGAGTGGGCGTGCAAATGACGTTTGATTTGGCGTTAGAATGAACGTTAAAATAAACGTTACAATGGGCGTTAGAATGAGCTTTAGAATGGGCGTTAGAATGAGTGTTAGAATGGGTGTTAGAATGGGCGTTAGAATGGGTGTTAGAATAGGCATTAGAATGGGTGTTAGAATGGGTGTTAGAATGGGTGTTAGAATGGGCGTTAGAATGGGCGTTAGAATGGGTGTTAAAATGGGTGTTAGAATGGGTGTTAGAATGGGCGTTAGAATGGGCGTTAGAATGGGTGTTAGAATGGGTGTTAGAATGGGCGTTAGAATGGGCGTTAGAATTGGCGTTAGAATGGGTGTTAGAATGGGTGTTAGAATGGGTGTTAGAATGGGTGTTAGAATGGGCGTTAGATTGGGCGTTAGAATGGGCGTTAGAATGGGCGTTAGAATGGGCGTTAGAAAGGGTGTTAGAATGGGTGTTAGAATGGGTGTTAGAATGGGTGTTAGAATGGGTGTTAGAATGGGTGTTAGAATGGACGTTAGAATGGGCGTTACAATGGGTGTTAGAATGGGTGTTAGAATGGGTGTTAGAATGGGTGTTAGAATGGGCGTTAGATTGGGCGTTATAATGGACGTTAGAAGGGGCGTTAGATTGGGCGTTAGAAAGGACGTTCGAATGGGCGTTAGATTGGGAGCTAGAATGGACGTTAGAAGGGGTGTTAGATATGGCGTTAGAATAGACGTTAGAATGGGCGTTAGATTGGTCGTTAGAATGGACGTTAGAAGGGGCGTTAGATTGGGCGTTAGAAAGGACGTTAGTAGGGGCCTTAGATTGGGCGTTAGAATGGGCATTGGATTGGGCGTTAGAAGGAGCTGCAAACATCAAATGTATCCACCAAATATAAAAAAGATAATTCCGCCATAACATAAAAAATAATCTGCCATGTTAACAACTTTTGGCGAGAACACTCCCCTTCCTTTTTTTCCCGAACATCATTCGGCACACAAATGAAAGTAAAGTAATCGTGAAAGAAGTGGATGCGATTGGATTAGGTTCAGAACAATGAGAACAGCAAGGCTTTTCTCAACCAGTGGTTCCGGGAAACTTGAGATCTCTGATGAACTGGAATGTTGCTGTAAACGATTCTGTCGATTTGTGTAAAAAGCTCTTTAATATGCTTAACAGAAACATGGCTGAACGCAACAGTACCTGCTTCATCAGTGGCACTGGGTGAATTGAACCTCTTTTCGTGCGGATAGAACAACCGACAGAACAACCCACATAACACATTGGCGAATCCAAGTGAGAGGGATTGACATATTGAAACAAAAAATACATTAGTTAACAAACAGTACAGAAAAAACAGGTTGATTGTATAACGGAATTTGAATCGTTACGCATCACATAAAGACCATATTATATAATAAAGCAAAACAGCACCAGTGACCCTGGATGGATGGGACTCATTGAACATGGATTTGCAACTAATTAAGGAGAAGGCAAAGTCTGAAATAAAACCCGGGGATGGTTTACAGTATCATTATCACAATGAAAATCCCCACAACTCCTGCGATGGGAAATGCATAAACAGCAAAGTGAAACACTGAAAAAGGCACTGTTGGCCATAAATTGCATCCTGGTCTATTTACAAGTGTCTTGACAGTAGGCCTTGCCATTGGATCAATTAGGCAAGGAAGGAAGAGTGAGGCTTGCAAATTGAACAACTTTCCCTCAATTTCAACACATTACAGCTTAAGTCAAGGCACAGCTTAAGTCAAGGCACAGCTTAACTCAGGGCACAGCTTAAGTCATGGCATAGCTTAAGTCAAGGCACAGCTTAAATCAGGACACAGCTTAATTCAAGGCACAGGTTAAGTCAAGGCTGCTGCTCAAATCCAATGTTGTTTTGTGCAGCAGCGCATGAGAAAGATAAATAAAAATGATCTACCTGAAGGAGGTTTCTCATGTCTGCCTTATCCTCATTTACATTTCACCTAATACTAACAAGGAGGAAACTAATGTCTTTCTATTCGAAAGAATCCATGATTTTGAAACTAAAAAAATAGACTCTGATCGTCTTGTTATGGAAGACTTCATTAAATTGTCGCTATTAAAAAAACAATGTTAACATACACCCAGTATGTTAATTGCCCCACAAGACAAGGTCAAATTCTAGATATGTGATGTGGTATTGTAAAAAAAGACCTCCAAATATCAGAGTTTATTTTCCATTAGGATGATCTGACCACACAAAGGTCCACCTAATGCCGTGCTACAAACAAGATTTAAAAACAGTAAAAACACACAACAATCTATGGAACTGTGTTTGGATTAGCTGAGCCAAAAAAAAACTGGAAATGATATATTGGGATACAACTATAAAGACATGAACAGACATTGATGAGAAAACACAACCAATTTTTATATTATGTTATGAATATATAAAATTATTCATAACAAGGCAATGCAGGGATTGAACGAAATCAAATCTGCCCGAGAAGAGAGGCCACACTCCACAAGAAAAAAAGATTAGTCCACTGCAATTCAAAAACGAAGTGGTTATTCGGACCCGGGTCCCCGAAGTGAGAATGTGGGTTTATTAAAAAATATTTAAAATACTTTTGTTGTGTTGTAAGACAAAATGAGGTATCAAATGAAAGATATTTGAAAGGACTATCTGTTTGTAAACATACTTCTTCAGTTTAACTAAATTAAATTACCACAAATGACATAAGAATGGGATTGAGTCTGAATGGACCCGGGTCCGAATAGCGGCTGTGCGTACTTATCCCCATGAATTTTGCGTTTTATATCTGACAAAAGTACTGGCATGAAATCTTGTTATTATTTTTAAAGACCTTTACCATCACCTAGACAGTCCTAGAAATGTCCTATGTGCAGTTACTGGAATTCTCATCCGCATTTAAAACTATCGAAACCACATCTAATCATTAACAAGCTTTCTTTATAACGAGAATAATCAACCTTTTTTTAAACAATCGCCCACATGTCAAGACGAATAAAAAAATATAATTGAATTGATTTTTTTTTTAATGTAAAGGGACTCCGCAAGGTTATTTTTTTCTGCCCTGACCTGTATACCATGTATACCAGTGAAATACAGAGCAAAACATCACCGTGGAAATCATACAATTTAAAGATGAAACTACAATCGTTGGCTTAATAAATAAAGGGGAATGATTATACAGCAACTTAGTTACCACCTGTTGCCGTTGATGGGTATGAGGCAATGGGTGGCAGCCAAAACCCTTGCAAATGATTAAAAAGACCGTTTCGTCCCCGCTACGTCCTGACAGGATAACTCCCTGGGCGGTGGGGAGTGGTAACGCAACACCACCTCCCTGGAGAGGAGGCAAAGCCGTCCTGACATATAGGAGAGTGGAATGTGGACGCTTTAAAGGCAGCGTCTTCAGTCGACCAGACGTCCTCAGGCCAGGAGGGAGGTTCCTGGCGCGCTTCCGCATGGCCTTGAGTCAGGGAGACCCGGCTCTGGCCCCTGTGGGGGAGTGCCGGGGGGTATTGTGAGTGCAAACTGGACGACCAACAGACACCATCTCCAAAGTTACTTTAGTTACCAGCTTTACCAGTTTGTGTAATAAAAATAATGTTCTTCAATTTTCTTATTGTGTTATAAAAATATGCCTCAAAAAATGAAAGAAAATGTCATTTTTGGAGGGGTTTTCAACCATCTGAAGATCTAACAATAAAAAAAATAATTAGAGACATTTAACTTGCTAAGTTCCTCTTGGTAAAACTTCAGCCTAGTATTGCATATAAACCATGTTTATGTTTCCAATTGTATTTGTAACATACTAAAATATTAATTAGAAAGAAATGTAGACCTCAGACACGTGGTCTAATGATGGCTACATCTAGACGAGTAAAGAAGTCAATATTATCAATGTGTATAAATAATATTTTAGGCCAAGCTGCATCTTACTCTAGCTTTGAGTATATTTCTGAAAGGATCTTCTTTACAATAACACCTATATTAAACAAGTATATTAAATTAAAAGATCCTCTTAGCCTAACATCTATATGAAACAAGTATATTTAGTTAAAAGATCTTCTAACCCTAAAATCTATATTAAACAAGTATATTTAGCCAAAAGATTTTCTTATCTTAAATTCTATATGAAAAAATTATATTTATTTAAAAAATTTTCTTACCCAATCATCTATATTAAACAAGTATATTTTATCAAAAGATCTTCTTACCATAAAATGTATATGAAAAAAGTATATTAAGTCAAACCTTTACTCTTTACTTACCCTTTTCTTTGCCAATCAAACGTATCCATTGCATAAAATATTGATCCTTTAAATCCACTTCAACTGTAGTTGACGTTTTATTCTTGGGACATTTATCGGTGTTAGCTAGCAATTTGAGACCCATAGGTGACACACTTACGGTCGTAAGGTTCAATAAATTATCTATATCAAACAACCAAAAACAACAAAACAAAAAAAATAATAATATTGTATCAAAATGATTTTCTATCATATCATCATTAAGTATTATCTTCCCGATGAAATCCCATTTCCCGATGGGATACAGTTTCTAGTGGGATCCTGCTCCCGTTTAGACCCTTTCATAGTGAGATAGTGTTCCCTGGTGGGATCCCGTTCCCTAATAGAATCCCGTTCCTTGTAGGGATCCCGTGACCTGGTGAGATCACGTTTGCCGGTCGGATCCCGTTCCTGAGTGGGATTATGAAGGTTCTATTTACAAACTTTTGCCAAGATACATCAATACATGTAGACGTGTGCGATGTTCTTGTGTTTACATAGTTTAGCCAATTCATTATCAGAGAAATTAATTTGGAAATTTCTTGAAACTTTCATAATTATTTTTAAGTCAAATTTTATAGTCTTTGAGGAAACAAACTGAAAGTTATAAAAACATTTTTAAAAACCCACTAAGGAAATATAAATAATCCTGAAAGGGTTATAGATTAAAATCGAACTTTCTAGAATAATATAGATTAATAATGAAACGTACAAAAATGTAATTCTCAAATGCTTTGATAATTCCAAAAAGATATAGCAATCTGTAGGACTAAACAATTATTTACAGATGCAATTACATTCCAATATTCTTCCCGTGGAACAATAAAGGATTTTATGGACAGTTGTATATTAAGTTTACTCCCTTCCTGCTAACGAATCCTGACACTAATGGAAATGATTCTTCTATGTAATTTGTTTCCATAAATCATAAACAACACAACAAAATACAATAAGTATAAGCATATTTTTTTAAGTTGAGGTCCAATTTTAGCTAGGCCTGAGATTGGGGTGGGAAGGGGGGGGGCTATAAAAGTAATTCAGACAAATACTACAGTTACAATTCACAAATCGTCCCGCTAAAATCTGTTTTAAAATGCCAGATATCAATCTTTTTTTTTAATTATCGATTTTATTATTGAAATTTCTAGACCGGCCCCAAAGGATGGAATATTATAAGTTAATTACCCTTAAGTATTTGAATATGGATAAGTGAATGTATATTAAGTTTCGTCAAGATCCATCTATTCATGCTTGAGTATTTGTTAGTAATTTTATTTATATAGCTTATAAAAGAAAATAAAAAAGAAAAAACTTAGGACGCTCGGCCCCGAAAGATCCATCAATCCATGCAAAGTCCTCTGCGGAACACAACAAACCACAAATCCCCGAAAAAGCAAAGCAATGTTGTTTCCTTTTTATAAATAAATAAATATATATATATATATATATATATATATATATATTTATATATATATATATATGACATTTGATATGACATATATAACGACTTCATTATTGCAATTAAATTTACGCATGCAATAACTTTGAGTATATATATATATATATATATATATATATATATATTTATATATATATATATATGACATTTGATATGACATATATAACGACTTCATTATTGCAATTAAATTTAAGCATGCAATAACTTTGAGGAGATTACATGGCAATGACATGGGCAGCCCGCACTTTGTTAGCGTCTTCTTAAATTAACCCAGCGCTTAAACTTTGATGGAAAAATTAATCCGTTTCTTTGTTTTGTGGGTTTTTTTTAATTTTAAATTTAGCTATTAGATGCTGATCATAATTATTTTAATTTCAACACTGGTTTCTTTCTTATAAATAGAACATTAATTACTATAAAATTTCCAATACATATCTGAATAATCGATGCAGTTGGCTATACATAATTAGCTAACAAATTATGGTATTGATAGCTCCTTTAAAAAATAACAATTTAATATAAATAATTGCATGGCCTTATATTTGTAATAACATCATTTAAGTGTATCATTTTTAAATTTTAGTTATAATGTTTTGTTGCTCGTCCGGTCTCATGTTGACTAGGACCAACGGGTCATCCAAAGGTTAGGGGGGGTGGTGGGTTATGGTGAGCTCGTAGGTGGCTTGCTAGAAAGATCCGTGCTCGGAATAATCCTTGGTATCGCGGGCAGGGGTAGTGCTTCAGTCGGTGACCTAATGATGCTATTTCGGGGAAGCCTGCATTCTCAGCTGTAGATATCCTATTAGTTTCATGGGATTTAGACCCTTTCTTGACATAAGCTCTCCACCTGGCTCTGTCCTGGGGCTGTCTGCACCCATTGTGTAGGGTTTATGCTGAAGGCCGTAAGTGCCACTTTCAGTGAGTCTTTGTAACTCTTTTTTTGACCACCTTGGGAGCTTGCCTATCGTAAGTTCTCCGCAGAATATCTGTTTCGGGATCCGGTGGTCTTCCATACGGGCTACGTGTCCCATCCAACGGAGCTGAGACTGCATCAGAGTGGTGAAGATACTAGGTAGGTTCACTCTAGCAAGGACCTCGGTGTCGGGGACTTGGCTTGATGCTGGTAGACTGTCCACGTTTCACATCCGTAGAGCAGTGTTTGGAAGACTGCTGCGCTTTAGACCTTGTTGTTCGTTTCTCGTCTGATACCTCTCCTGTCCAAAAAAGTGCTGCGGAGCCTGCCAAATATGGCACTAGATTTTGCTAGTTTGCCATTCATTTCATCATCCATGACGACAGATCTAGAGAGGATGCTGCCCATGTAAGTAAATTTATCTACTGGGTTGAGATGCTGTCCATTGATGATGATGTTGGATTCAACGTATGGCTTACTGGGAGCTGGCTGATACATCCCCTCAATCTTCTTTGTGTTGATTGTGAGGCCAAAGTTATTGCAGGTCTTAGAGAAGATATCAACTCTGTGTTGCAAGACGACTTCTGAGGGAGCGTTGAGAGCGCAATCGTCTGCAAACAGAAGCTCATTGGTGGTGTTATGTTTGACCTTTGTTTTAGCTTGAAGCCTCCTAAGGTTAAATACTGATCCATCAGTGCAAAACCGGATTGGCAACCCCATGGTGGAGTCCTTGAACGCATCAGAGAGCATTGCAGAATACATAATACTGAAGAGTGTGGGAGCAAGTACACAACCCTGCTTTACACCGTTTGTGACAGGGAATGCTTGAGATAAATGGCCGTTGTCCTGCACTCAGGCCATCATGCCCTCATGCAGCTGACGGATGATGTTAGTGAACTTGTCTGGGCATCCGTAATTCTTCATGATTTTCCACAGGCCACCTCTATTGACCCTGTCAAAGGTCTTTTTCAAGTCGATAAATGTAGAATATAGTTCTGTATTTTGTTCCTGGCATTTCTCTTTAATCTGTCTAACAGCAAACACCATATCGATGGTTCCGTTTTTTTGCGGAAACTGCATTGACTTTCGGGTAGGAGACCTAGCTCCAGATGTGCATTCGGGCGGTTCAGAAGGGCTCGGGCCGAGATCTTGCCTGCAATGGACAGTAGTGAAATTCCGCGGTGATTGTCGCAGGCCTTGCGGTTTCCTTTGTGTTTGTACAAGTGGATAATTGAGGCATCCTTGAGGTCTTGAGGTACAGTTTCCGTCTGCCAGATGATCTGGAATAGACGCAATAGCTTATCCGTCAGCGCCGTCAGCGCTAGTCCACCCACTTTGTAGATTTCGGCAGGAATCATGACGGGGCCAGGTACTTTGCCATCGGACATTTGTCGGATTGCTGTCTGTATCTCATCAAACGTTGGGACTGCGTCTAGTGACTTGTTCGTTGGGACCTGCGGGAGTCTTTCAATGGCCTCATCATTAATGTTGGAAGGCGTAATTAGCACACTTTCAAAGTGTTCCTCCAATCTTTAGAGAATTTTTTCTTTGTCTGTAAGGAGTATAGAACCGTCTGCACTAAGGAGAAGGGAAGAGGCTGAGGTGGCTACACCATAGATTTCTCTCAGGCCACGGTAGAAGTTTTTCATGTCTTTCTTGTCTGCAAAGCCCTGAATTTCATCAGCTTTTGCATTCTAATTTATATATAACATATTTTAGTTATAATCCATGTCAATTGTCTGTTAAGAGTTATTTTAAAACTTGAGTGTTTTTCACATAATTTTTTTAGCAAAAACAAACGTGAACTCATGACATCTATCTTCAACCTAGTCACAACAGGGGTGTGTATATTTTTTAACTTCACAATGAAGAGCACAACTTACGATATTGACACAGTGGTCCAAACCACCCACGCTTACACTTTACATCACTTGCGCATAGGCCGTTGATGTCACACTTGTCATCTGCACACTGACATTTGTATTTACAATTTTCTCCAAACCAACCTTTGGTGCAACCTTGCAAAATGTAAATGGAATAGTTTTAAAAAGATGCATTGTATGTCCGTGAAATGTTGACCAATAAAACTAAATACATATGGGAGCATTGCTTTAATTTCATTATTCATATTGCTCGTCCATGTATTTTGTCATTGTATCTTTTTTAATCCGTTTACCTTTTGTTTTTTACAGAAAATTTAAATATGAAATTTTCCAAATTGTTAATTTAAAAATATAATCAACTTTCTTATTTATATTCGAAATCAAAATGACTTTCATGTTTCGATTTCATCAAAAATGAAATATCTGTCTACAATTTCCTAGTTAACCAGTTGACTTTTAATCTTTGAAAAATTCCTGCGTCATTCTGAGACCAAGCCAAACGGATGTCTGCGTTTAGAGTGTGTCTTATGAAAGTTTAAAATCGATTATTCTTTGAAGACACTGTTTATGACATTTATCAAGGTTCACTTACACGGATTCAAAATGTGTTGTGTCAGACTTAAAACGTCTTACATTTATATATAGATAATGCGCTGTTGCCTATTGTCCTACCTTTGGTTGCACAGACATCTATTGAAATTATCACAATAACTGCACGTGCCAATTGTGACGCCCTCATGTTTGCTCTGTGTGTCAATTACTGTTTATAAATTCTACTATTGTGATTGCATGTACACACTTTGTAGGCGTGAATTCTTCAGTGAATGCTTTACTTAATCACACATCTACTTATGGTGTTGTTATTTTAAATTTTGAAATTCCCAACCGGTGGGCTGACGTTACATAGAGTGGCGATGAGTGGCTGACACTTGCATCACTTGACCTGTCATCTATGGAGAGTGAGCTAACAGGATACTAAATTAATATAGTTGGACTATGGACATTTTAGTATGCATGCTTATGTTGTACGTATATTGTAAATGTATATGGAACATATTAAATATGCATGTTGTATGTATTGGATGTTGTGTGTATGATCTGTATAATTCATATGTGTACCAGACCACATATCCGGCGTTGCCCGGGACTGCATTCGGAAAAAAATCTTGTACAGCCTCTTAGCATCGAACTCAATTGGCCTGTATATAACAGATTTGTAAAATTTGATCCCATATGGACCGCATTGTCCGCTCCGAACCTTTTACCTAGTGGATCATTTCCCTGCTGTGATTCCATTTCCTAGTCTGTCATCGAGAGCCTGTCCCGCTGGGATCCCAATCCCTAGATGATCTGAGCCCCCGATCTCGATAGGATCCGTATCCCGATTAAATATAGCTAGGATCATGATCCAGTTGGGATCCCGAACACGATGGGATCCGATTCCAAATGAGATACCGATCTCGATGAAATGCCTTTACAGATCCCACTAAGATTCCGATCGAGTTGAAATCCCTTTCCTGATCGCGATTGGATACCAAAGCCTATTGGATACCGATTCCAAGAGAACCCCATATCCCAATGGGACCACTATCCCAGTTTAATTTCTTTTCCCAAACCCGATGGGATCCTGATGGCCATGGCATTACGGTGAGATTCTGATTCCAAGTGGGATCCCCTATCCTGATTGAATACCAATCCTGGTGTAATCCCTGTTCCCGACAGGATCCTGATCACAATTAGATGCCGATCCGAAATGTGTTCCATAAACCACTACCTGTAGTATCCTGACCCCATTGTGATCCTGATGATATACCGATGTGAGCCCGATTTGAAATGGAATCACGTATCCTGATGGATTCCTATCCTGGTTGGATCTCGTTCCATATGGACCCCTTTCCCAGTGTCATCATGCGCCCATTGGGATGTAGATGGGATTCCGTTTAAAAATGTGATCTCCTCCAGGTGGGATCTTAACCCCTCTGGTATCCCGATCCCTGTGGGATCTCGTATATAAAGATAACTCATTGATAACGAGGATATCTCCTGGAAAGTATAGAAATGAATAGGATCTAGTGAACATTATATTAATCGTTTAGATCCCACACTATATATCCCCGTGAACAATGTAGAACTTCTGCACAATTCTAGATTAATTTTAAAAACCTCCTCGTAATTGTGAAAAATGACTTTTCTACGTGACTAAATTCGTTAACGAAACATTCTACAAAAAATGAAATACTATATTTATAGTACGTATACAGCCACGTCCGTTTGTTACGGTAATCCCATAGCCCAGTACATGTGATCGAGATCCCAATAGGGTCACTATTCATAAAGTATCTGGACCCCGATCTCGATAAGAACTCGATCCCGATTAAATCCGAAGGGATCCCAATCACCATGTGATTCCGATCTAGTTGGTATCTCTTTCCCGTATCAATATTTGCCCTGCCCCGATGGGATCTCGATTCCAAGAGGTATCCCATATCCCGATTGGATCCTAATCCTGGTATAATCCCTTTCACCTTGAAATCACGTTCCCGGTGGGATCCTGATTCTAAGTGGAATTCATATTCCGATCGGGTTCAGTTCAAAGTTGGATCACAATGGAAAACCGAGGGCATCCCATTCTCTGATAGGTTCCTTTTTCTGGTTTGATCTTTTCCCGGTGGGATCCTGATTCTAAGTGGAATTCATATTCCGATCGGGTTCAGTTCAAAGTTGGATCACAATGGAAAACCGAGGGCATCCCATTCTCTGATAGGTTCCTTTTTCTGGTTTGATCTTTTCCCGGTGGGATCCTGATTCTAAGTGGAATTCATATTCCGATCGGGTTCAGTTCAAAGTTGGATCACAATGGAAAACCGATGGCATCCCATTCTCTGATAGGTTCCTTTTTCTGGTTTGATCTTTTCCCGGTGGGATCCCGAACATTTTTAGATCCTTTTGGCATTTCATTTTCAAAATTGATCCATTCCAGGCGGGATCCCTTTCCCATATAATCCCAAACCCCATTGGAATCCAGATGAGATCGCATTCCTGGTTGGATTAGGAATCTAACAGGAGACCGATTCCGGATCAACCCGTACAAAAAGATACCCAGTAAATGCTTAGGAAAGTATACAAATGAAGAGATCTTCAAGTACGCTTCATTGGGCTTTTAAATCCCACCATTTATCCCCCCACGAACAAATTAGAAATTTCTGGAACATTTTAGATTAAATTTCATAAACTCCTTGAAACGCTTGAAAAAATGACTTTTCTAATCAGTGATTATTTACGAATACGAAAAATTCGATAGCTAAATGCACAACTCTACTTAAAGTACAGTTAAAAGAATTGCCTAGGCCGGGGCCCAATCCATAACTAGAGTACCGTTTAAGTTATGCTTATGACAGAACCCTATAAAACTCATTGATATAAATTATCTTAAAGCTTACTTAAGTTTTCAGTTTATTTCTATTTATTTCTAAACGTGCCTTGGTATTTTCTCGTTATCACTGTGTTATCTTTGTATACGGGATCCCAGTAGGGTCGGGCGATTATCGATTACTGATTAATCAGCCTGCGATAATCGGCCCATGCCGATTAGTTATGTCTATGGTTGAAAGTGAAATGTGACATGTAACTACACTTCTTTGATACTTCATTACTATATACATAGTTCATTGTAATTATAGAGTTAATATTTCGGTTAAAAGAAGTAAGGTAAACAAACAGTGTAACGATAATCGGGGAAAGAAGTTTAAGCTATCCCAACTCTGTCTCCCCAACTTTTAAGCATTGCACCTAGACCAAAAAAAGTTTGTGATCGCCACGATGACAAACAGGCGCTAATCTAAAACGTTTCTTAAAACCACCAGTGACGTGGCAACAAAATATGCCATAGATAAACATATCAATTAGGCCGGCGTTATTCAAGCAGTGGCGTGGCTGGGGTTAGTTGCGCACAGGGCGGCCCATCAACACGAACAACTTATGCTATTGGCCTAAAGGTTCAATCCTTATTAAATAGAAAACGGACAGCCCAGTCCAACTCACCCTTCCTACTCAAATACATACAAGTAAATAGCATAGTATTTTCGTGTTAATGGGGGAGGGGGAATGGAGGTACCAACCCTTGCTACGCCACTGCATTCAGGAGTCAACACAGTAGGTTTGTTTTGTTTATTTACTGTCATCCTGTCCGTCATAATGTGACGATGGTGTGGACTTCGCAGGTCGAGACCACAAAACCTGGGAATTTTTTCTTTAGGATTACAAGGTGGTTCCCTAAAAGAAAACGCGCTTCTCTTCACGCACATGGATAGCCCAGCTTGACATCAGTTGCGTCGTGGGAATTTAATATAGTAATGTAACAAACTACGGGACTCCTTCTCTCGGTTTTGATTCAGGGTTTCCTTCTCATGGATGTTTTGCCATCCGATGTTAATGGGTCCCGTCCAGCAGGGTGTTGTTATTGCTTGGCTAGGACTTGGTGGGTATTGGACTCCTTACCGAAAACTTGGGATTAACTCAGTTGACCATCTAGTTACACAGTAGTTTATGGGCTAAATGGTACCAAGGGAAACTGCCATTTATACATGTGTCATTCATTACAAGACATGATGCAATTATTTATTTAAATTACTTATATCATGGCAACATAAGGTTTTACAAATAAAAACATAGCCCTTATAAACATCTATTGACAATAGTCATCTTTTCGTTTTCTGAGAAAGACAACAATCTAAAATATGCGCCTTAACTAGCTGCTTGTATTGTTCATATCATTGTTTTTTTAAAGCAATTCTGGCTCTGTTCTGGTTCTGGTAGTGTTCGTTGCTGCATCCATTTACTGGCATCTGTGTAACGGTTGGGGGAATGATGTTGCTATTCTAACAGCTCCAGCAGATGCAAGGGCAGCCTTGAAGCTTTCGACCGATGTCCAGGTGGTTCCAAGCAAGTATTGTGCGTGGAAATAATGATTTGTGTATAGTGCACTGTGTTACACCGAGGCACAGTGAAGCATTTGCTTTTGTTTCGTGTGTAATTTTGTATGGGGTTGTCAGTGGTTAAATCAGTGTTCAGTGGGCTTTTTGCTCTTATCAATCGACCCGGCTTTTGTGAGGTGAGGTAACGTGCCTTCTGTGATGGCCGCCACCAGCCCCATGACCACTTTATATTATAAGAATAGCAGGCGGAGTCCATCTCGTCTGTCTTTAAGGGAGGGGATGTCAAATCTTTTTAAGAGATCGGTGACGAAGCCAGAAGTGGTGGATTTGTAGTCGCGTGCGACGAAGCGCACAGCGTTACATCGGATTCGGTTCATCTTGTCCACATCTTGCTTAAGGTGTGGGTCCAAGATGATCGCACCATTTTCTAGTAGTGGACGGATGAGTGCAAGATGGACATTTCGTTTGCAGGAAGTTGGGCAGTGGCGCAGATTTCTTAAATGAAACCTAGGATGGAGTTTGCTTTTTTAAAAATGTTGTTTTATATAGGGTGAACATTCTAGGTTATTTGAGAAGAGAATTTCAAAGTATGGATTATTTGATTATTTGACACTTGGAGAAGTGTCTCTTTTAGTGAGTACATAAAGGTTGCTGGATTTTTTTCTTGAGATCCTCATTGTGCATCATTAGGTTTCATTAAATCCATGCCCCATTTGACCGCCCAATTCATATGACACATCAAATGTGCTTGGAGGTGGTTGTGGTCATCGTAGCTGTTTATCTCACTGTAGACAAGACAGTCATCTTCAAACAGTCTCACTTGAGATTATACAGTATCACGGAGGTCGTTTATGTGACTGAGGCAGAGAGGAGGGCCCATCACTGCGCTTTGAAGAACTCCTGAGTCTACGGTGGCTTTCCCTAATCGGACGCCGTCTACCTCTACTTGCATGGTACGTTGTGTTAGGAATGTTGAGGGCCAGGAGTGAAGGTTACCAGTAATGCCGTAGGGGGGGGAGCTTATATAGAAGAAAGCTATGTGGAACAGTATCGAAGGCCTTGGAGAAGTCGGCCATGTCAACCAGGGTACCTTTGTCATAGGAGGCAAGGAGGTCATTGGTGGTGATGATTAATTTAGTTTCTGTTGAGAATCCAGAGCGAAAACATTGGTTTAGGTTGGTCAACATGTTGTAGTGGTTAATGATTTGGCGATAGATAATATGTTGTAGAATTTTGCATAGAACGGAGATCAGGGATATTGGGCAGTAGTTAGCTGGGTTATGACGGTCACCTTTCTTGTAGGCACTAGTGATGTTTGCATCACGCCAGTCTAGCGGGACTTTGCCGGAGTCAAGCAACTTTTGGAAAATGTGGGTCATGGTTGAGGCAATGTTGTCAGCCAGGGTCTTCGGATCAATGTTCGGGATAAAGTCAGGTCCTGGCGCTTGATTGGGCTTCAGGTTTTTGAGGAGTTAGACTACTCCTGTTTCAGTTATGTTGAGGGGGCATATTGTACCAGGAGAAGGTTTTAGGGATGGTATGGCTGTGGTGGAGATTTTGGTGAAGACGGATTGAAACTGCCTTAGGAGAATTTCTACTTTGCATTGGCCATCGCTTACAAGTTGCCCGTTTTCTAGTAGAGGGGGGGGGGGGGCTACGCCAATGTTTTTTTTTTTCCTGTAGCGCCAGGGGGGTTTTGTGTTTTTGTTTTCGAGGCCTTCTTGAATGACTCCTTTTATGTACTTCTACTCTTCTTTTCTTTCTTAGGAGAATTTCTACTTTGCATTGGCCATCGCTTACAAGTTGCCCGTTTTCTAGTAGAGGGGGGGGGGGGCTACGCCAATGTTTTCTTGTTTCCTGTAGCGCCAAGAGGGTTTTGTGTTTTTGTTTTCGAGGCCTTCTTGAATGACTCCATTTATGTACTTCAACTCTACTTTTCTTAGTTCCCTACGGCAATGTTTCTGGAACTGGTGGTACAGGGTCCAGTTGTTGGTAATTTGGGCTTTCTTCAATAGTCTTTTCTTTCCCTTCGGCAGCTTCTTGAGTGGTGTGTTTAACCATGGTAGATTACATGGATTATTTTTTGCGCTGATGGGATATTTTGATCTATTCTGTTGGTTAAGGTATTCTTGAAGGTCGACCATAGTGTATCTACATCCTCTCCCTCGTTATATTTTTTAGGATGATCTGTTCAGCGGCAGTGAGATCTACTTCGTTCTTGTCCCAGTTTGCCGTACCGAACTTGTAAGATTCCCTGGGTGTCTAGCTCGTTCTTTGAGCTTTGGGTTAGAAGTCAGCCCTTACTGCGTCATGGTCAAATATGCCAGGGACGCACGTGGATTGTTTAACAAGGGTGGGGCTGGACGTGAAGATAAGGTCTAGGATGCTGTTTTGACGTGTCTATGTCCTCTGCACTTGAGTGAGTAGTGAGGATGAGGTTAAAGTCGACCAGTGATTGTTGAATGGTTTTGTCTTTGTCGATGTAGTGGGCAGTATGTTTGGTCCAGTCTATATCGGGGCAGTTGAAGTCACCGGCAACGATGATGTTGCGTGGGTGCTTGCTGCTGGCTGTAAGAATGTTGATGGATTTTTGGAGTTCGCCAAGGTCGCACTGGGTTCTTTTGGGCATATAGAAGGCACCGATGTATAGGTCTTTTTTGTTTTTTTTTAAATTTTACCTTTGCCCATACTATTTTGCAGGCTGTGACCAAGTGCGGCTGTTCCACTGATGTGAGAAATCTGTAAATCATGATAAATACGCCGCCACCTTTTGTTGCGTTGTCATGACGATACTTATTGTACTCCACCGGGAAGACTTCTGAGGAATTCTATGCGGTGAGAATGGGAAAGGCTTTACTTTAGATTTAGCGTTTGGATTGGGTGATGAGAGGGGAGAGAAGGAGTTTGAGCAGTTCGGTTGATAGCTGTGGAATGTGAAGGTGTCATTGTTGATGGTGTTGCAGCGTGGACAAGACCGTGGAAAAGAGGGTTGACTCATTTCGCCGAAGTCCACGGATCGATCTTCGGCACATAGCAGTTGAAACCAGATTCCACATGTGTCGCTCGCTACGCCTTTGCTGTTCCAAATGACTGGCCCTTGGCCCTTGGCCCATTCCACAGTGATGTGTGGAGGCTCATGGCCTGGCCCGGGGTTTATGTGCACATCTCCACACAAGATGACGATCATGAATGTGATAGAGGGGTTGTGGGTGGGCCTGTCTAATATTATGTAGAGCTGGCGTTTGTAGAGTTTCATCCATTTCTCAATGGAGCAGGCATTTAGTTCCATTGCTTGGGAAGGATGGTTTTGTCGTTTATTGGTGCAGTTGGCGACCAGGTTTGCGTTGAAGGAGGTAGGAGGCATTTTATGAACAGGTATATCATGGGTAGGAATTGTAGTCCTCTGGGTACTCCATGGGGAGAACTTTAGGGAGACATTATAAGGTGTATAGGTTAGATGGGAGGAATAGGTTGGTATATTGGAGCCATCAACAAGTTACTACTTTGTTTAATGCTATCCTATGTTTGCAAATACCAAAGACCATTCCAACCGTTCCTGTATGTTTACCTTTACGCAGGGAATGTTGGTCGATTGGCTGGCGTCAGTGTGCCTAAGGTTAACACAGTAGTCACTCAGAGCTTTTTTGTTGTGTGTAATCCAAAATAAACTGTCGTACAGATACTGACACTTCGCTGTATGCCGCATCACATACAACTGCTGATGAATTTTGGAACTCCAATTTCGATTGACACAAGTAATTAGGTTTGGTTACAATGGGAACATATTTTAAGTCCAGTGTTAGAACGCTAGAGATAATTTCCTTGTCACACATGGCCACCATCTAGTTTCTTTTGCTTTGATGTTTATCTCAGTTTTGCCTAGCTTGTATTTACCTAACACTGTTGTTTTAACCATAAATCTCTCTCGACTTTACATCAGTATGTTAAATTATAGCTCTATGAAACTACTTATAGTATTTGATAAATAATTATGAATTATCTAAATAGCATTATTTGTAAAGGCCAATTCCGTCTGCGAAAGCGGAGCGTCTCCGAGGAATCTTGGGAACGTCCAAATGGCGTTTTGCCTCTTCGTGGCGTGGCGGACTAGTAGGGAGGCACTGTTCTCTCAAATCTATAAATATTCCGGACGGCCGCATGGGATTAATCCCATCGTAACATGATTACTTTTTGCCGTTAATGGATATGGCGTTTGGGTTGCGGTTAAAACCCATGCCGATGATTTTAGCTACGCGGCTGTGAGAAAGCCGCTCCTAGGAGATAGTTTCGTCCCAGCTTTCGACCCGACCGAAAGACTTCCTGTGAGGTGTGTGGGGGGGGGGTGGTAACGCAAAACCTTCCTTCCCGAGGGAAGCAAACGCGCCCAGGCCCACAGGATAGTGAACCGCGAATGCTATATTTGCAGTGTTTTCGGTCGACCGGACGTCCCCCAGGCCAGAGGGGAGTTTCCCGGCGGATCGCCGCCAGTCTGGTGGCGGGGAGACCCAGCGTCTGGCCATTGACGACCTAATGACGCGATTTCCCAATGTGACGTGACGGCCCCTCAAATCTAAATGCATAAGTAATCGGAGACCGATTAATCGGTAATTCTCTAATTTACAAATTGCTGGCTCTCTTTCTCTACAAATAAATCTCGACAGCGGCATATGGTGGAAGAGGGTGTGGAGTGGGAGGTTCCCCCCCGGGTGGCACAAAATCTAAATACGCCACTGGGACAGGGTCACGAGTTATCGAAACACGTGAAAACGTGCATGACATACTTGAATGTCTCAATGACTTAAGCGATGGGGAATGTATTTCCTTTTTGGTCCCACTCTCTGTTGACATACTTTTGTGGCGTCTAATTTCCCATTCAATTAAGTATTGAATCTTCTTGCCCCCTAATTGTAACGAGGTATTGAAATGTCTAACTCTCTTTGAGCTGAGATGTTTTTGGAAACGTCAACCATCTCGAGTTAATGATGGGCCTGTCCCCAAAACTGACGATGTACTGATGGCTGGAATAACCGTCGAATGACTCAACATGTCCAAACAGATGTTGTTGTTATTTAGAGTCTCCCACCGACCACGTTGAACCGAGGCTCGCATGCCACATCATGTTATTACACACTCCATTCAATGTAAGAGGCGAGGTCCGGCCAGCGGCGTATCTCTATTTTGTACCACTCAGCTAGGTACTTTATGTTTGCAACTCACTCAAATAAAATTTCTTTTAAAAGTAGGATTAATAAAATACACATCAAATAAACTTTAACCCTTGCGTATAACGGGACGAAAAAAAAGGGGGGGGGGCTGTTTCGATGAACGTGGAAGGTTTCAAGAACACATGCACTTATTTAAACGAGCAAAATATTTGTTTTTAGATTTCCCCTCACTTGAAAAAATTACAAATACATCCACGACTTACAGAAGGTGGAAAGACGTATCAAAGTGATGCCCGTGGTCCGAGCAGAATTGTCGTGTTGTGGCATCCAAACGATTATACATCTTTGATCCACGAGCTCTACTGGGGGTGTGTGGGGGGGGGTGTGGCAGGCCAAACCGGCCGGCTAACACTTTCAAGGCAAGGTCAGGGTGACACTCAAGATTGCAGACAAATATTCTAAAA
This sequence comes from Lymnaea stagnalis, assembly GCA_964033795.1. Taxonomy (NCBI): domain Eukaryota; kingdom Metazoa; phylum Mollusca; class Gastropoda; family Lymnaeidae; genus Lymnaea; species Lymnaea stagnalis. The sequence continues at coordinate 682,797 of CAXITT010000298.1, read as the reverse complement.
CGATTTTTTTTCAGCAAATTAAAAAAAAAATGTTGGCACACTTTAAAGATAAACGTATGAAACATGAGACTTCTTTTAAAAAGTCAAATATCCATATGACTTTGTCTATATGACTTTCTCCATGTGACTTTGTCTATAAAAATTGTCTTATGAGTCTATGTGAGTGCCACGGGACTTGAACTTATCTTATAACGTTAGAATATTGTATTTCACTTTTATTAGTGTTACTAGCAATTAATTAGGATTACATAAGTTAATAATTTACATAAGTGTCAAGAATTTGGCTGCCATTAGTCTGAGTCCAACTAGATTGAGCCCCAGTAGACTGAGTGCCACGTGACTTTGTGTTACTAGAATAAGTACAGCTAGACAGAGTAGAAACATGACTGAGTGCCACTAGACTTGGTGTCACCAGAGTAGGTATTACTAGAATGAGTCCGACTTGATTGACTTTCACTACACTGAGTGACACCAAACTGAGCTCCACTAGACTGAGTGCCACTAGACTGAGCCCAACTAGACTGAGTACCGCTAGACCGAGTGCCACTAGACTTACTGCCACTAGACATTACCACTAGATCGAGTGCCACTAGACTTGAGTTCAACTAGACTGAGCTCAACTAGACTGAGTGCCACTAGACTGAACCCTAAAAGACTGAGAGCCACTAGACTGAGCCCCACTAAACTGAAGGCCACTAGAATGAGAGCTACTAGACTGAGCCTCACTAAATTGAAGGCCACTAGAATAAGTGCTACTAGATTGAACGCCCTAAGACTGAGTGCTTCCAGGTTAAAAATTGAATGACGAAGTATCTCAAAGAGAAATTTAGTATTGTAATACCAGGGCTGTGATGACAACCAAAAGCAGGACATTACAATCAAGACGAAGCGATCAATTGGTCGTTATTATATTTTACGTTTCGAAAGTCATAGATCTGTGGGAATCTCTCCATAGCCATTGTTAACCTTACATTATTTCGTATGATATGTCTCTCTTCGGCTTTATGTTAGAGGAGCTTTTCACAACTGACAATTATAAAGTTTTTCTCGTCTTAATATGTTTTAATTGATGAAATGATTGGCGTGGTTGCATCTTTAAAAAGCAGGAAAATACAGTTTTACCTATTATGTTTAATGTTTAAATAAAAACATTTTTTTTCTCATTTTTTGTTACGTTACATTAACTGCTTTCTTCGCATGTCTTTCGTTCCTTAGCCTGGCCATGGCCTTGCCAAGGCCTTGCCTTAGCCTTGCCTTAGCCTTGCCTTAGCCTTGCCTTAGCCTTGCCTTAGCCTTGCCTTAGCCTTGCCTTAGCCTTGCCTTAGCCTTGCCTTAGCCTTGCCTTAGCCTTGCCTTAGCCTTGCCTTAGCCTTGCCTTAGCCTTGCCTTAGCCTTGCCTTAGCCTTGCCTTAGCCTTGCCTTAGCCTTGCCTTAGCCTTGCCTTAGCCTTGCCTTAGCCTTGCCTTAGCCTTGCCGTAGGACTTAATTTATTTGGAAAAAAAATACTCTGCATGTTTCTGTATCACCTGGCTTAGAATTCACCAGTGAACGTCCTAGAGAGTGCGGGGAGCCCGAAAGAGAGGTGGGGGGTGACCCTAATGTCGTCTCTGTAGTGATCAAGGCCTCAGTAAGCTTAATACTTCCATTTCTGCTGTTGGAATAATTTGATGGTCATGCTTATTTCTGCAGTGAAATCAAAATGACAATGTATATATTTAAGATAGAAATGCTCTGTGCTATTATTTAGTTTTTTTCTTTCTGTAATCAAAATCGTCGCAAACATTGTAATGTGATATGTTTATTCCTGCTACAGAAAAAAACCCGTGAACAGTGAACTTTGAAATGACGCTGACGTCAGCAAAAGTGCTGAATCACAACAGTCATTGATCAATCTTAAGAAAGAAATCCCTGGGAAAAAGTTACTTGGAACTCACTAGATGGAATCACTCATAACCCTATTGACCGTGTTGTGCTGAATGGGAGGCATGGATCAGACATATTAGACGTAAGAAGCTAAGGACGAACAAATGCAGTATATAACTATCTAATTTTAACGGTTAAATAAAAGCAGATAAAATGCGTAATACGCAATGGCTGTGGCCGAAATAAGAAAAAGGGTATGGTTACCAGAAACTAACCAAAGACCAACCAATCACAAAAGCTTACCACAAGGAAGTACAAGCTTGCAACAAATTCATCAAAGGAGGAAATAATCAGAGCAACAAAAACACAAATTTAGAGTGAGATAGAACAAAAAAAAAATGCTACGAAAATATCGGAAGTAAAAGATATTACAATTAAAACAAACTAACAGGAGAGTAGTGTTGTTTGATAATAAGTGAGTAGTGAATGTCGAAGAAAACAAGAAGGCACAAATGATACCATGATACAAGGGGACACCGGAAATACGAGGAAAAAAAGACAAGGAAGCTAAAAGGAAAGTCGGGTACCTGTTTAAGAAGAAAAAAAATGGTATGGTTAAAATTTTAAATAAAGGAAAGAGAAGACCCATCAAATGTGAGAACTATTAGGTGAATGTATTTGTAGATAAAAGACGAGAAATGGATACAAAGCCTTATCTCAACTGTGTGATAACAAAGATAGAAAATTAATCACGGAATGTAGTAAAGTGTTGGGAATATGGACTGACTATTTATAGGGAATACTAAATGCAGACAATGGACAAGATAGTGATTAGGAATTACCATATAGAGGACAAGACATGATATTAAAATCTTCAAATGAGAGAAACTACAGAATAAATCAATTCTATTAAAAATCATCAAGCCCCAGGAAAAGACCACATCACCGCAGAAATGATAAAATATTGAAAAAGAGAACTCTATACTCATAAACACAAATTTATACCTAAACTTCTTCAAGAAGAGAAAATTCCTACAGAATGGTAAATATCTCAAACAACCACAATACACAAAAAAGGGGGTAGTGGAAAGGGGTTCCAAACTTGAATACACAAACGACAGAGGAACTTACCGATTAAATGTAACATACAAAATACTGACAAAAATAATTGTCTAAGAGGACCGCTTTCGTGTATGCTATGTTAAATAACATTTTAGAGAATTGTAAATATTGACCCAAGTAAAAAATAACGGGATACTTTCAAAAAAAAGGGGGGGGGGGGAAATCAAGTCCCACAACCAACAGGCACCCTCTACAGCCAGTCCCTTCAGCTGCTTTTATACATGCATGATATAACACTGCTAGGACAAAGTAGTGAAGATAAATCAAAAGCCTTTATTGAATGAGAAAACACATCACAAACAGGAGGACTGGAAAAGGACAAACAAACAAAACAAAAAAAAAAAAAACAAGAACAAAATATATGGCTTAGCTAAGAGAACAGATAGATGAAACCATGATGTTATTCTGAATACTTTGAAGTTTTATGTGATCTCTTCAAATGTCCACCACAACTAAATACCAACACTCTAAGCTCAATGTCACTTAGCTCTGCCCAATGCAATTGTCTGTTATTGTTGTTATTCCTTTATGTCGCGTTGTCTTTGTTTACCAAACAACAACTTAGCGCCTCCTTTTTCCTGAACTGACAGGACTTCAATAGCTCGAGATCATGTACGCCTTACTTTGGAATTTTCTGTTTAATCATTTTCTTACTTTAAAACTGAACAAATGCAAGTACGTCATAATTACGACACTCACAAATCTTTCTGTTATTATGCGTGCTCGCATAGAGTACAAAATCGCAACTTTGTGCTACCGCTGCTTACATGACCTGGCGCCGTCCGATCTGAAAGAGCTGCTGACGCCTTATGTACCCAGTAGAGAGCTCAGCTCATCCGATAGTGGAAAACTCTCGACACCACGTGTTTGCCTTGAGACTTACGGAAAGCGCACTTTTGCATTTGCTGTTCCAACAATTTGGAACGCCCTTCCTGTCGATATCAGAAACAGCCAGACACTAGAGGTCTTTAAAACCGATTTAAAGACACATCTATTTCGCAAACACATTCTGGGATGATTGTCTACCTTATTTTCCAGTTAATGCATAATGGCTGTTTATTTTAGGGTTGAAAGACTTTGCCATTGTATGCTTGTAATTAGTTTTTGTAGTCTGGCTTTTGTTTTAAATGTGGTAAATTATAGATTTGTTTTTTGTTGACTTTGTACCGCGCTTCGAGCCTTTGGGGATGAAGCGTGTTTTTGAAATGAACTTTATTATTATTATTATTATTATTATTGCATACCAAACCGCAGGCTTAGTGTTCTCACAAGATTAGTGGAATCGATTATTGCACGCGCATATTAATATATCTATTAAATTAAAATATTGTACCTTGCAATCAAGGATTTACTTTTCATACAGTTACTTGTACTATATTTACTTCTACTACAGTTACTTCTACTATAGTTACCTCACCTATTGTTAAATGTACTATAGATACTTCTACAATAGTTACCTCTAGTAAATTTACTTGTACTATCTTTAATTCTACTATAGTTACTTCAACCGATATTTTTTTAGGAACATAAAATGTTAAATTTTATTATTATTTTTTTTTTTTCGAAAGGCGCACCTTCCGAAATAATTTAACACTGGCAAAATAAATTCTACAAACATTGCCATTATGTCAACTCATATACATATATGACAGCCATTTTCTTCCACCTGCTTTTTCACACCATAACTATTGTATGGACCATTGTATTATGTCATCTTTTTTGGTCTATGCATTATTACAAATGGCATTTAAATTTCAAAGCACAATAAACAATAATTAGTCTGTTATCTTCCATTCGGTAATCTGTGGTACGCTTATGGATATTTATTTATCATGCAAGTACCCTTTCTAAACTTTTTTTAAAAACTTTATTGTTTAATTGCTTCTATTTTAATATGCAAATTCCTACTTCCTTAAAATTATATTTATTGCGTGATCAGGGTCAGTTCTAGGAGTGGGCGTGACCGATGACGTTACATACAATGGCCAATAGGAAAGTAAGACACGTAAGTAATACAGGATCCTACTGGTCATCATGATGGGTAGCGTCATACCGAGGTCACTCATAATTTAAGAAATTATATTTCAAATTTGTAAACTTCACAGTAGAATAGCCCTGGAACATTCAGTCTTTATAAGATGGTGTTAAAAAAATTGTTGCAACGACGCCTCTGACCTAATATGTTCCCATGCCAGTCAAGCTGGTTGTGCGCTGTAGAAATATGGGCTGCACGGAATGCATTTTCTTCAAAGAGGTTCTAATCACTTGCCAGCAATCAGCAACAGTAATTAAATTTGATGACAGCATAGTCATTTAGAATGTGTACTTCATGTTGTCGCACGGACCAGAATTGTTTTGGCAGACGAGGGGAAAAAGCTACAGATTTCTTGACTCGGCAGACAAGGAGTAACAGTATACTGAGCTATCTTGCTTCGGTAGACAAGGACTAACAACATACTGAGCTATCTTGTTTCGACAGACAAGTAATAACAACATACTGAGCTATCTTGCTTCGGCATATAAGAAGTAACAACATACTGAGCAATCTTGCTTCGGCAGACAAGGAGTAAAAGCATACTGATAATTCTTGTTTCGGCAAACAAGGATATTTCTTAAAGTCTACATTTTGACCATGTTCATTCTTAATACTAAACATTTTAACATGAGGAACTGTCAACGATTCTGTGCCATCGTAATAGGAATGCAATCTATTTTTTGTGAGTATTATAAAAAACTTTTCATTTATATTTTAGTGGTTTTAAATACTACACGAACCTTTTCAATTTAACTTAATTATTTTGGGTTTATTCAAAGTCGCAAGGTTTTCGTCAATAGTTTCGCACAGAATATCTTGCTGTGTCGCTCTGGAACTTTATCTTTAAGATGAAGTGCAACGAGAATTAACGGAGTTTTTTTTTTTCAATAATGAAACCGCAATTCTTCTTTTTGGTTTTTCTGTTGTGGTGAGTGCTGAAGAGCGACGAGGTTTTTGTGTGAAAGTGTCGTAAACTTTAGTTTTAACTGCAACATTGGTCAAAACACTTCAGTTCTCTTCGATGGTCTCTAAAAGCTGGGGATCAACTAAAATAGAGTGACAAAAGCTTTAAATTGAAGCCGTCTTGAAGAGTTACCTGCGTAGATGCCTTAAACAAAACAGGTGGTTTGAAAAAAATCCCCGAATCCAAATAATTTTTTTTAATGCAAAACTGACAATGATGTTGACTGTGTATTGCAAAACACAAGAATTGAATTACAACACTGACAAGAACGGTGACATTGTGTTGCTCAACACAGCGATTATAATACAAGGTGGAATCCCACTGGAACGAGCTTTTCGGCAAGAAGGTGTAGATGGTTAAGTCAAAGTCTATGAATGCAAGGCTCATTATGTCGAGGCAAGCACTGGTATTAAGTGGAATGGAACCCTCAAAGCCAATGTTAAATTGATGTAAAGATGAAAAAAAAAAACACATACACCTGGATCAGAGAGAAAAACTGCTAATAATCACTAGACAAAGTAAGATTAAGTAAGACTCGGTAAGATTATATAGTAAGATTCCGTACGACTCAGTAAGACTAAGAAGAGTGTGAGATATAGACCACAATTACTAGTAACTACTTTTTTAATTACCTAAAAAAAAAACTATACGCTGTATAGGAATAGAACAACATTTTCATTTAAAAATGAAACAAACATCAAATTTTGCATTTCTTGAGCAGCTGCTAAAAATAAATTCCTTTTTTCCAGACCACTCCTTCACATTTTGTAAACCGATTCAGTTGTTGTCGTTGTGTGCTGTGTCTGGATAACAGTTAGGCTATATTTAAAAAAAAAACCTGTTTTTCATAATCGTCTGTAATAATCAAACACCCGCGAATGTTATTCCCTGAACACTATTAACAGTATAGTTTAGCAGATCTTTAAAAGGCATTTTAAATGGACATTTTCATATTTAAACAACAATAGTACCCTGTTATTGGTGTTATTGTTCTTATACATTCCGGCATCCTTCCGTCTCGTGAGACGATGGTGCATCACCGTTGGTTTGGGTTGCATTTTCTCGAGTGGCTGTGCAGTCCTATCCTTGAGTGACAGCCTTTACCACAGTTTTTACACACGAGTTCCGTGCTTCCAAATGTTTTGGCCTTTCTCCTAGCTCTTCTGTCTGCAGCCTCTTCCATTCTTCGCTCCTCGGCTACCATGACGCCCTCTTTGACAACTGTGCGCCACGTAGATCGGTCTTTTGCCTTACACTCCCAGTCACTTGTATGTATTTTGGCTGCTTTCATGTCCCTTTGACAGACATCTTTAAATCGCAGACGTGGGCGACCTGTTTTCCTCTTTCCAGAAGCAAGTTCACCATATAGGAGGTCTTTCGGAATGCGGCCGGGACTCATTCTTTTAACATGACCTAGCCATCTCAGGCGTCTTTCACTAAGGATTGTGAACATGCTTTGGGTATTCGCACGCATTAGGACCTCACTATTAGTCACTTTTTCTTGCCATTTAATACCAAGGATGCGACGCAGGCATCTCATATGGAAGCTATTAAGCTTGCGCTCTTGGGATGTATAGGTGGTCCATGTCTCGCTCCCGTATAGTAGTGTACTGATGACACAAGCTCGATAGACGCACAGTTTGGTTTTCTCCGTTAGCTTGGTGTTTTGCCAGACCCGTTTATTTAGTTTAGCCATTGTGGCAGCTGCCTTGCCGATTCTGCTGTTAATTTCTTCTTCAATGGACAGTGTATTGGAGACCTTGGACCCCAAGTAGGTGAAGCTGTCCACAACCTCCAAGTTTTCATTATCGATTTTTATGTTAGGTGGAGGTCGAGTGTCTTGGGCCATGATGTTTGTCTTTTTCAAGCTGATTTGCAGACCAAATTCTTTGCAGGCATTGGAGAAGCTTGACACGAGTTGTTGCAAACCAATTTCTGTGTGTGCGGTTAGAGCCGCATCATCCGCAAATAGTAGCTCGCGAATTAGGACATCTGTCGTTTTGGTCTTGGCTCGGAGGCGGGCAGTGTTGAAAAGTCCTCCATCAGCTCTGGTGTGTAACCAGATTCCCTCACTGCTATCCTTGAATGCGTATCGAAGTAGTACAGAGAAGAATATTGCGAACAGTGTTGGTGCGAGTACACAACCTTGTTTAACTCCGCTGCTGACTGGAAAGGCTTCTGACTTGGCTCCATCGAACTGCACTGTACCCTGCATATTTTCATGGAACTCTCTGATGATGGCAAGTAGGTGAGGGGGACAGCCGATTTTTGCCAGTATTTTGAATAGCCCGTTGCGACTGACGTAATCAAAGGCTTTTGTAAGGTCCACAAAGGCAATGTACAGTGGCATCTGCTGCTCTCTGCATTTTTCATGGAGCTGTCGTATGGAGAACACCATGTCTATGGTAGACCGCCCAGACCGGAAACCGCACTGAGATTCTGGATAGACACGGGATGCTAGACTCTGTAAACGTGTTAGTATGACACGGGCAAAGGCTTTTCCTACAATACTAAGGAGTGAAATGCCGCGATAATTATTGCAATCACTCCTATCACCTTTGTTTTTATATAGTGTCACTATATTTGCATCCTTTAGGTCTTGGGGGATGTAGCCCTGTTCCCAGCAGAGGGACAGAATCTCGTGCAATGGTTGGAGTAAAGCTATCTTACCACTCTTTAGAGCCTCTGGTGGTATTCCATCATCCCCAGGCGCTTTTCCACAAGCTAGACTATCAATAGCTTTGCTCAGCTCTTCCTGTGAGGGCACGACATCGAGTTCTTCCATGAGTGGCATATCTGGTATGTCATCTAGAGCGGTGCTGGAGACTGTGGTAACTGTTGAATACAATTCCAGATAATGCTCAACCCACCGTTTTAGCTGTGCTGCCCGGTCTTGGATAATTTCTCCATTTTTGGACTTTAGAGGAGCAACTTTGGACGTCAAGGGGCCAGTTGCCTTTTTGATGTTTTCGTACATTGCTTTTGCATTACCCATATCTGCAGCTGACTGTATGCTGGAACAGAGGTTAAGCCAGTAGGTATTGGCGCAATTACGTGCAACCTTTTGGGCAAGTGACTTGGCTGTTTTTAAGGCATGCAACCTGTCGGGTGTAGGCTTTTCCTTGTAAGCCGTAAGAGCTTTCCTTTTGGCTTCAGTGACAGGTTTCATCTCGTCCCAATGTTCATCAAACCAGTCCGTGTTTTTGTGAGATTTTTTGCCAAAGGCCTGTATTGCGGATGTATAGATTGTGTCTCTGAGATGCGTCCATTTCGAGTCAATGGTGACGCATGGGGACATCCTTGAGATACCTTCCTTCACCTTGTCTGTGAACAGCTGCGTTAGCGCAGGGTCTTTCATGCAGAAGGTATTGATACGTGGACATCCCTTTTTCTTGGAGTGGTACGAGTTTTTCCTCATTATTCGTACCTTGCTGGCGACAAGGGAGTGATCCGTGTCACAGTCGGCACTGTGATAGCTGCGAGTGAGTAGGATGCTAGCTAGTTGTGCACGCCTGGTGATGATGAGGTCCAGCTGGTGCCATTGGCGGGATCGAGGGTGTCTCCAAGATACTTGATGTATATCCTTGCACTTGAAGTAAGTGTTGGTCACACACAAGCCTCGTGAGCAGCACAATTCCAGAAGCCTCTGTCCATTTTCATTTATCTTTCCTCTTCCAAAGAGTCCAAGGCATGTGGGCCAGGCTTCGTGGTCGCTCCCCACTCTAGCATTGAAATCTCCCAGGAGGTAGATTGCCTCGTCTTTGTGGATGCTGGCTATTGCCTGGTCTAAAGCTCCATAGAACTGGTCCTTCTCTTCCGGAGTTGAACAGAGAGTTGGGGCATATACACTAAGAATGGTTGCTGGGCCCGCAGCTGTTCTGAGTCTTAGAGTGAGGATCCTCTCCGTGCCTGATGACGGGGGATCAATGAATGGTGTAAGAGTGTTCTTAACAGCGAAACCTACACCATGCTGTCTAGGTTCGTTTGTTGGTCTGCCTTGCCAGAAGAAAGTGTAATTTGCCTCTTTGAGTGTACCGTTGTCTGGGAGCCTGGTCTCCTGAAGGCAAGCGATGTCAATCTTTAGCCTTTTAAGTTCTCTATCGATTATTCCTGTCTTCCGTGTGTCGTTTATTGACTGCGGGTCATCAGTGATGCCGGGACACATAGTCCTCACGTTCCAGCTAGCGATTCGAAGAGCTGGGATCTTCTTTTTCTTTTTTGTGTTTCTTGGTGCAGGGCTTAGTGGCCCACTTGTTGAGTGGTACTCTAATCTCCACGCACCCAGTGGAGAAGGCAGGCCATGACGGGATAGCACCTATTTGACTGGGGGCTGCCCAGTTTGAGGCGGGCGGTAGCTGTCCAGTGAGACATTGGTAGTCTCTCCCACCGTCGGAAGCAGCCCCTGGCGCCTAGCTCTACGTCAATTGAGCTTTTGGCTTATAACCGGTAACTGCTGCTTCCCGTGTTTTGTCGACACCTTGCGGCGACGCTGGAGGGTATTATGGAGAATTAGCTGCTGCCCATACAGCATATCCACCCTCTCCACGTCAATGGTGTAACCAAGGGAACGACTTGCGTCGATGCGGCTTGGCTGCCGTTGGCGTCGCAGGAGCTGCCGGTATGTACATAAGAGTTTTATGTATAGACCGCCTGTAGGTGCTCCATTTCCTGATTTTCTGTCGGGGTTTACTCCCTTAGCCTTTCCCGAAGGGTATAGCCGCAAGGCAGCGGAGGATTTTTGAAGTCGGAGTTTTCCTTCTCCTAGCCGTAGAGGTGCCAGCACCAGGATTCGAACCCGTGACTGATTGAAATTTATTTTTGAAGTCTTGGTGCCGCAGCACCAATATATATATATATATATTGTCATATATTGTTCTTATATATCTTTCTAAAGCACTACTGTGATATTTTGATGTTCAGAAGTTAACTCATTCCAAAAGGCGTGATGCCGGTAGTACTAAAAACGGGAGGTTTGTCTGTGTCATAATGATACCCTAGTCCATTCTGAGCAGTTCAGAGGAAACATGATTTGTCCTAAAGCATCGATATTTGGTAAAATTATCAAAAATTGACCGTCATTTAAGTATATTTAGTTTCATTAATATTGATTGTGGCCTTAAAGATTTAACTTTATTCAAATATGACGCCATAGAATGCAGATGTTTTGTTGAGCCGAGGTCATAATTGATAAGAAAATATATGAGAACATTTTTCAAGATCTATTCTAAATAATAACTGAGTAATATGTATGGAATAATTTCTTTAAATAATTTTAAATTGAAAAAAAAAAAAAAAAAAAAAAAAAAAAAATAAAAAATTAAAAAAATTAATAATTACACAAAGGATGCTAATTACATCAGGACTCTAACTTAACAGACGCAGGTTTCTGATAAATATTTAGTCATGGTCTCCCTTGACATTTTTAAAATACCAAAAAATAGTAATGATTACAAATTTCAAGTATCTAAAAATAGTAAAGAATGTGCTTATGGGCCATGCGTAAATCTTTAATGATATAACCAATCTAATGTAAAGATATGAAACTTTTAGAATTTTTTTATGGTATCTACATATTATGACATGTGGGGGCAAAAAAAAAGGGGGGGGGGGAGACTAAAAATTGGCCATAAAAGCGTGACTTGGATAACCCCTTAAGAGTAGGTAAGAAGATAGCAAGAGAACGAAACAAATTTAAATGGTATATACTCCACTGGGAGTTAACAGGCAAAGAAGAAAAGTATTAAAATATCTGTATAATATATGTCATAAACAACCAAAAATCTTAAACATTTATAAAAAATCGGTGGCCATACTAAAACCATATTATTAAAAAATGCAAGAATTTATTATACAATGAATGAGTGAACTCTTGATCTCATTACTCAGTGAATGAAAATGCATGAGAGAAACTCTTGACCTCATTACTCAGTGATATATAACGCATGAGAGGAACTCTTGACCTCATTACTCAGTGATATATAACGCATGAGAGGAACTCTTGACCTCATTACTCAGTGATATATAACGCATGAGAGGAACTCTTGACCTCATAACTCAGTGATATATAATGCATGAGAAGAACTCGTGACCTCATTACTCGGTGACTTATAATCCGTGAGTTAACTCTTGATTTATTACTCAGTGACTTATAACATGTGAGTTAACTCTTGATCTCATTACTCAGTGACTTATAATCTGTGACTTAACTCTTGACCTCATTACGCAGTGACTTATAATCTGTGAGTTAACTCTTGATCTCATTACTCAGTGACCTATAATCCGTGAGTTAACGCTTGATCGCATCACGCAGTGACTTATAATCTGTGATTTAACTCTAGAGCTCATTACTCAGTGACTTATAATGTGTGAGTTAACTCTTGACCTCATTACTCAGTGAATTATAGGCCTAATCCGTGAGTTAACTCTGGACCTCATTACTCAGTGACTTATAATCTGTGAGTTAACTCTTGACCTCATTGCTCAGTGACTTATAATCCGTTAGTTAACTCTTGATCTCATTACTCAGTGACTTATAATCCGTTAGTTAACTCTTGATCTCATTACCAAGTGACGTACAATGCATGAGTGACCTCTTGACCACATTACTCGGTGACTTACAATGCATGAGAGTACTCATTGACTTAGTTGACATTGACACCATTAGACTTTACTTAGTGCTAGTGACTTAATATGATCTTACTCATTTATTAATTTTTCTAATTAAGTTGATGTGGAAAGTGAAAGTTGAATTTTTGGGGGCTCCAAATCTAACAATTGTATTTACTTTGCAATTGCCTTCAGATGAAAGTGAACAAAAAAATCTGTAATTCTTTATTGATCATTTGATGATGTTGAACACTCTCTATGCAATCTTAGTTTGCCTTTAGCCAGTTTAATGTAGCTTCGCTTCCTGAAACTCTCGGAAAAAATAAAACATATTAAATGCTCAGAGGCCTACTTCTTGTGTTATAGTTATATTGAAATTAAGTGTAAAAGATGTTGATATTTTGAGAGGCAAAAAAGTCGCAATTTAAAATTCAGCTTCCAAATCCTTTATGTGGACCATGCAAATGGAAATTTCTCAGATTCATTCAAATCCATGTTCATTCTTTAGAAAGTCTTTATCCTTTTTGTTGAAAGATATATAATTTGACTTTGTGATTAATGTGTAGTATTTCTGTGGCATAGCACAAACCAAATACTTTGTAGGTACCAAACCGCAAGCAGAAGCATTTCGTCACAAAAAATGACTTACTTCTAGAGATTTATGAGATTTTTAAGAATGTGATCTTAAATGATGTTATGAGATTTTTAGTTAATGTAGATAGCCCTCGATTTACGTCCAATTTCTGTTTCTGAAATAGTCGATGTAAACTGAATGGATGTTAGCTGAATGGTTGTAAACTAAATGGGTGTAAAGTGAATGGATGTAAACTGAATGGTTGTAAACTGAATGGTCGTACACTTAAGGGTTGTAAACTGAACGGGTGTAAACTGAACGGGTGTAAACTGAACGGGTGTAAACTGAATGGGTGTAAAGTGAATTGTTGTAAACTGAATGGGTGTTAATCTTAATTTCTGTAAACTAAATCGGTATAAAATGAATCGGTGTAGATTGAACCGAATTATAATGGGATGTACAACGTTAGGTTGCAATACTTAAATGATATATACTATCATCATATGTGCTTATGTGTCAGTTTGTCTGTCAAAATCGACCCTACCCTAAATTCAACGTGTTCATGCTAAGTCTGAATGCGGCTGTGGGTGTGCTGATTGCTGACGAGACCAAATCTGGCACGAATGTTAATGATCAGTAATGACAAGAAATGTATGCGACATCTTCAGGGTCCAGAGTTAAATAGAGCATTTCGGGCATTATTTGTTAGTGTGTTTAGCGGCTTCTGTTCTGTTTGCTTCATGCTGTATGGGCTTTTATGTAAAGAGGAACCCGGCAATTTGCGCATACAAAATAAGAAACATTTTCATTATTAATTGAAAACATGTTATTTTGTAAATAAATTAAAACTCCCAATAACAAAAAAGCATAATAAAATATTTTATAAATAATAAACCGTGGGCTACCCGTACTTATATCAGTCTTAAATCTCTCGTTGTCAGATCTGTGGCCTCCACTTGAAATATATACTGAGTGTTGTCTCTCTAGATTTTTTTAAAAAGACGTTAAGGCTAAGCTCCAAAGCATAACGTTCCTTGTAACGTTTTAGCTTGGATTCCAAACATGGTCTATTTTACAAAATTCGTCAGTCAAAAATTCAAGTGATCAAAAACATATGCTCTAGATCAGTGGTTCTCAACCGGTGGGTCGCGATCCCTTTGGTCGTCGAGTGACCTTTACATTGGGGTCGGCTTAGACCACGGGAAAAAATATATATTTATGAAGTAGCAACGAAAATAATTTTATGGTTGGGGGTCACTGCATCATGAGGAACAGCATTAGAGGATCGCGGCATTAGGAAGGTTGAGAACCGCTGCTCTAGAATGTCTGTTTTCGTTCTCCTTCTTTCCCCCCACCCCCCTTCTGTAGGCTGACATAACTCTTTGTTCAATTCTTCTAAGTCTTCAGTGGAAAGCGGCTTATCATAGATCTTAAATCATCTTTGACACAGCTGTACCGTTCGATCCCACCTTCTTAGCACACAGACAAGCGACGTCATTGTGAATCGACGTAAAATGAACTAGCGTTAATGGAAGGCTGCCTTTAGTGTGTATTTTTTTTTTTTTTAATTATAATTACGCTAACATTAATGATAAAATGTGTGTAAACGTCTTCTTGGTAGCTTATATCTAATCATTGTGGTGTTAAGATGCAATTTGTAATGCTCCGAGATGGCAATTTATTTTACTACAACACCACTTACTAATTAACTTAGCAGATGAAGATATGGGTATAGTTTGTGTTTTTTTTTGTTAAAAAGTTAAATTTACTTTCAAGATGCATTTTACACTAATAAGCTTCAGATTGGGTTGTGCTCTTTAATCTGGTTTATATAGTTTAACATTAATTTGAAGAGTTACTTCGTAATGGCAATAATAGCACTTAGGGGCTGCAACTTCTTCCTTTCCCCATACCTCTTCCATTAGTATTAAGTATGATAATAAAATTCATTTCAAAAACACGCTCCATCCCTTATTAGGCTCGAAGCGAAATAAAATACAAAACGCACAATACAAAATCTACATACAAGCCAATGGACAGTAGAAGCTAATCTACATCAAGGTATATGGGCAAGCTCCTTGGAAGCAAGGAGGTAGACTACATTATTCCGGCAGGTAAGTGCGAAAACGACGGATTTTCAACTCAATTTTGAAAGTCTGCAGTGTCCGGCTGCTTCTGAGAGCGACAGGAAGGCTGTTTCAGATTCTTTGGCCAGCAAAAGCGTAAGTGCGCCTTCTGTGTGTATCAAGGCGGACTCGCGGTATCCAGAGTTTGCCACTATCGGATGAACAGAGTGTTCTAGTGGCCACATAAGGCGTCATGGGTACTTTGAGGTAGAACGGCGCCAGGTTATGTAATCAGCGGTAGCACAGAGTTGCAAATTTGTACTTTATTCGAGCGCGGACTGGCAGCCAATGCAGCTCTCTCAGAAGTGTTTTAGCATGGTAAAATTTGCGTTAGTGCAGAACAATGCGAGCTGCATTATTCTGTACTTTTTTAATTCTATGCAAAAGCATAGCTGGATGACCTACCATGAGAGCATTGCAGTAGTCTATGCGTGATAACAAGAATGCAGATATCAGCCTCTTTGATGCATCAAACGTTAAGAAAGGTCTGATATGACTACTTCTGCTCAGCTCTAGAAAATTCTGCTTGCAAAGGATGTTAATGTAATTTTCAAAAGTGTTCTGTCTAAGTCAGTGGTTCTTAGCCTTGTTGGGGGTACTGAACCCCAACAGTTTCATATGCGCATTCAATGAAACCTTCTTATTAGGAAAATTAAACATAATATGTTTTTCTCTGATTTTTTTTGGACCTCCGCCGAACCCCTGAGACTGAATCACCGAACCCCTAGGGTTCGATCGACACTGGGTTAAGAACCACTGGTCTAAATAGACACCCAGGTTTCGCACTGTTTAAGCAAACTCAATCTGCACATCTGAAAGAGTAAGGGGTGGTGTGTTACAGATTTTAGCTTCTGAAAGGTAGCAATAAGGATCAGCTCGGTCTTTTCGTCGTTCAATTTGAGCTTGTTTATGGTCATTCAGTGCTTAACTAACTACCCTGTCTTCTGTGAGTGATTTGAAAGAGAGTCACAGACTGCTGAAGTGAGGTATCATCCACGAACATGTGATATATTATGTCAAACTGCTTGATCACTGCACCCAGGGGCTGAACATACACAGTGAAAAGCACCGGCCCTATAGGACCGAGCCATGTGGTACCCTGAATTCGATAATAGATTGCTTCGAGGTCAACCCGTTTGCGATAACTGAGTGGACCTTATTTGTCAGATATGAGCTGAATCATCTCAAAACAGTCCGGCAAAACAGAATTTTTTTTTTCTTTTTGTAGAAGTAGGAGAAATATGCCGCGGTCACGCGTATCGAACGCTTCCAAAAGATCAAGTAATGACAATGGGGAAAACAAGGCCCTCATTCACGAGACGATCTACAAGCTCATTTACGACGCGCAACAGGTCTGTTTCAGTGGAGTGATGCACCCTGAGTGCTGATTCAGAAGGGTCAAGCAAGTCACACTGTGTGAGAAGATCCAGGAGCTTGCTGAGGACGACTTTCTCTAGGATTTTGGATACAAATGGTAGATTAGAGACGGGCCAATACTTTTCCAACACATTTCGGTCAATATTTGCTTTCTTTAGCAGTGGAGTTACAGCCGCCTATTTAAAGGGATAGCATAATAATTTTCATAAATAGTCCTAAGACTATTAGTTATCTCTTTTATCCTAAGTTACTTTTGAGCCAGCCAATCAACAGGCAACCATTTTATTTTCTCCCACATGCCCCACGAGTTGTTAAACTAATTCTCCTACCATTTACAATAAGTGAAAATTGAAAATAAACATGTACTTATATTTTTTTTATTGAATGACAAAGAGAACTGTGGAAAATAAAATTGTATGGCAGTGGCATAGCCAGGGTCGGTGTCACCCGGTGCAGTTAACTCATAGTGTTACCTCCCCCCCCCCCAACCCTGACTTACAAGATGGATTTGTAATTGCTCAAATAATTCAACAGTATAAAATTGACAAGAATAAAAAAAAAATTAATTCAAGTTCAGTATTTAAGAACTGTATTTAAAAATTTATAGGAGCCAGAATGATCAATACATTGATCGTGGGCCCTTAATATATAGAATAAGAAGTAACAACGTTAAGTTTCAGTTATCTTTACATTAATTTACTTTATTAAACATTTTCCTTTCCTGGTCTTCAAAGTTGCAAATCTGTCAATCACTTGATCTAATTCAATATCCTTCACCTTATCACTTTCAAATGATAGTAGAGCCGGATCAGAAAGCCTGGACTATCCCATGGTGGATCGAAAGTAGGTCTTGATAAGCCTTATTTTTTAAAAGCTCCACTCACATGAAGCCACAGACGCAGACCGTAAGAGACATTAGAAGGCTGAACGAGAGTCTTGGAAGACATTCCCATTCCGCTATGAATTTCAAAACATCAAATACTGACCAGTCCATGAATTTGTGAAATTCAACATTAGCTGACTTTAATTTATGTGTCGTCTAAGCCTAGTTATTTCTTTTAAAAGTTCATTCGCTGATAACTCATCATAGAAAGAGGTTAATTTTGGAGCGGGCACCAATAATTCTTCTTCACTTGTTGATAGTAGACTTTTGAGTTGAACAGCCCCAAATATATATGCTACTTCTTTGATCACTGATCTGAAGTTCAGAATGAAAGCGAGCAATGCACACGCATCTCTCTTATCTTTTCTTCTCGCAGAGAGAGTCCAGCTTCTATTAATTGTTCTCCTTTCATTCATTTTCTTAAACCTTTGTAGTCTCTCTAACGAAATTTCATATGGGTCTGATTTTAAAAGTACATTTTCGAAAGCATATTCCACAAAGTGAAAGCGCTTCTCATGCAGAAACAATCTGAAGGCCTTTATGTTGGTTACCACTTTGTCAAGAGTAAAGCCCTTATCTGCAGAAACTGTTGTGTAAGAATAACTTCCTCAAGTGGATCCGCAAAAATGTAAAGGTAGTAGATAAACGTGAAATCACAGACAGCATGTAAACTACCGTGTGTTGTATAACAATCTTGATCTAATGTTAAGAGGTGGTGCTAGTGACGAATCGGCGACAATTTATTATTGAGTATTTCTGGGTTTCGATGGATTTGGTTTCAAAAAGAGGCGTAGCGAGGCGGGGGGGGGGGTCAGGGGGACAGATGTCCCCTGGCGCAAGCTAGTTAAGGGCGCCAAAATGTGCTTTGATATTAAATTATTGGTTAAAATAATGGGTTTAAGAATTGAAAAAAAAGAAAAGGGGGCGCTTTAAAATGGATCTTGTCCCCGGACACGAATCTTGTCCCCTGGCGCCAAACACCATCGCTACGCCTCTGGTTTCAAAAACATTTTTTTAAAGTTTAAATTAATTTAAATTAATCAATAAAAGTTATTAGAAAAATTTGTAAAATATTATTTTGTTCACCCTAAAAATAGGTAAAAATTCCCTTTTTAATTCTTTTAACTTTTACCGATTCTATTCATTAATTTAGAATCGTCTGACCATATCCAATTTGGTTTCAGTGGAAAGCTTTATTTCTCAGAATTTAGATAAATAATGCTTCCTGTCTTTTATGAAAGTTACCGAACACTTCAACCGCTTTTGAATAATGGTCAAAAATGTGTTTCTGACACATCAACCATGAACTTTTAATAAAGCACGCAATTGGATTGGTTACATGATTGAAAAATTAAGGTGTGATCGGTTATTATTTTATGAAATTCTGTTACACCGATCAGTGTGTGCTCTGTAAATATTCAGTTTATCATTTTGGTTTCACCCCCTTGTTATGATGTCACCCGGTGCAGTCCACACCCCTGCAACCCCATAGCTACGCCACTGGTTAACCCTATAAATGGGTTAATAGAGTTATTTTTAAACGGTGTTTTTTGACCTAATTATAGGGACCACTCATTTCTGACACATCAACATATAACTTTTAATAAAGGACGCATTTGGATTGGCTACATGCGTGAAAAATGACGTGTGATCAGTTAGCCTTTTATGAAAATCGGTTGGACCGAGTAGTGTGTGCTATGTAAATATGCAATTTTTTAATTGGGTGTCACCCCTCAAATGGTGACAGCCGGTGCGGTCCGCACCCCCGCACCCCCTTAGCTACGCCACTTTTGTATGGTATTACATAAATTCAAATGTAAATAAAAAAATAAGTAAAAAATGAATGTAAATACAATTTATAAAAACAAAAAAACAAAAAAAAAATCGCTTAAAAGTCAATTGCTCTTCTTTTTTTAATTCACATTCTTTTCTTGGGCTTTACCCAAATTTGGAATTAAACCTTAATTTGTATGTGCTGCTCAGTGAGCCCAGCCCAGTAATTAAAACACAAACCCTTGTTTTCCTTTGTTTGTGTGGCATTGCAACGCATGCCGGATTCTGGATAGTAATAAGAATAATAATAAATGCCAGGCATATGCTGACAATTGGTGATTTTTTTTAATGAATTACATATGTTTGTAGAGGCCTAAAATAAGAGGAAGAAAATGTGACAAAGGGTAAAGAACTTCTCGCGTCTATTTAAATCAAAATTTTAAATACCGGGTGTTACAAAATTGCATTCCTTTCTGGTTTTTTAAAAATAATTCTGTTTAAAAAAAAAATAAAATTAATCAAAATTAAAGTTTTGTTAGAAGTTATTTTTTCATTATTGGGGTATATCCACCCATTTAGCACAGTCGTAGCACAAGATCCCACGGTGGTTTAAGTTTAAATATTAAACGTGCCACCCCTAGCGTCTGAAAATAAATTATAATACATTTGAAATAAAATAGGATTTTTGTATATCCCCGAATATAGACCCTGCCATTTATTTTTATGTTGTTCATTACATTTTACCAGCATGTTTAGACAACACTTTTTCACATTAAGTTAACATAAGATTTTTAATTTAAGATTATCATGCCATTATGCATTCTGCTTTTTCAGTGCAGGTGCTAAATATTTCTAATATTTGAAATTATACAAACATCGATCCATTCCCTCTCGAGCCTGCTTTTCTACATTTCCCTCTACCAACTCTTGACACATAATTCCACATTATCAGCTGGCCTACCTACTTATCATGCTCATGTCTATCCCAAGAAAATTTACCCTCGCTGTCCTCTTACACTAAAACATGTCATATCACCCAATAACAGTGTCCCCTTTCCCAAACTTTGCCTCTCTGTCTTGAATCCTAATTCCCACAAAGAGTACCGTTTTCAAACATACATACACTTAAAGCCTCTATTCCTCAACTGCTACCTCCTCGACAAATTTATATTTTTGTGTAGGGCCCACGCCAAAGCGTCTCCTCTATTTCTCTAACAAGTCTAAACTTACTTAGTTATTTATGAATTGTCTATTTTTTGTTAGTCTAATCTTAATTCCATATTTACGCACTGACTAGGGGGTCTAAAAAATTGAAAGAAACAAGTCTAAGTTATAAAATGAATGATTTAGAAAAAAATGTGTTTAATTTGCAGTGAATAATTGAAAGAATATTGAAGTAGTAACCGATTAAAGTTATACAAACTTAATGAAAGTGATTTAAGGTAGTATTGTGTCCCCTATTCGCGCAAATTACATGCTTGCGACAGCAAGATCTAACGTCTCTCCACGTCCGTTTACACTTTATTTTGGGGCACCGCTTATGTTTCCCGCACAGATCATAAGAAACGATCATACCATGATGAGATATATATGAGAATTAAAAGTGCTGAAACCCAGTGGCGTAATTGGGGAGGGGGGGTCGGGGTGGTGCGAGTGTGTGGACCGCACTGGGTGACGCCTTCCCCCGGGGTGGGGGGAGGGGGGACACCAAAATTGAAAAACATTGCATATTTACATAGCACGCACTGCTCGGACTAACCAAATTCCATAAAAGGATAACCGATCACACGTTAATTGTCTAACCATTTATCCAGGAAAGGAAAATTTTAAATAAAGTAAATTTAATGTAAATATAACTTTAACTTAACGTTGTTACAGCTCTTAAATACATTTAGCTCCTGACTTCAATTAATTTGTTTTTGTACTGATCATTGTTACGTTGAAGACAGAAGAAATCAATCGTGGAAGTCCAGGTCCCTTCACCTTCTTTTTTTCACCCTCAGAGCGCTCGGAATATAGGAGTTGTCCTTTGAAGTCGGGTCGGGGGGGAGGGGGGGGAGAGATGAGAAGTGGATCTCTGACTAAGGCAGTGGACACACACGTCATCATTGTCCTGGACGTGGAGGGAAGCTGAAAAGAGAAAAGGAAGGGGGGGGGGTGCATGAATACGTGCCAAATGTGTGATCACGTGTCCACTTTTTAAAAAAAAATATTTGTGACGTTGCACAAATGGGGGAAATCGGAATGATAGCGTGGGGTCATTTTGATAGTCATCTCATCCTGAAGGCTGCTAATACGCTGTCCATGATTGTTCAGCTCTAATTTGACTACCCCTCCTCTTTTTTCGTATGCAAATGCTCTTGTTAATGGTGACTGATTTGCGCTGAGTAAAGTGAGGGCTAGTGATTATTTCTTTTATATTATAAGACGGACTCGTTTTGGCTTTGCGGTATTGCTGGTTGTAGGATCATTTTGTTTAAAATGGCAGGACGACCAAGAAACAATATCTAAAATTGTTGATGCAACGGGCATTTTTAATGGTGCAGCATTTGGTTTAAACGCGCACCTTGTGGGGCAACAAATAACGTTAATACAACGAGAATTTCTCCTAAGGCGCTCGTAACAATTGCAATGTGGCTTGTAAGCTGGGTTCGTATGTCAAGTATGGGAGCTGCCTATAATCACCAGGATCTGCATATCACCCGAAACGGGATCTCACCCGAAACGGGATCTCACCGTAATCGGTATCCCACAGGGATCGGTAACCCACTGGATCGGGATCTGAACACCTGAACAGCACTTTTACCCATTTCTTGTATCTTATATATTAATATTATAAGTCAAAGTCTAAATTTCTTAGAGTTAGAGTCTAAGACTAAGAAGATGATTATGTCTTAAGGCATTTCCATGAATTTTGATTGATTAGGTTTTTTATATGTGGCTATGACTATGTGGTTGGTTTTACTAACTAATTCAGGAAATACATTCTATTTATTTTTTAAAAAATTATATCATTTACGATTTTTTTTTTTTTTGGTGATCTAAATGTAACAGTTTTCAGCTTCCATGCAAAACTATAACTGTGTGAAAGTAGTACTTACAGTGCCCCCTCCACAGACCCTCCCTGCCCCTACAGCTATTTTTTTCTGCTACTCTCCACCCTTGATTATAATTACTGTACTAGAGAAACATATTTTTATCTGCCACAAAATTAGTTAACAACACAAAATATATATTAACAACACAAACATATATTATGATAATTCAGAGGTTCTTAACCTTTTTGGAGGTACCGAACCCCACCAGTTTCATAGGCGCATTCACCGAACCCTTCTTAATAGGAAAAATAAAATATATTTTTTTTTCCTGATTTTTTTTTGGGACCTCCGCCAAGGAGCCCCTGAGACTGACTCACCGAACCCCTGGGGTTCGATCGAATCCAGGTTAAGAACCGAACTACTGTGATAATTAAAAGTATAAGAATAACATTATATATGGTCAGGTTAATTCTTATCATGTTTTAACATTTTTTAGCCAAAACAAAAGTAAAACAATAAGCCTAGCTGCTTTTGCTTTTGGTTCATTCTCGAGAACAGACATAGCAACTAACACCTATTATGCAATCTTGACTGGCCTTTGGCTGGAATTGAACTCCAGACCTCCAACTTGAGGTTTGCTCAGTTTATACCATTCGACCACCCTGATAACGAGGTACCTTTATCGATCGATACACTAACACAGGAAGTATATAGACCTCACGTGACTTGCAGACTGCCCAAAACTCTCTAACCACTCCGAAAGCAATATTCTAAGCCTAATATTTGACCCAATGAAGATATTTCAAATGTGAATTGTCAAGTCAATCTATATATATTGACTATTGACAATACAATTGATAACATTGTATTGTATTTTATATATATTTAATTATAATCAATACTGAATGAATATTCAAATCAATATGATTCCATTTTGACAATTGAATTGTCATTGAATCTTTGAAGATAAATTACTCTTCGAAATTACTCAGAACCAAGTGAAGTAGTCTTGACACATTCAAAAGGCACGCACACCCAGAACTTTTTAGATATAAATTCTAAGACATCTTGGACTTGACATGGAATAAATGATTCTAATTCAGATGAAATTGAAGTGAAGATGAGTTAAGGTTAAGAGCAGTTAAGACATTGAAAATAATTTTGGTAAATTCACAGAAGAGATGTCATGTTTTTTTCTTCTAATGGCCGTCATCTAGGTTGACAAGACCAGTTAATTCTGTCACTAAATCTAATTAAATGTATCCCTAAAGCTAAATTAATAAACACGCAAATGAGGTCGTGGCATCCTATCCTAGTTTTAGCGATAGTTTCATTAATTTTAAATGTTTGTAATAACAGTGAATTAGTAGAAACGGATATAATAAAGCCAATTTTTTTTAGACCTTTGATACCCAAGTATTTTTAGTAAATGTCTAGATAGTTGTACCCATAATGGGAACATATCAATGAATAGTATTATATTAATATTGGAAATGTGCCCCAAGAACAAATATCATGGTTAAAATCTGTAAACATTGGTGGTGGATTAGCAATCCTTCATTTCTACGATGGACCCGAAGCATTGGAGGCTCCTCTAAGATTTTAGCAGCTGTCCTATGGTCAGTTTACATTCAAATATTTCATTATGATGCATGCTAAGTGGAAATGAAAGGCGAAAGGCAAAAAAAAAAAAAATTAGCGAGGCCTTAGAAGCTAGAATATAGAAAAGAAGGCTCAAATAAGGGTTAGAAAAGTCAAAAGTTGAAGCTAAAAGAATCCTTTATTTTTTATGGGGTTGTTGAGATTAGAGAATTTATTTTTTTAATAAATATTTCTACGATGGACCCGAAGCCTTGGAGGCTCCTCTAAGATTTTAGCCGCTGTCCTATGGTCAGTTTAAATTCAAATATTTCATTATGATGCATGCTAAGTGGAAATGAAAGGCGAAAGGCAAAAAAAAAAAAAAATTAGCGAGGCCTTAGAAGCTAGAATATAGAAAAGAAGGCTCAAATAAGGGTTAGAAAAGTCAAAAGTTGAAGCTAAAAGAATCCCTTATCTTTCAGGGGGTTGTTGAGATTAGAGAATTTATTTTTTTAATAAACAAAATTATTGTGTGCTTATTCAGCTGCTAGTCTAAAGAAACTTGGACAAAACTTATGATTAACCATCATTGTCTCAGAAAATGGGACCATTCCAAATTTGGAGATGATCCTAAAAGTGATTTAATTTCTGTACACCCAAAAGAAAGTGGCCTGTTTTTATTGAATACACATGCAGAGTCTGAAAATAGCTATATATAATCTATTACAAATACAATTCTCTGTATTTTACTGTTATATCTTTTGTTTTTTTTATCCCCTCCATAGCCAATGTTATGTCTCTCTCAAACACACACAACATGATTCCTATTACGAATGGAACCTCAAAGATGTTTGAAGAACAAGTTACTCTTATCTGTGGATGTAACTCTACAGACAATGATTGTCACAATCAAACTCAAACAGTTATATTTTCTAGAATAATTGAAATGGAAGCTGAACTTATTGCCAGATGGACTAGAACATTACAGACAAAAGTAAGTGGAATACTATCTTGAATGTTAAATTAATTTTTAGCACATGTTTATTGAGAAGCAATCCATAATATGCTAGTGATGCGTTTATAAGTGAAGATCTTTTAGGTCAGGTTTGTTTATACTTACATAACACCATCTTCTGCTCAGTAGTGAATCATCTTAGATATATCTTTTAAAGTTTTATATCAATAACTTAAGTACTGCAAACTGGAAAAAGCTGTCCATAGATTATAAATGCATAATTTGTTTCAATAGTTTTACCTTAATTATAAAAGAAAAAGTCTTTAATTTTATTTAAAAATCAATATTTTAATTTGTCTTTATTTTCTTATTACATTTTTATTTCAATTCTAAAATAACTTGAAGCTTCCTTAACTGCTTACAACTTGACAACTAAAACTATAGATACCAAATCTTACTGAAATCTTTTTAAAATACTGCTGTATAAAATAATATATGTGAACCTCATTCCGACCCTTAGTTTGAGGGGTTCTTGCATCGCGTCTAGGTGTATGATTCTGCTAAAATACTCTAAAACGGACTGTAAAACTCTAACAAGCTATCGACAATAACTCGATTGTTTAAATGAGCCAAACAGAGTAAAATATCAATAAGTTAATTAAAAGTTGTACAAAGTAAAGGTTCCAGCAGTTCTCAAAATCCTCACTCTATTCTAGGACGTTGTCCAAAGAAAATGCATTCATATTCTATGATCATTAATCACAATAGACAACTGTTCACAATAGACAACTCTTTAACAGTAGACAGCTCTTCACAATAGACAGCTCTCCACAAAAGATAACTCTTCACTATAGACAACTCTTAACAATAGACAACTCTTAACAATAGACAGCTTTTCACATTAGAAAACTTTTCACAATAGACAACGTTTCACAATAAACAACTCTTAACAACTGACAACTTTTAATAAAGAACAGACAACTTTTCACAATATACAACTATTCACAATATATAAAACTCTTCACAATAGACAACTCTTCCCAATAGACAACTCTCCACATTAAAAAAACTCTTCAAAAAGACAACTATTAACAATAGACAACGTTTCACAATAGACAACTCATCAAAATAGACTAGTCTCAATTCTCTATGGCCACTTTTTTCCACTAACATTCTGTTGTTAACTATATGGTGCACTGCTCCTATAACAGACCAGTATACCCTCAAACTCTTAAAATTCGTACAAAATCATCACAAAATCTTTCAATACATTATCTTAATAGTAAAAAAACCATGCAGTATATATAATATGTACACCTGAAATCGTACATTGTACGCCAAAATCGTAAGAGTAAACAGGTCTGCTATAATTCTTTTAGGATCACTATTTCAATCTTTTACTTACTTACTGATACCTTTTACCCTGTGTTGAGCATAAGCCGCCTATGAAATTTATTTATTCATTCATATTTGTACTGTACCTACCTTTCCAGTTGCTTACAGGTGTATACCATACTTTGGGTTTCTGCCTCTATTTCACGTCTCCACTTATTCTTAGGCCTTCCTCTCTTTTTTTCCCATGTGGATTTAATGTTAGGAATTGTCAGGATGATGTCATCTGCAAATGTGTCACAGAGTGTGCAATATCCACTCCCATCTTTTCCTTATGATATCTTCAGCAATAAGCTCCTGGTATGGCCTTTCTAGGAAGTCTTTGTTGGTGATAGTTTTTAGCCATTTGATGTGCATGATCTTTCTAAGGCAAGTGTTTATGACGGTCTGTACTTTCTGCGCAAAGGCTCGCTGTTGTCTCCAAGTTTCATCTCCATGGAGTAGGATTATTTTGACATTTGTGTGAACTATTCTGACTTTGGTTTGCAAAGTTAACTCCTTTGACACCCATATTTTCTTTAAAAGCAGAAATGCTGACATAGCCTTTCCAAATCTAGCCCTGAGATCTGCCTCGGATCCACCATTTTTGTCAATGGTGCTGCCTAAGTATGTGAAAGCCTTCATTTCCTGCCACAGAAATTTCCTCTAGGTTGGCTAAGTTTACCTTCATTATCTTTGTCTTGCTTTTATTTATATCATGTCTCAGCTGTGCTAAAAAGAAGAACAATACTAACAAAGGATTGGCACCAGTAATTTAAGTGCCTCGTTAGAAGAACAATACCTAACAAAGGACTGAATACCAGTGTACTAAGAAAATTAAAACCAAAGCTAATGAAATTGAAATTAATACATTTATTCACACTAATAATTATGATATAATAATTGCATGCAAAATCAACTACATAGAAATAGAAAAAATATTAATCAAGTTATAGCTCTTGAATATGACTAGTGACTAGTAATAAAAGGTTGACATCAAAACAGAGATGATGAGAGCAACTATAGATACAATAGTCAACATGCTGCACCATCTGTTTGAAAAAAAGAATAGAGTGTTCCAAAAGATTAGAATGAAGGACACCTTGTCAAGAAATAGGATCTCAGCAACTGTGCAAACTACAGAGCAATTCCACTGTTGTATGTAAAGGGAAATGTCTTGAACAGAATTATTTTGAATTTGATGAAGGACCAGGTCGACATGCAGCTACGAGATCAACAAGCTGGCTTCCGCTGTAACATTGATCAAATTGCAACACTACTAATCATTGTAGAATAGTGCATGGAATTGAACACCCCCAAATCTAAATTGTATCGCCTAAAAATTTGGTCTGATATCCTAGAACAACAAAACTTTTGGAAACTTCTCTAGAATTATAGGGTACCAGGAAAACTATTCAGGATCATTCTGAGTTCTTATGAAGGAATGACATGCAGTATGACACACAAAGGTACACCCAGTGTTGACTTTGAACTAGAAAAATTATTCAGACAAGGATGTCTCTTGACCCCCTTTCTATTCATCCTTTCCATGGATGAGACAATGGACAAATTCACAGAAAAAAAGAGGAACAGAATTAGTGGACACCATGGGGAAAACTGAATGACCTTGACTTTGCAGATGACATTGCCCTTCTGTCCTACAACCAGCAACAAATGCAGGAAAAGACTTAGGGTGTAGCCACCATTTTAGCACAGCTGTGACGCGATAGAAGTCCTACAACAGGCTGAAATTATCAGCTGCTACACGCTCTTACAACAAGGACACGCCAGATGGGCAGTAAATTTTGCGAGAATTTCTGACAACAGATTGTCTAAACAAAAAATGTAAAAAGTAAATTTCTTGATAGGGACGATCAGCTGGTGGGCAGAGGAAAAAAAAACGCTTAAAAGATTGTTTTGAAAAAAAGTACTTCAAATCTCATGGACATTGACCTGAGTTGATAGGACACACATGGCACAGATCGCACACGCAAGCAAACTGGACTCAATCTTGGAGCACAATCATCAGAAAGAAAACGCACAAAGAAAATAAAAGTCAAGGAAAATCAGATCGCCTCTAATCCTTCTAGGAACCAAAAAAACGTATCCGTACTACATGCGGCCAAGCTTTCCAGGCACCCATAAGACTGGCACATTACCTGCAAACTCATTGAGGAATATAGCATTGGTCATCTTGGCTTGCGAATGATTCGCAAAACATCTTTATAATTCAAAATAAAATATTATTGTAAGTTACTCACAATTTATGAGCAGGCCCCTGATGTAGGAATTTTAAGTCAAAATTAAAATAATAAATCTCATTATGACCAATTTATGTTCTGCAGAGAACACGACAGTTTCATGACAAATATAATCTTTCAACACTGTCTCATTCACCTTCAAGAATCACATAGGTGGAATGATTGGGCATAATTCTTTTAAAAACTGGCATTGACACTGACCACCGTCTGGTGAATAAAATATTTACGGCCACCAAAAAGGTATCCAGAGTAGAAATTATACACACTCAAACTACAGCAGAAATGTAAATATTCAGGAAGAGACTAGAATAATTAAAACAAAATGAATGGAACATTATAATAGAGAACCGAGAAATTTTACCGCTGGTGAAGCATTGAAAATTTTAAAAACACTCTTCTCGACACAATTGGAAAAAAATCCAGTCTAGGGCATACGACTGAATTGTGTAACAATGAGGTCCAAATGGCCATCTTGGAAGAGCACTATGTACTCTATGTTGAAATCTCATACTGAAGAAAACTTAACGAGATACATGGGCATGCAAGGGAAAAATGTTGCAAGAAACAGGGGTAAAATGCCAAGGATGCATCATGACCCAGCAGAACTGCACCACACATTCTGAACTTGATAGACAATGCTGTACCATTGCTTTACGTATGACAAGTCTTCTAAACAGGATTAATATTTATTGGCTTATAATATTTCTTTGAATTTTCAGTTTGTCCCAAAAGGAAGGAACTGGACTGTCACGTTTGATAACAATACTGTTAATATAGAACTGGAAATCTTTGATCTCAAATACTCAGACTCAGGAATTTATTTCTGTATTGTTGAACATAATACTTCCTCTGAGGAGACCTGGCTGAATCTGACCCGCTCTGACCAGTGTAAGTAATACTAGGCATAACCGGTTGCAGTTGTTTTACACTGGGTCCGCATATTTTGAGGAGATACGCTAACACGATGGGTAAAGTGTTACAAAAAAGAGTTAACTTCTCATTTTCTGTAAACAATTAGCCTACAGACAGTCGGACACCCTAATTGCTAGCCTTTAAGCAATTCATCTACAGGCAGTCCTACAGTCATATAGACTGTCTTACAGACAGTTCTACACCATACCCGTGGCTCTTTATTGATTATTATAATAGTTGAATTAAAAAAAAAAAAATGACATTCTTACCTGAGTTTAACTTCCACACATGACACGCGCTGCTTGCTGCGTGACCTGTTTCTTCACTCATGACTTTTAAAAACAATTTTAGGCCGGGGGGGGGGGGAAGCTGGCTGGGGAAAAGGAAGCAGGACACATCAGAAGGAGAACATATATAATCGATATCATTTGATAGCTATTCAGAAAACATATATTTTAACTAGAGTTTTAAACATTTGATGATTTAAAATATTGCAAAATGTGTATATTCCTTTTTTTTTTGGTCTTTGAGACAAAGTAAAATGTCGTTTGGAGTGAGTGACAAGGTTGATAGAGCCCATAGAGGAGTTATATCTGACAAAGTGAGGGACAAGGCAGATAGAGCATCCAGAAACATGTCATCTGACAAAAAATATGTAGTTTAGAATAGGCAAGAATATTCATAGAACCCCCTGAAACACATGTTGTCAGATGTCATCATAACCAGCCAGTCATTTGATCTTTGATTCTTTTCAGCTCTAGAAAGTAATGATGTTTTTGTGTGTCATTACATTTCCCTTCTGAGCACAAGGTGAACTTAAGCAGTTTAATATAAGCTGAGACATTTTGTACTCAAAATGTTTGGGCTGGTGTAGTATATTTAATGATTTTTTTTCCTTCAATAAACAGTTGAATCCGAAGACAAAACAGATCATTATGACATTAATAAATCAGTGCCAAGCAAAATTGATATAAGTGTCAGTATCATTGGTACGGTGGTTATTTTAACTGGACTGCTCATTGCCTATGTGAAAAGAAAGTTTTGGTTACCAAAGCTGACCTCTAGAGGTAAGTATAGACTCAAATTTATGGTGAATATTTGCAAATTATTTTGGGCTTGTGTATGAGAAACTGATGCACTTTAAGAGGAATTATCATAAAATGTCATGTAATTAGCTTTCATGAATAGAATTTTTTGTTAAGATGTATTCTATGCGAGAATGAGCATTTGGTTTTACACCATGACACAAGGCTACTCGATTATGATATATTCTATGCAAGGGTCAGCTTTTGGTTTGACACAATCACTCACTAGCTACTCTATAAGAATGTATTTTATGCAAGGTTCAACACTTGTTTTGACAGAATCACACACAGACTACTATATTAGGATGTATTCTAGGCAAGATTAAGCATTTGGTTTCACACTATCAGACACAAGCTTCTCTATAGTGATTAATTCTATGCAAGTGTCAGCATTAGGCTTGACCCAGTCACACAGAAGAGCTACCTTATAAAGATGTATTCTATGCAATGGTCAGCATTAGGTATAACACAATCACACACAAGAGCTACTCAATAATGATGTATTCTATGCATTGGTCAGCATTAGGTATGACACAATAACACACAAGCTATTCTATTATCATTTTGACAAACTTTCAAAATAATTTGTCATCCAATGTTCTTTATCAACTAAATTAATCTTTAAAATAAGAAAATAATTTAAAAAGGAAAACGTCTCCTTGGCTCTTTAAGTGATGCATAATTTTACTTACAATTAATGAAAGAATTATGAAAAGTTAAATACTTGTATACCCATTTATTTAAGAATGGGCCATTCAAATTTAAATATTTTTAAAGGCATTGAGGAAATATTTCTTCTTTCTTCAGGAACCCTAAATTCCTCCCAAGAAGAACTAACACAAATTGAGACCACCACATACTTGCACAGTTTAATATCAGAGTGCATACGGGTTGTTGAAATTAATGGTATATTAAATACATAAAGTATTGTTACTATGTCTAATATCAGACACCAGAATAACATGATAAAATTCATTCATGAATTAAATGATATTTTAATAATTATAAATCAGTACTGTATACTACTAATAACAAAAACTAATCTTAATTCACTTAAATTAGCCTACTTTTTTCAGTTGAACACTTTCCTGGTTATTTCACAGGAATCAACACCGAAGGCATCTACCGGCTTTCCGGTCCACAGTGTGAACTGACAAAAGCAAGACAAAAAATTAAGAGAGGTAGGCTTACATTTTAATACATCGCTCTTGCAAATTATATGAATCTGACGCTTGATCAAACCTTATAAAAGTTACTTAGTTTGTAAACTATTACTTTTTCTAAATTTTTAAGAAATCTTAACTATATAACAAATATCTGTGTTAAATTTTCTTGGGGATCCAACTCCTAAATTAAAACATAGCTAAAAATACATCTTGCACTGTCACATTAGTAATTGTGTTTATAGATGCATTGTGATTGCATGCTTGTGTATTGTCACAATGATAGTTTGAATTTATCCAAAGAACAGTAAGAGGGAAGATATTTGAAGATAGATAAAAGGTTAATAAGTTGATTCTCAAGTTTTAAGATAACGTTTGGCTTTCATGGTACATGGTCTATTTAGACTCTTATTTACAAAGCCAAGCAATGTATACTCAAAGGTGAAATGCCAAACGAAGAAGTAGCTAGCCTAATGGTCTGAAAACTCATTAGTCAAAAGAGCCAAAAATCAGCAGAACGATTAAATTTTTTTGAGAGCCGAATTTCTTTTCAAAAAATATTAAAAATATTTTTTAAAGCCTAATGCAATTATACTATTTTTGATTAACTTAACACCTATCCCTACTTTAAAAGTATTTTTTTTTAAATTTAATGAAATAAAATTTGAAAATACATCATGTGTGTGTAATACTTGGTAAGACTTGGCAAGAACTATTATTAAAATTGAAGACCTTGATAGTGAGTTAAAGTTAGTTTTACACAGTGTTATTAAAGTCTTTAAAATTGTGAAAAATAAATGAATGAAAATAACAATACTTGCGAACAATGGGAAGTAAGTCTTCGATTTAGAATCAGGCTTAGCCAGTACAATATTTAGAATCGAATACTGTAAGTTTTTAACAAGATAGCCTTATTTATACGGATCATCAATTATATTGAACAAAGCAATATTTCATAGATTCCACTAATTGTAATCGGATAAAGGCACTATATACTATTCTTTTTAAACGTGTTTAAAAATGACAATTTAGTAGTTAAAAAATATGTATATAGATTGCTGAGTGGCCGAGTGGTCTAAAAATCTCAAGTTAATGGTCTGGAGTTCAAGGAAACTCTGAAATCAAACCGGGAGATGGAGTCCCGTAAGCGGATAACATTGGTACAATGTAACTTTCCGAACACTCCTACGAAATCACTGTAGCCAAGCTGCATCATCCACATGATGTTCCCTTGGGCTATTCAGCAGCGTGGAGAGAGGGGATTTGCTGTTGGAGACCAACTTATAATCCTAGAAGAATAATCCAAGGCCTTGGGGATTTCATCCTGCGAAGTCCACACCATTATCTCTTGTGAGGGACGGATGCCAATAAAAAAAAAATATTATATAATCGTTATATTGTTGTGCACATTTTGCTTGGGGGTGGCTGAAAGAAACCCCGTTTGCATGTATATGAGTAATTTCAGAAATCATTTGTGAACTAGCAGCATAGTTATGTTCTAGCAAGCTTGAGATTATTTTAGTTGGTAGTAAACCATAATTACAAAATCCATTTGTATTATTCTTAGCGAGAATTTTAGTAACAATTAAATATTTTAAAGAATTTTATATATGTGCCTATTACAGCATGATGCAATGAACACCCTTAAAGCTATAGCGAGTTCGACCTTCTTTGTTGGATAACTTATTATACAGATATACCAACTGCGTGATGTGACTGAGAAACAGTGGGGGGATGAAAGATTCTATAAGCCCCTGAAGAATAACCCCATCGTTCAAAATAATGAAATTGTGCATCAAAAAAAAAAAAAAAACAACCCCACTCATTAACCAATCAACACTTCCAAAATCGGCCTCTGCCTTACTCATTTTCAATAGTGACTTTGGCAAACCTTCTTTCTATTTGCTGCCTACGATTCACAAAGTGGGCAACCCGGTACGACCTATTTTCTCGGTCTGCGCCTGCCCCAATAAACACACTTCAGAATTTCAAGATGAAGTCTGTCAACCCTATTTTACCTCCTTACCCTCCAAAAGACACTAACCCCGCTTTAATGATATTTAATTCTCTAAACATCAACCCTGATACAAAACACTCACTGTTTTTACTTGATGTCTGCTCCTTGTACACATCAATCCCACATGCTGACGGCCTTAGATCCTTGAGAAATACATAGATGACGGCATAGGTATCACCAGCATGGAAACTAATGATTTCCGGAAATGTATAAATATTTAAAACTCATTTCATCCATCCATAAAATGTACTTCTCAAATCTCTGGACATTCTGTCAACTTCCTTGATATCACAGTGACTTTGAAAGAAAATGAATTGATTACATCTGCCTAATACAAACCAACTGAAATTACATATTATACTTATCCTCCCACCCCAAATCATGCAAAGACTATATACCTTTCTCACAACCCCTTAGACTACAGCGTCTGCCAACTTGAAGAGGAATTTTTGGAAAGAGCTGATGAAATGATGCATTTTTTCTGCTCCATATCCTATCCTGAAACTACTCTTGTCTCAGCACTAGGTCGCATTAGCACTATCACACGAAAAGAGGCTTTCAAAACTCGTCAAAACAACAATGAAGATCGTACCAAACTTCTACTAACCTACCACCCTCACAATTTAACTGCAAAAAAAATATTCCCCAAAAATCATAGCATACTTCTTGTTGACCCTGATACCAACAGGGTTTTCTCACCCCCTCCAATGATTGTCTTTAGACGGGACAAACATCTAGGTGACTTTCTGGTTCATAGTCCCCTTCGATTGAACCGTCTTACTATGGCACTAAACCATGCTTAAGAAGCCGCTGCAGGACTTGTACCCTTACACTCCATACTGAAAGCATAGCCTCCCCAAATGTACATTTACCATTAAAAAGGGTTTCCCCTGTGTTAGCCGTAATGTAATATATGCGATTGTGTGCCGTAGATGCCAGTCTAGTTACATAGGTGAAACGGGGAGAATATTGGCTGATAGGTTTACTGAACATCTCCAAATTTTGAACAAGGTCTCTTCTCATTTCAACAGAGATGACCATGAGGTGCATTGGATGTAATCATTACGGCACTGATTTCATGTAATAACACACCAGAGAGGGTTAAACTGGAAAATAAATTTATTAAGCTGTTTGGCTCAATATTAATCAAATACTATCCTACTAATGTTTCTCTGTTTCTCTGTATTTCTACTATTTTCTTATTGCTGTGTATTTATGTATCCCTGGATATTCTGGTCCATTATTATTGTGGACCTCATTTTTTCAGTGTCAATATTTATATTCTATCGCTTCCTGTGTTCCCACTTCCGGCGACAACAATGGATATTTCTTGAGTTGTTGCTCTGCTCTGCTCTTTGTGAAATTTTCATTTCTACTGTTAGCTGAAGAAGGCTCTAAGCCGAAAGTCCTAAACTTTTTGTCCTGTCCTCTAATTTAAGCTTCCACATACCTCGTTTTGCTATTTCATTTAATTTCAGAATAGCCTTAAGTTGAAACAAACACTGAACACTTCGGCGGCGGACACTCCTAGTAGATACTTTGGTCAAAAATTTAAACATTTTGTAAAAATAAACCAATGGCATAGTTGAATAGAGCTAAATTTTTACAGAATTATAACACCAAAATTATATTTTTAGCTGTTGTAGTTTTAAAGTTATGAATTTTTAAAGTACGACTTGGTTTGTCCTTTTTTAACATGGACTGCATCTCCACATTCTGTGACCTCATTCCGCCGATCGCGTCATGCGCAATGACTATATAGTTTATATAAGGCTAAGGCATTCCCTTATCACTAAAATACTGTTTAGGGTCGATTTATTTTAAACTTTCAACTTTGGCACATGAATAATTAATTAAAGCTTTCCCTGACCAATGGTTTAATAGTTTTTGCACACGGCAAACACTTATGAATGAAACTCTGAGATAGTACTACGATATAGCCGTTATGCAAGTGGCTGTGAATGGTTGCCAATGACAACGTGTTGCACACGGAAATTTCTGATCATTTATAATATGGACTCTACAGAGTTTTTAAAGCTCAAATTAAAACATTCCAGTTTAAATGTCTTCAAAATGCATTCTGAAACACAAGTTATCAAATATTTTGATGTATATAGTGGTAATAATTAAATATTTCTTAAGTATCGGCAACTTCCGCCATTAAAAAGGGGGCGTGGCCCACGCCATGTCGAAATAAGGCGGAGCCCCCTTATGGTGATATGGGTCACTGGGAGAAGCGTAGCGAACGTGGGACACGACCTACATCAATGAGAATTGGCACAGATATATATCAATATCTGATGCCTTACACGATTTAATATGAAAGACCTGTATTTTATATTTCACAAAAAATTTTGCATGCGAAGATGCCTTATATATACCAAAGATTTCCAAAATAAAGGTCGATTGAAAAAGCAAAATAGTTGGATGGAAATGTAGGCCAAGATGTCTTCCAAATTATAAGGCCGGAAACGGAACTCAAATATATGTCCAAAGAACTAATTTAATAATAAATAGACACACACATCGGAAAATTAAAAACTCGGATTTTTCGGCGCCGACGCCCATTTCCGATACAAAAAAAGTAGTAGTCTCCCTTGTTTTATCGAAGTATCTACTCCTAGTAAATTTGAATCGGAAATGGGCGTCGGCGCAATAGAATCCAAGTTTTTAATTTTTTCATGTACATGTAATTTGAATAAATTAGGAGCTGTAGGCCCATAATTAAGTTTTGACTCCGCCCATTAACGTTAGGAGAAATGTTGAACTACATTCCCATTGAGTTAATTTGTTCTCAACTTTAAGTCTTAAGTGCGGAAAATCGTATGTCAGTATAAGTTATAAGGTAGGGACCTCGGTATGGCCCGGAAATACCCGAAAAACGGGTATGGTAATTTCGTTGTCAAAATGGTGACCTCCAATGTTTAATTTACTGATGGTAGCTTTGTTTTAGATTTTTTTTGCAGATGTTAGTTTTGTTAGTAAATTCTACTTCTGCCCTCAACTTAAAGTAGACATGTTTGTTGTTCATGTGACACTTTCCTTTTAGAAAAAAATTGATGGTTGGACTTTGAAAATTGAAGGTAAATAATAGCTGAATTTACTTCTTCAAATTTTTTTTGTGTGGAAAACACACATTTAAAAAAAAAAACACCTCCTTTTAGATGAATTTATAAATTACAACATATCCAAAATTCATGAGTTTAGGGCCAATACATTGGTAAGAAAGCTTTATACAAACTTTTAGTCATATGTGTCCCAAAATTACCTATTATCGATAATTAACTTTTTTGATGTAAATGGTTTGATATTCATTGGAAATCCAGCACATTAGTCAATAATAATTCATTTTAAAACAAATTAACATAATTGAATAGCACTAATACTTATTTGTCATATGATCTGCTGCTTTTTAGGGAATAATTGGGGAATGTGATAACATTACAACTTAGACAGATGATTAATTATATAGTAAATTATAAAATTATAGTTTTTTTTTTTTTCATATATATATGTGTGTATATTATAAAACATTTTGTATTGTGTGAGTCTCCTGTGAACCTAGCATAATATACAGTTTAGGCCTGGCCTCATTCCAACTTATAACATAGGACCTATGACATCTTTTTGTAATGATAGTTTTTATAAATTAAAAAAAAAAAACTAAATAAAAATGTAAAAAATTGATATTCTCTTACCTTTGATATTGAAATATCCTATTCACTCACAAATCACAACATTTCACATGAAAAATATTATATAATCCTCAGCATTCTCAAAGAAATAACACACTTTCTGCCACAATAATCCAAGAATTACTTAAGATATTACTTCATCATAACAATCATAAAAACTTATAATTACCTCAAGGAAATTTCTAGAACTTATTTTATTTTCAATCAACCACCAAAGTTGATTCTATCAATACAAGTTGATTTGTGAAACACTTTACTAACTTAAAATAAATGACATACTATTTTTTGGTCATATTCAGACATTCATATGATATGGGACTAAAATGCATATATAGAAAATGGTAAAATAAAAAGTGTAATCGTCATTTTTAACTCAATGAAACAGATAATCCCATTATTATTTGTTTATACTTATAAATGTTAAAAAATTCCACAGAAAATTTGAAATTAATATCTAAAGAATATTTTTATTATTATGATGTTTGGGAAATTGAACAAAATTTTTTTAAACAAATTAATTAATTTCAAATAAGTGACGAGTCAGCATATTTATACATTTATTTTTAGTAGGAAAATAATACTCTTTTTTTCCTAAATTTTTGCAGCATTTAACAAAAACTAACTTATAATTTGTTGCTTTATTTAGAAGTACACTTATTTAACTATGTTCCCTGTAAGTATTATATTTTTGTATCATTTTATAATAAAGTTATAGGCGTTGAAAAAAAAAGGCGAAATGAGGGTCACAAAATGTGGAGGAAAATCCCATATTGAAAAAGTGGTTTTGAGGTCCCTACTAAAAAATTTGTAAGTTTTGAACCACTTGAGCTAGAAAGTTGATCTTGGTGTTTTTGTAATCTGTTCACCAGGCTCTATGCAGCTGTAGTATTTTTATATTTTTACCCTCATAGTTTCTACCCCTTAATCCCATAGTCCCTACACCTTAATCCCATATCCCCTACCCCTAACAGGGTTCGCACGGTCTTTGAAGGTTTGGGATAAATAAAAAAAAATTTCCAGGGCCTGGAAAGTTTAAGAAAATTGGCAAAAACGTCACGGTCTTTGAAAGTTTTGGAAAAATTATTTTTTAAAATTCGAAGAGAAAAAAAAAATGGAAAGGAAAAAAATGTTTCCAATTTTACTAACATGCGCAGTGCGCATTTCTGAATGATCCGTTTAAGCCATCAAATTACTCTTAACTAGTAAGCTATCAGCCGGGGAAAAGTCGAGAATTTATTGAATAATTTTCCCGATCGGGAAAATGGGCCTTCTAGAAAGGAAATGTTGCGTATAGTCTGGAATTTTTTTGATTTGTAAAAAGTAATAATACATTTGGCTTTGGATGCCATGAAAATTGACGTTAATCGTCGATTTCGTCTATTTATAGCCTTTCTATTATCTTAAGAACTTTGCGAAATGCGAGTGGTTTCCCCTTAATTTAACCGCGAATGTGTTTAGATTTCTACAAGTTTCTAATACCATACAACTTCGATAGACTAGAAATAATTAATTTCTGTTCACATCGCCGATCAAGAGATGTTTGACTGTTTGGGTAAGTAAAGTGTAAAATATAGTAAATAATGGTTAAATCCGAGGACGGCTGCCATGGCGTCTTTTGTGTGTTTATTATAGTTGCAGTGAATTGGGGTTTAGGTTAGGCTAGGTTGAGGGATCGATTTAGGGTTCAGGTTAGGCATAGGGATCGATTTAGGGATACATTCGTGAAATTTGATAAAATAGTGGCAGTTGTCTCCATTTTTTACATAAATAATTATTTGAACCTAGTTTTCAATTGTGAGGTAACCATTAAAAATAAGTAACTATTAAAAATAGAAAACTACTCGTCCAAGCGCTGACTAAAATGACTAAGCTTAGCTTACTTTGTTATGTTGTAGTCTTCATAAGTTGATTTTAAACTGTTTTGGGAGAAGTTTGTAAACTCTGGACCTTGAATTCTGTATGAACCCTGCTTTCTTTGATTTCGTTCACCGGATATTTTTTACCCCTTAACCTTATATCCCCTACCCCTTAACCCCATATCCCCTACCCCATATCTCCTACCCCTTAACCCCATATCTCCTACCCCTGAACCCCCATATCTCCTACCCCATATCTCCTACCCCTTAACCCCGTATCTCCTACCCCATATCCCCTACCCCTTAACCTAATATCCCCAACCCTTAACCTCATATTACCCCATCTCTCCTACCCCTTAACCCCATATCTCCTTCCCCTGTACCCCCATATCTCCTACCCCATATCTCCTACCCCTTAACCCCGTATCTCCTACCCCATATCCCCTACCCCTTAACCTAATATCCCCAACCCTTAACCTCATATCCCCAACCCTTAACCCCATACCCCTACTCCTTAACCTCATATCCCCTACCCCTTAACCCCATATCCCCTACCCCTTAACCTCATATCCCCTACACCATAACGTCGGACCCCATACTCAATAGATCCATAACCCCGAGACCCATACCCCGATTTTTGTTATTTCAGCTTTTTATTTGGTTTACCAACTTAATTGAAATTTTAATAAGCATTATAATTTATTTTAAAAATTAAAAAATTCTTACTGATGTCAGCCTAAAAATATATGTAAGACAGGCCAACGTACACATTCAATAATTGAAGAAAACCTTACCAGCTTTAGTGTGAGAAAGTGGAAACATGTTAAATTAATTATGAAGTAGGTATTCGGACCCGGGTCCGAGAAGTTAGAGGGTTGGATTAAAATTTTTTAAAAATATATTATTGTTCGGTTGTATGTAAGACAAAATTTGGTATCAAATGAAAGATAATTGAATGGACTATATGTTTGTAAACTTAATTCTTTAGTTTAACAAAAATAAACTACCAAAAATGACAGAATAGCATTGAATCTAAAGGGACCATGGTCCGAATAGCAGCGAGGCGTTTCAGGTTCTTTCCTTTAATACCAAATTTTGTCTTACAAACCCTATAATAATTTTAAAATATTTTTTAATAAACCCAAACTCTAACTTCTTGGACCCGGGTCCGAATGGTGGCAGCCAATTAAGTAAGGCTTGGGGGTATAAAATTAATAGACACAATTACTAATACTATGGCTATTTATTGTTAGTGGTTATAATTATATTTGAATGCTTTTAATAGGAATAAAAAGAACGCTTGCTGACATTGAAGTTGTTTGCTAACTGCTAAGATTGGTAAACGAATGGTTTGTAATTATTGTTTGTTTCTCATAAAAGCTACAACTAATACTATTACTATCTTAATGATCCGGGAATAACTACCACAATATTTTATATTTATTTCTTAAATTTAATCTAATTTAAGCTTTGGCTCATTAAATAAACAATATGTAACAAAGAACTAAAAAAAAGGTTATGCAAAGAAAAACTACACCAAACCTAGTGATACTAACAATTTTCAATTTAATTATGGTATTAAATTTATATAAAAAATACAGAAGAAAATAGACAAATAAAAACTCTACCAACTTACAGCAAGTAACTTAAACAACCTTTAAAAGCATAGTTTTTCGCCTAAATCCCTTATATAAATATAATTTTATATTGAGCTATAGGGGGTGGGGCTAAAAATTTGACAAAACATGTAAAAGAAACCAAATTAGTGCTCCCCCCACTCGAGGCTTGCAACCGCACATTTTTTTTCCATGCCTCTGAACCATAATATTATTATCATGACCCATCTGCTTTTACAACACAGATTTATATTACACCAACTATTTCAGAAAAACAAAGAACATATTACGCACCAAACACACTATATATTTTTTTAAAGAATCTCATTTAGCACAGTTATCTGGAATTTTATTTCGTGGAATCATTATCATCATTTCCTTTATCTTCCCCTTAAAAGAGTAAAAAAATAATTTGTGGGGGTCAGTAGGTGGGGATACAAATTTGAAAGAATATGTTGTCACCGGCATCGGTTTATGTGCCAGGTTTCAGCTTGATAGAATGACGGGAAGTGGGTCGATTCGCCATCCAAAGAATTACCAGCCATGAATAAAAGCGAAATTCTTTAAAGGATTTTAAAAAGACAATTCTCGAAATGCAAATATTAAAATTTCAAACGAGTACAATCTTGTAATTATACTGTCTTGTCTCATTAAAGTTTAGGAAAATCAGCAACAATCTCTTCCGGCAAGAAAAGCTGCCGACTTATATACATAGGGAGTAAGCAGAATCCTCCATAAAAGAAATTCTAGAAATTAATATTATTATTATTAAGGTACTTTTATATAGCGCAGTACCCCAGCCTAGGGTTAAACTCACTGCGCTTCACATTAAAATGAGCAATTACAGAAAATTGTACATTTAAAAACAACAATTCGTAAAAAGGCTTGACCTCACTCACCCAAGTACTATCTACCCCTTTCTTGCCATGGACAGCACCAGCAGCAACCAGTCGTTTATCAGTTTGAGGGGAGTGAGAATGAGTCAGTATAATAATACACTTTGAAGAGTTAGGTCTTGAGGGCAGTTGTGTAGGCTGGGATGGTTGGTATATTGCGTCAGCTTGACAGCATTCTTTCTAACTAATCTAACAAATAAAAATATTGGAGCGCAAACAATTTTTTTCCATTCAGGAGTGGGTGGGGGTGGGTAAAAATTAGTAGCGTAACACATTTCAAAAAACAGAGAGGGGGTGATGGAACGCTTTATCTCTACGTTAAACAAAAATAGTTCAAGTCATAGGATATACTATAACATTAGCATAACAATAAAAATATGTTCATTTATAACGGACCAATAAGATTTAAGCTTCCATTTGGCCAACATACAATGAATTGTTGTGTTAGATATATATTGTTTTCTGTCGCTTACGAAAGTTACTGCTCACTTCAATTGGCGTTGAATCATGGTCAAAACGATGTTTTGTTTTTTTTAGGGTCACTTCATTTCTGACGCATCAACCTTGAACTTTTAATAAAGCACGCATTTGGATTGGTAACATTTGGGACAAATTTACGTGTGATTGTTTATACTTTTATGAAATTGGGTTAGACCGCAAGGGTAATAAGGAGAGAGAGTGCAATCAGGTTAATATACAATATACAATGAGTGAACAAAGTAGGGTTAAACCTGAAAAAAAGGAACGCAACCAAACAACG
Organism: Lymnaea stagnalis; assembly: GCA_964033795.1. Taxonomy (NCBI): domain Eukaryota; kingdom Metazoa; phylum Mollusca; class Gastropoda; family Lymnaeidae; genus Lymnaea; species Lymnaea stagnalis. Next base: position 640,268 of record CAXITT010000298.1, on the reverse strand, counting down.
AACATGTCAGCAGGAAACCTTCGCCAGTGAACAAAACAACAGAAAAAACAGTATAAAATTAAAAAATAGCACTTAGCTTAGAAGTAGTAGCCGTGGGCAGCACAATTCATTTATCTGCATCCCCACACCCCCCTAGTTATGCCACTGGTTGGCATGTATGCTAAAATTCTCTCAATGCCACCTCAGATAGTGATTACAGTAACACAATAGCTATATATATATTTATATATTATTTGTAGGCACTGCCCACTAGTTAATGATCAGAAACAAAATATCCCTATTGCAATTTTTGACATGTATGCTGACTTTGAAGAAATTTCATTTAAACTTTAGATTTAAACATATGTTATTATTAGTGGCATCATTTTGAATGTGTGCAATAAAAAATGTTTTTTAATCACCACGGTCAAATGGCGGGTAAAAACAAAAAAATATCTTTAAAAAAATGTTCCTTAAAACTTTCAACTTACAAGTTGCTTTTTGATTTATTTAAATTTATCAAAATATTTTGATGTTAAAAAGTAATTACAAAATAATACAATTTTAATATCTTTTGCCTTCAATATACAAAAAAACATCCAATTTGTTTTTTAAATCAATTTCTTTATTTAAATATTCCTCGTCCATATCCTGCTGGATTTTGGAACTGTATTTTACAAAAGCACCACATCTATAGTAAAGAGATTGAATCTAATCGAATAATTTTTTTTGCAGACATTAAAGCAGTTCGTAGTCTACCTGTGATAACCGTCAGCAATGTTTTGAAGATGGTCATACGAGAGCTAGCCCCTCCTCTGATTGGAGAAGACTCTGTAAAAGAACTACTCGGAGCAAATGGTAGCATTTCTTTTATTTCTTTGTTACATGAATAATTTCTTCTGCTAATTACATTATACAGATTAATTCACTATATATTGCAATTATACAGATTATTTTATTAAATATTGATATACATATATAATGAACAATGGACATCATACTAAATTATTCAGATGTTAATACATTGCCATATACATATTATATCAAATGATTATGCATTGCTAGTTGCATGATACAGATTATATGATTACACATAAGCAGAATTAACTAGAGAGTATCAGGTACTTGTGTATATTGATGATTAGTGACAATCTATTACTTGCTGATACTGGGTATATAGAAAAATGCAAGGGTTTACCAGGATGGGAGGTTGTTCCAGAAAATCTTTAATATACTGGGTGTTAAAATCGAGTGGGATCCTGTTTTAGTAGCCCATTGCTTAATTAATCACTGTTAATATCACTTAAAAACACAATAGTCTATGAGTAGAACTTTTTCTTGGAGTTTTCCTAATACTGTATCTAATTTGTTACTAATTTGTAATAATATAATAAAATGTTCCAATAATCTATTGAAACAATCTAATCTAACCACATGAACATTTTTTAGGCAAGACATCCATCCATCCCTGTGGCGCTACAGCCCATGTAGGGCTTTGGCCTGCCTCACTACTTCCTTCCACTCAGACCTAACTAATGCCTTTCTTTTCCATGCTTGGACTTTCAGCTGCTGTAGATCTTTTTCTACATCATCTATCCACCTAAGCCTAGGTCTGCCTTTGAGCCTTTTTCCTCTGGGGTATTGGTGATGTACCCTCTTCGTTCCTCTGTCATTTGGCATTCTCTCTAGGTGTCCTGCCCAGCGTAGCCTGCCTCTTTTTATTTCTGCCACTATCGTAGGATCCTGATATAGACTGTATAATTCCTGGTTGGTTCGTATTCTCCATCCATATTCATCCTTTGTTGGCCCATATATTTTCCTGAGAACTTTCCTCTCCCATGTGTTTAATAGGTTTTCTGCTGTTTTTGTTAGGGTCCAAGTTTCACTTGCATATGTTACAACTGGTCTGATCACAGTTTTATAAATAGTTTTCTTTGTTTCTCTTGTAATGTTTTTACTTTTGAGTATTTTCTGACTACTGAAGTATACCCTGTTTCCGGCTGATATTCTTTTTTTTTATTTCTGTTAGTAATTCGTTTCTTTCATTTAACAAGGATCCATAGGTATTTGAATTGATTAACTTTTTCAAAAGTTTGGTTTATAATTTTATTGTTTCATCTGTTTGTTTTCCTCTTATCATGGTCATGTATTTTGTTTTTTGGTTGTTAACTTCCAGCCCTGCTTGTAAAGATGCGTCTTCTAATTCAATAAAGGATTTTGATGTGTCTTTTATACTTTCCCTAGAAGTGCTATGTCATCAGCATATGCAAGATACTGAAGTGGTTGGTTGTAGAGTGTGCCCGTTGGTTGTGGGTCTTTAGTTTCCCTCAGAAAGTATCCTGTTATCGTTCCTCGAGTGTCAATGTGTATGTTTCTAATAACTCTCTCCAATGTTAGGTTAAAGAGCATACAAGACAGTGAGTCTCCCTGTCTTAGGCCTCGTCTAATATGAAATTCCCTTGAATATTCTCCTTGAATCTTGATTTTGCCTTTTGAGTTGTTTAGTGTTACATGTATTAGCCTTGTCAGTTTGTTGGGTATCCCAAACTCCTGCAGAGTCTCATATAAATAGCTTCTTTTGATGCTGTCATAGGCCATTTTATAGTCAACATAGAGTTGATGCACTGGTATATTAAATTCATAGCATTTCTCTAATAGGCATCTGATGGTGAAAATCTGATCAGTTGTTGATCTGTTAGGCCTGAATCCGCATTGGTAATCGCCTAGTATTTCTTCAGTGTCAGGTTGTAGTCTTTTGGCAATAAGTTTCGTCAGTATTTTGTATGTAACATGTAATAGGGAGATTCCTCTGTAGTTTGTGCACTGAAGTTTGGAGCCTTTCTTGTGTATTGGGGTTATTAATGCTGTTTCTTATTCTGTCGGGATTTTCTCCTCTTGCCAAGTTTTAGTTATAAGTTTATGTATCTGATTGTGTAGTTCTTTTCCTCCATATTTAATCAGTTCTGCTGTGATAAGGTCTTGTCCAGGGGCTTTGTGATTTTTCATGTTATTAATTACCTCTTTGGTTTCTTCTAGGGTTGGGCATTATATAAACATGTCTGGTCCTCCCTGTGGGATTTGATAATCTTCTTCTTGTCTATTGTCTGTATTCAGTATGTCCTCAAAATATTCAGCTCACCTCTCCAATACTTAACTATTTTCCGTGATTAATTCTCCATTGTGGCTCTCACACATTTGCGGTCTGGCTTGGTATCCATTCTTTTCATCTTTTATCTTCATGTACATTGCTCTTATATATTTCCCTCTCTTGATAAATCTTCTATTTCCTTTAGTTTATCCTTTTCCCATTCCCTCTTTTTCTTCCTACACATTTTTGTTGCAGTTTTTGTTATAATCATAAAATTATATCGCTATTTATTTTTCCAAAGTAAAAATGTTCATTTATAAGCCCATAAATGTATGCAACCGTAGCTAAAATCTACTTATAAATATAAATGTTGATGAAATGATTAAACCTTGTCAGAAGTTAATTATTTATATTTCTCTAAATGTATATTTCATGTACCGAAAAAAATCCAACCAAATTTTTCCCCAGCTTTAACAACAGAATCTGAGAAATTCACAAGAATGAAATCCGTGTTACAACTGGACAGCACAAAATATAACTGTCTAACAGCGATACTCCTTCATCTCCGAAGGTTAGTAATGACAATACTTGACATAAGCACCATGTGATGATATGAAATGCCTGGGTAATTTATTAGGTTCAACAAGAAGGTTATTTATTAGTATCTTTGTATTCCTGTGTTATTTATCTCTTCGATTAAAAAAGAAAATTTCTTGTCAAAAAGTTAAGTTTTTTGTGGGGGTAAAATTGTGTACGGTACTTTTGAACTACATCTATGTTTTTTAATGAACTAATTAGGTCTCTCTGTGATCACCAGGATTGCTGAAAATTCAAAAGTCAATTTGATGACTGTTGAAAATCTGGCCGTAGTATTCTCTCCTTCGCTGCTCCCAACAACTTCGTCTTTCCAACACCTTGAACCTTTGGATGCGATTAGAGCAGCAGCGGAAGAAAATAATGTAAAATGTCAAGTGATTGCTTTGTTAATTAAAGCAGTGTGATTTTCTTAGAGTATTTTGTTTCATCAGCCTACAGTTTCAATCTGAGCACCAAAGCTCTTCTACTTCTAGCACTGGTTGTGTTGTTGAAACCAACGGGCAAGACCTAAATCAAGCTGTGCAAGAAAACCGATGGAGAGAAAGCCTTGAGTTTTCCATGTGTGATTGGGAGATGATATGCCATTGTGTCCTTGGGAGGGTATCAGCAGAGAGACTAAGAGTCTGTGTTCAACTTATAAAAACAGGTTTTTGCCAGTTGACTTTAATATGTTGAAGTTTGACATTGTGCATGTTTAAACATTATGTTGAAGGCTGACGTGTGTGTTTAACTTATAAAAACATATTTTTGACTTGTTGACTTATGTTGAAGTCACATTTTCCTGAATCAAATGAAGGATTTTGAATTTATAAACTTTTTCTAGGTGCCTTGGGTTTTAATTGTTTTATCCTGTTTATAATGATTATTTGGATTCTTGATCCCAAATATACCGTATGAATTTTCGGTAACTATGGCTCTAATTTGTGGAGATGGATAAATTTACCGTTATATAATTTTAATCAGCTGTATGCACAATCTCTTTTTTGGAATGTGATTAAACATGTTTAAATTAAATGGAAATATAAACGACAGGTATTTAAATTACCAGTACCAATTTTTTGTTTGTGCATAATTAAAATTTTATAAAAGACATTTAAGGTAACACACTTTAGGTTTATTAAGTACCGGTAAAATAATTTTTTTAATATTTAAAATGGCAATTCTTGACTATCATAAAAAATAGAGATGATAGAGGGAGACTTGATGCCATTCTTACTTAGGATGACAGTACTTTGACATAAAAACAGATGTGGTTGTATTAAAGATGTCTGTATTGTTTAAAAATTAAAAGCTCCACTGATCAGAAGTGTATTTTTTTTGACTGTCGGCTGACTCATTGAAGGTTCTGCTGAACACATGTGTCCCTCTGAAACCATTATGTTACATCCTCTTTTTAGGCTGAGATTCAATGTGTTATAGCCCTGTCTTTTTACTGTTATGGCCTGCCTCATCTGGTGGGAATTGACGTAAATCTTCAAGGCAGGTCTCTGGGTCTTGACCCCACATCCCCTTCCCACTAAAGGGACAGGCAATCACCAAGTAAACCACAGCCGCATCTGCCTGACCACAGAAGTGGTAGTTTGGTTTCTTCCTGTTGTCCAATTTTTTGAGGTAGCTGCATGTCGTGCAATGGGCTGTCCTCATCTCTGAGATGAGGCCTTGGTCGCCTCTCTTTAGTGTTCACCAGGAGTCACTCTTGCTCGGTCGCTACATTCTCCGGTAAAGCTATTGTCCGTTTTCTCCTTCTGCTTAACCACTTCTCACTAAAGGGGTCTTTAAACCAAGCAGTAAATCCCTGCTGAGTCATTGGTCTATCAGATTGCGGGGCCACGCTTTCTTTGACAAAAAAATCCGCCCTGTCATGTTGCACCACCTCAACGTGTCCAGCGATAAGCTGTAGGGTCAATCTGTCGCCTCTGGCATGGATGTTACCTACTGTTTCCAGAATGGCTGACACCATTAATTAATTCTGCCTGTACTGCAATACCATCCATTTACGGTTCTGGATTACTGTTTATGTAAAATTTATAAATTATAGATCTTAATACCCTGGAGTTAATAATTACAGTATTTTAGTCTGTAAATTACAGTGTACAATTTTTATAATATAAAAAATCTTAATTTAAAAATAACTTTTATTTCTAATTAACTTTGCTTTCTTCAATGATGTTTGCTGTTGATTATTATGCGGCCCACTATATATTTTTCATATTAGTGTTGCCCCCTTGTACAAAAGTTTGGCCACCCCGCTCAAGTTGATGTTTTTAAATGGCTTCTGAAACAGAAATTCAGGGCAATTGTTTTGTCAGTAAGTGGCGTAACTAATGTTTATTTATCAGTGTAATGTCATTGACAACTGGCTTAACTTATTTTAATTAGAAAAAATGGCATAATTGGACTTGAATGTATAAAGATGCTTATATTGATTGGGATATTGTTGGGATATTTCATTTGCAGTAATTAATGACCACACTCTTATTATGTCTAATAGTAATTGTGATATTTGTGTAATATTTCATTGTAGAAATTAGAGTTGTAACAATTAGCTGATTACCAATTTATCTTACGATATCGATTAATCTGCCATCAATTCATTATGTATTTAACTTGGAAAAAGATATTGTATTTATATTTAGGTACTGGTACTTCATTTTATACTGGTACTACTCCCAGAGACAGAGCAAGGGGACATAACTCTAGTTTAAATCAAGGTTGTTTATCTATTTAATTAACAGAAAAAAAATAGAAGAACTAGAACTAGTTGGTGTGTATTGTTGGTGATATTAGTCGCATGTTTACAAACAAGATGTTTTAAGTTTCATCCAATGAAATATTAAAATTAAAACTCACCTATGATCTATTCTATATTTTAACTATATTTATAATATATAAAAATTCTCAGGGCAGCTCAATACTCGGTGACTCATTTAGGATGTAGGTTAACTACTATCACTTCAGATCAATTATAAATTGTCTCTTCAGTATTAAAACATTTTGTTTATCAAATCCATAGATTTTTTTTTTTAATTGACAATTTAGAATTTTCGTAACAACAACAAAATGGATTAGGCACGCTAATAGAAATGCTAGTATGCTAGTTTAAAAAAAGTTATATATATATAAAAGTATACATTCTTAAATATTAAAATTCTCTAAAATTCTTATTTTGTGTGACCATGCTGAGTTAATATAGTTCTAGTTAATTATAATTTTAATTTATCCCCTTCCAGTTACTTTCTCAATAATAAACTTTACGTTTCCTTCGACACTATCTAAATATAATATTTCTCACTCGTTTAGTGAATTTTTTAAAAGTGAACTAAAATTACTTTTTGTCTCCCAAATTTGTTAAATTGTGCTTCTGCTCATATTTATATGAATAAATTTTGTATTTACATCTTTGTGACAACCCCACAAAATGATTGATTTAGTTTTATGTATAAGTGAAATTGGCTGTTGGTTCAAGAGAATGAAAGTTGAAACTGATTTATTTTAGGAGATAGCGGTTGTCAAGTCTACACATTCGAGTCATCGAAAATTTGACTCTGCTCACAAGTTTTTAAATATTCATAACTTCTTAAAATGGGAGATAGAGAATTAAAATTGATGGTTCTGTTCTAATTAAACTAAGCACTACTTCTCATTAAGCCAACAACTATATAGGGGAATAGATGAATTTTATTTAATTTCTATATGCAATTTTCATTTAGAATACCTACCTCTTTCTACTGGTTTCTCATCAAAAGTTTTTTTTGTTATTTTAAATGTGTTCAAGTAATAGGGGAGAATTGTTTACTGTTATGATATTAAAAAGAGAAAAGCCAATGGCCATTTAATAAATATGGATTGAGTTTTAAAAAAAAAACTACTTTGACAAGATAAATTCTTTTATTAATCCAAACAAATGGAAATGTTTTTTTAATTGCAATGTACATTTCAGCACATGAAAAAAAAATTTGAACACAAGACATCTACATTAAATTATTTCACTTGTAAAAAAAAAAGCTATTAAAAAAAAATTCAATCACAACTCTAAACTTGGTCTTGATAATGTTTGGAGTTGAAAATGCGCTCTGACTAAAATAAGTTTATTCAAATATTGTTCTACCTTCAATGCTAGTCTCCTAAAAATTGGATATTCTACATCCAGCTCATAACATAAAACTGCTGATTCCCAGGCATAAAGCTTCAGTTTCATGTGTTCGTCCCCTGGATATCAGCTGTTTCAAGTTGAGGAACAGGTCGATCCATTGTGGTAAATGCAGGTGTCAGCAGCTTTTAAACCACCATTCGGAAAACGATAAATGGATCGTTAAAGAACAAAAAATTTCTTACATTCCTGAAAATCTTTAAATGGACTTGAAAACCCAAGCTGTTCTACTTCACATAAAAACGGACTTTAGGAAGCTGCGAAAACTGAGTGGTTTTCAAATACCAGGTAACAAGCAAAAATTTCTATGGAAAGAATTTCATGTCAGTTGTATCTCCATGGCAATCTAGCTGTTACCTTGTAGAACAATATAAGATAGCAAGTAATGTCAACCTAAAAAACAACAACATTTACCATCTTGTCCATATTTATGTTAATGTATTCAATTCCAGCCAAAGGCCAATCAAACAAAAACATCACCAGCTTCCTGGGTGAATGAGACGCATTAACCTTGATCGGCAACTCATCTAAGAGAAGGAAACTCTGAATTCAAACCCGGAGTTGGAGTCCTGTAAGGCTCATACAATGACAATTCCTGCAACCGTACCCATCCCTGGTCGTCTTGACCTAGAGTCTTGCCACTGGATATGGTGGGCCCGGATGAGAGAGTGAGGTTGACGCCACGCAACTCTTCCTCACCTTAAACAAAAAGTCACCCGCGCAAGTCATCAATCACCAGACGACTCGATGGTCCTAGTCGATCTTCGACGGACGAACTTTTTTTTATGCAAAGCTCCACAAACTCATACGTATTCTCTGAATTAATTTTTATTTTAACTTAAGACACCAATTCACATTAACACAAGTAGTCTGAAACTCTTCCTTTGCTTAATTATCTTACATCATCGTGCTATAGAAAATGAATATGCTAAGCACTTAATTCATCCAAGAAACTTTTATAAACAGACTATTCTGTAAAGATGAACTGCTTATTATTACATTTTTAAGTTTCATGACTGTTGCCATCCCTTCAGATAATTCACTGCTCAGTTTTGAATACAATAAGATAAGATTATTTATTGATCCAACTAAATGGATTTGTTTTTTTATTATAATTGACATATTCCTTTTCAGCTTAAATTATTTGAATTTACACCTAAAGAGAAAGCGTTTTAATCATGAGGTGTGTTTCTAGTATTAAAGGCAAAATACAGAATTGAATGATGAATAATGCAGTAATTCTGAGTAATATGAGATCAATTTAGTTTTAACTAACGGTAGCTTAAAAACACAACTGGCAAAAAATTCGTCTATTTCAATGAGACAATTTTTCTGACATCAAGTTCATTACTATATAATTATTTTTTAATGAATTACCGGTATTGCAATTACATATAAAATATCCTAACCTCGGATTTGATGATGTAGTGGAAGCAACAGAAGAAAATCATCAGTGATTGAATTTCCATTGAAAAAACAAACATGGACAGGTGATCAACATCTGCAATATCTGATTAATCATCATCAACCAGAGCAAATGATTCAGAGTTTCTTATATATCTTTAATCATAGACATTTTCAGCATGTTCATCAATTCTACGACTTGCTTCGTCAAACCAAGGTATTTTCTGAATGGTTCCACTAAGTTTTTATCATCATTGCAAGAAGTCAAAGCAGCAGCCACACATTCTTTCACAACTTCTGCTACTTATACTACTATACTATAAAGGATCTTTTGTTTCATCTTATTTACCACAGTAGCCGTACATGAAATAATGCTTCAGCTACACTTTCATTATGTTCATGCATACTGACTTCTTAAATAATGCAAGAACTGACTGATTTAGTCATGCAACATGTGACTGTTTTAGACATGTAAGATATGACTGTTTTAGTCATGTAAGATGTGACTGTTTTAGTTGTGTAAGATATAACTGTTTTAGTCATGTAAGATATTACCGGTACTGTTTTAGTCATGTAAGATGTGACTGTTTTAGCCATGAAAGATGTGACTGTTAGGGTCATGCAAGATGAGACTGTTTTAGTCATGCAAGATGTGACTATTTTAGTCATGCAAGATGTGACTGTTTTAGTCATTAAGATGGCCTTCGTTTCTCGGTGTTCATATTTTAATGAGTGCTTCTTAATGTGTGCATAACCTGTGATGGGTATTCTTGTTGGGTTATATTTTTGTTTATATAGAGTGCAATCTTAGGTTATGGGTCAGTAGTCATAAGGGAGTTGTAATTTTTAATTATTTCTAAGGAAAATCTATATACAACAACATATATGAAATAAAGAACAAAAATGTGTCATACAGTTAATATTTTTTTTATTCACATTATATTAATATTTCCTATGCAAGCATACTTGTTTAAGTACCGGTATTTAAGAATTACAATATATATATATATATATATATATATTAAAAATTGCTTCGAACTAACCTGTAGTTAATATATGTCTGTACCGGTATATTCAAAATATTAAATATATGGTCATCATCAACAATTTGTTTACAAGAAATAGAAATATACTCAAGACCTATGTACTTTTTATTATGTACATATTTAGTACTCAAAAATATTAAGAATAGACACAGCATCAGCAATCTTTACAATAAATAGAAATAGATTTAAAATATTATGCACATGACAAGTAATTAGCCTTGCTATAGATAAAATCACAAAAGTCATCTATTTAAAAGTCGTTGATGAGGGTGGGGGTGCTTATGGTCTAGAAATTTCAAAATAGGTATTTAAATAGCCAAAGGGGCTGTTGTAACATTGTCGGATGTACCTGTCTTTTTATATGAAAGTAAGAAAGAAAAATTCTGTGCTGTGTTTAGGTATGTACTGACAAGCCCTGTGTTTTGAAACCCATGTTTTCACAGCCTTGAACATCTTCATAGCCATCTCCCGGAAGGAAAAAAATATAAATATCTAAATAACTTCACTAACAGCTGTTTTTTTAAATTTTTTAAATTTAAATTTATTTTCATCTCTTTACATACAAATATAGACTACGCATCAACTTTGAGACACCTCTAAAAATATATATCATTAACCACAAGTGTCTTAGATATCCTTTTTAAAGAACAAAAAAATTAATTCCTTATCTTCCTACTTAAAAAAAAACTCAACGATAATTGCTCGTAATGTTATAAAAATACACATTAATGGAAACAATTTTTAACGCCATCTGATTTTAATAAAATTTTTATGGATTTAAATGATTGTGTTATAACTAGGCTTTACAATATTTTAAAAATTATACCCCATTAACAATTTCTTAGTAAAAAATAATTTTAAAAAAAATTGAACTTACCCGTCTTATCTACTGTATTAGTATTACATGTGTGTTCATTTGGTTGGATTGAATCCAGTGGCGTAGCGAGGGGGGTGCAGACCGCACCGGGTGACACCATTTTAGGGGTGACACCCAGTTGAAAAATTGCATACTTATACTTGGAGAGCACACTGAGCACACAGTGCTCGGTCTAACTGAGATTCATAAAAGGATAACCGATCACACATAAATCTTCCACAAATGTAACCAATCCAATTGCGTGTTTTACTAAAAGTTCAAGGTTGGTGCGTTAGAAATGAGATGACCCTATGTTTAGGTCAGAAAAACACAGTCATTATTCCAATCCGATTGAAGTGTTCGGTAAATTCCTTAATTGACAAGGAGGCTATATTTATCCAAATTCTGAGAAATATGGTTTTCCATTGATACCAATTACGGTGCTGTCGCGCGATTCGAAGTATAAGAATCGTTAAAAAATAAAATACATTAAAAATGAATTTGTACCCATTTATAGCAGGCCTGCTCAACTCAATATACTTTATGAAAACCTTTTGCGGACCAAAAGAAATAGGACAAGACTTGTGATGGTCAAAAGAATAATGGAAAGGAGGGGAAAGCTATTAAGAAAATAATAAGAATAAAGAATATTTCGTTACTTGGCGGGCCGCAAAGTTGGTTCTGGCGGGCCGCATGCAACCCGCGATCCGTATATTGTGCAGGCCTGATTTTTTGTGTTTTATTTAGATTTAAATAAAGACAAGATTTTTAAAGACCTATATAGTATTATATATCTAAACAGTGGCGTCGCTTGGAGGATGCAGGGGGTGCGGACCGCACCAAGTGACACCATCTCAGGGTGACATCAATTGAAAAATTGCATATTTACAGAGAAAAAAACTGCTCGGTCTAATAGAATTTCATAAGAGGATAACCGATCACACGTAAATTTTCCTCACACGTAACCAATCCTCATGCGTGCCTTATTAAAAGTGCACGTTTGATGCCTCATAAATGGGATGACCCTATAACTAGGTCAGACAAACACCGTTTTGACCATGATTGAGGTGTTCAGTAACTTTCGTAAGTGACAGGAAGCTATATTTATCTAAATTCTGAGAAATAAAGCTTTCCATTGATACCCAATACGATGTGGTCGAGTGATTTTCAGTACATGAATCGAATCGTTAAAAATTAAACACTTTCAAAAATTACACTTTACCCGTTTTTTTAGAGTGCGATATATTGGTGCGGTGAATATAAACCCAGATTGGTGTTCTGAAAGTCAGGCTGTATTTGTTTGGAGAAAAGAGTGACTGATTTGTTAACCAGCTCCTGGAAAGAGTCTACTATCACCTAGTGAAGAAGAGTTATTGATGTCCGTTCCAAAAATTAGAGTTAACAAAATATTATTTTACGAAATTTTCCCATTTCTTTTATTTAAATGTAAGAAATGGTTTTTGAATCAAAATATATTAAAACTAAGAAATACTCAAAAATAAATATTTTCGCCGATTAGCCACTATCACCGTCCCTTAACATTTGAGCACTATTGCCATACAGCACAAGGTCTTTTACACGCTGTCTGTGATTTCACGTTTATCTGCTACATTTCCATTAGGGCTCATCTACTTAAGGAAGCTAATCTTATACAGCGGTATCTGCAGACCAAGGCTTTACTCTTGATAAAGTGGTGACCAATCTAGAGGCCTCAAGATTGTTTCTCCACGAGGAGCACTGTAATATGGTGAAACATGCTATTGAAAGGGAACTTCTAAAATAAGACAACTATGGAATTTATGTAGAAAGAAGATTAAGACAATGGCAGGAGACAGTTAATAGATGCTGGACTCTCTCTGTTTGAAGAAAACAGGATGGAAATGCTGGAGTGTATTGATAGCTTTCATTCTGAACCCCAGATCAGATCATCTACGATCAAGAAAGTAGCAGATATTTTTTGGGCTTTTCAAACCAAGAGTCTACTATCAGCTAGTGAAGAAGAGTTATTGATGTCCGTTCCAAAAGTAACCTCTTTCTATGTTGAATTATCAGACGATGAACTTTTAAAAGAAATATTAAGGCTTAGAAGACATCAAAAGGCAGCTGATATTGAATTTAACAAAGTCATGGACCGGTCAGTATTTGAGGTGTTTTTTTGTGGGGGGGGGGTGACACCATAAATTAACCGCACCGGGTGACACCAACCCTAGCTACGCCACTGATTGGATCTACATTATCATAGTGGCGGTCTGTTGTATCACGTTGCTTTGGTGGAGGTTTTCGTCGTCTTTTGAACCAAATGTATAGAGCAATACAAATGATGACATCAACAGCTATCGAAACATCAATTCCTATACCAATCGCACTGGCAAGTCCATTATTATATCCTGTTTATTATAAAGATTTGAAACAGCTAAATGATAATGTTACAAACCGGTTTATGGATTGAAAGACTGATTTCATTTGAAAAATAAATGTCTTATTAACTAAACATTGTAAAATAACAGGATCTGAAAGGAAGCCACTTACTTATCAGTATTAAGGAAATACAAAAGAATGATACCAAAGTTGGTGAAATAAACAATTAGCTATTTATTCTTGCTATCATTCCTTAGAAAAAATCAAATGAATGTTCTACGAAATTTAAGACCTAGTTCATGAAAAATGTTGCTACAATATAATGATAAATGAACGGATTTTGTCAAATATTTACAAGCTGGAACACACACAACAAACACACGCTGTCCACTGTCAGTCTCTTTTTGGAATGTATAGAAAAAGTCATCTTTTATGAATATATATCATTTGTAAACAGACTGCACTTGTTTAATACATCGCACGATCTATATTAAATCTAAATACCTATATCTTGATGTAAAGGTAGTTTAATACCATGTTACCAACTACAGGGGCATTCAAGACCAGTGATACGATTCCCCAACATGTAACTTTTTTGGACAATTTGTTTCTCCAGAAACCAAGACTGTCATCTTTATTTGTCTGTACAACACTGATGCCTAAACTTTTGTGTACAACACTGCCAACAATTAATAATAAGTATAGAGTCTACCAGTATTTCCTTAAAGTCGTTGGTCCATGCCAAGCCTAATCACTTTTAACTTAAACGTTTGATGTCCGATAAAATGTGTCTAAACTTTCTTGCACCAATAATTTTATAAGGACGAAATTGATTTTTGATTAACTTTTCTTTTTATTATAATTCGCAAAAGGGTGTGGGGGGAGGGGGGTAACGCGAAAATACTCTGGAGAAATACTGAAGCTAAAATGTGACTTGAAAGGTCCGGATAAATACAATGCTACCTACTTGAGTAAAAATGCCCCCACACAAACTGAAATGTCACTTGTATTTGATTCATATAAGAAATAAAAATGTATGGTCCCCCAGCCTTAAAAGGATTATTTCAAAATGGATAACCTATTTCTTAAACCTTTACGGGCCTGCGCACAACAATTTACCAAAGTTGTATCGCAATCGGATGAATGGTACAGGAAATCATACAGGAAATTAAATTCATATCTTAAAATTAAAAAAAAAAATGGAGTTTAGGGCCCCGGGCCCAAAAGTGGAATATTGTAAAATGTGTGTAATAATTCAGAAACATATGCGGGCCTGTGTAAAACAACTCACAAAAGTTTTATCGCAATCGGATGGATGGTATACGGGACATATATACATACATCAATTATCATATCTCCAATGATACAGTGAAGGAAAGAGTTCGTCAGGCAATTGGGGAGTACGATGACCTACTGGTGACTGTGAAAAAACGCAAACTACAATTGTACGGCCACGTAACAAGGAAACAAGGGTTCGTCAAAGAAATATTGCAGGGCACCACAAGAGGTGGGAGAAGAAGAGGAAGACAAAGAAAAAAATGGGAGGATAACATCAAAGACTGGACAGGACTAACACTGGGCGATGCTGTGCGTAGTGCAGAAGACAGAGACGAATGGAGGAGGATAGTTCACATGTCATCTGTGGCGACCCAACAGTCCAAGGGCTAAATGACATGATGATGATGATGAAGTTAGAGTTGGTAATTTTAGGTCATGTTTTCGGGGGGGGGGGGGGGGAAGTAGTTAAGTAGAGTAAAAGAGAGTAGGGTAAGCGAATGATATGTAGCAGATAAATACTTCTCAAAACTTAATGATGTAGGAAATGTAAATATCATTATATTTTTAAACTTATGGATTGTGATGAGTTTTTCCAATAGCAGTTAGGAATTATCGCAAAGGACCTACCATTATTATCCAGATAACATCGAGTCATTTATTCTAGTATTGCCTTGGGCAAAATTAACTTACCCATATTTGTAAAAGGAGGATTTAGCATCAATTTTTCAAAAAAATGAAATCCCATAGGAGTTAACTATATTGTCTTCCACGTAAACATGTACACATCTTATTTCCTATCCGACATGTATTTACACATAAAAAGTTTATTATTTATCAAATTCATTCCTTTTTTTGTTTTGATACGTTTCTTGCGCTGCCTTGAGCAAAATGGACATATATATATTTGTATAAAGAGATTGTAACGTCTCCTTTTTCTCAAATGTAATACCATATGAGTTATATATGTAGCAGAGTGGTGACGTAGCTTACAGTTTAAAATAAAATCACAAAAAAACAATCAGGTCTGAGAACTATAGCTTTTAATGTAAGGTACAATCCGTTGACAGAGCCGACAGGAAAATCTCTCACACCTGCCGCCGACCCGACGCATCCGTTCCACACCACAATCTCAAAAATGTTCACACTCCAAGTTCCAGTTCGCCCCCTCCCCACACACACACATAGTCACAGGGAACCTGCGTCCCGAGCTGACCATTGGTCAACCCCGGGGCAGGGATGGTTATTCCCGCGTGTAAATAACCAACATAAAACTTAAGGCCAGTACACGGCTGAGTGTTAATTTAAATGACCATGAATGTGTACGTGCTTGGGGTTACCCCTAGCAGTCACACTGTGACTATGAGAGTGGATTCTCTTATTCCTATCTGTTCCATACTGCGCATATAAAATGTTACCTAAAAGCAGTTGCAAATAGTTGCACATTGCCATATATATATATATATTGTCATCCACGTAAGAATGTACACATCTTATTTCCTACCTCCGATATGTATGTACCCAAGAAGGCTAATTATTTAAAAAATTCATTCCTTAATTTGGAGATGTATCTTGTGCTGCTTTGGAGAAAATGAACATACAAATATTTGTAAAAAGAGAATTTGGTATCCCTTTTTTCACAAATGTAATACCATAGGATTTAAATATATAGTCATTCACGTAAAAATGAACACATCCTATATCCTACCTCCAATATGAATGTACCCAAGAGGGTTAATTATTTATTGAATTAATTCCTTTATTTTGAGACGCATCTTGTGCTGCCTGAGGCAACGTGAGCAACCCCTCCCCACACAGATTTAAAAAAATTTAGAAAATCTTCCACCGGATTGAAGTCCCTTCCACAAACAAACTATCATATTTTGCATTTCATACGGTTCGTTCTTTTTTGTATGAGTGGATTAGTGAAGGCTATTTTGCGACGGAGTTGCACTGCAATGATTGACTTAAACCGCATTTTCTTATTAGAATTATATTTAAAGGTTAGTTTTTATTACGAAATAATTTTAATAAAAGTATATTTTTGGATTAAAAAAAGGCAAATTTTTTAAATGTTAAAATATTCAAAGCTAAAATGTGTGTGTGTTTTATTAACAATTTAAAAAAGCAATCAATTTTATTTACTAAGTTTACATTTAAAAGTGAAAATACTTTATCAGTTTTGTCAGGCACGGTTATTAAATTTAAAGAAACCTAAGAGTTTTGGTGAAATAGGCTATTCGCGCTATGACGTCATGGTCATGATTATTAAGAACAACTTAATTTTAATTTTATTTCGCAACATGAACAACGCACTAAAAAACGCACCAAAAACTCACTAAAAACGACTAATGTCAGGGTTTTCCCGATAAATGTGATTTTTTTTTTGATTTTTTCATAACTTTGAAACACCAATAAAATGCTTAAACAGTTACAATTATATGGCAACATTATGATTTTTGAAATTGCATGGCAACATTATGAAGGTAATTTCTACAAAACATGGCTTGATATTTATCGAGCAATCGAGATATAAATAGGCTACCTATGGACTTTTAGAATGAATATTGTAGAGTTTTTAATAACGTAAGTACTTTCTGCCAAGATCTCCCCCACACTCTGATATACAAAAACAAACGCATAATCTAAAAAATCGACAAATCTCCCCCCAATCCCCCTCACTGTGTAGATACTTTTTGGACTGCAGGCGGTGAGAGATAATATTACTGTAGTTGTGTCTGTCGAGGTCATTATATATGAAAATACAAAGCAACAATATGAACCTGATTACTAAATTTTGGGAAATATGGTTGTGGTAAATTTAAAGACTTAAATATTTAGACCCCCCCCCTCCTTTTTTTCCAGTACGGTACACAAAATCTCCTAAATCAACACCATTCCGTTCCCTTCTCAGGGCAAAGGTAATATAATTATAGATGGACCCCAAGCCATCATATTTCTCGATTCATTTACTGCTGGATGTAAAATGCAAAAGCAATTTTTTAAATTAACATTGTTTAATAAAAAATATATTTCGGAATGTATATGTTTTCAACTCAGTCCTTTAAATTTGTAGTCTGTCAGGTCTTGGCATACAATCATAAAAGATATCTCAAAATCATACATTGTTATTTCAAAATCTTGAGGGTAAATAGTCTGGAGAATCAATACCTTGGTGTTCGACTTGGATGGCACAGGGGTTGGTGGTTGGGGGGTGGGGAATTTCCCAGTACGATACTGACCAACTGACCAAATGTCGTAGCGTATTAGATTACACCATGACGAGGCTAGTACGGCCGTTATGGTGACATGATTGGCTAGATGTTACGAAACGAATCTACCAAACGTTCAATGGCTACGTTTTGTCTAAGGGTTATTTATATTAACTTCTCAAACCATTGATTATTAGAATACAGTATCTTTATTAACACGACTAACTACATTGACAACTGCCATCACTTGATCACAACAACACTCTCTACGCACGTCATTTCCCCTAACACAAAATACATCATAAAATACTAAGCATTTAATAGATAAAGCGACGCATACACTCACTGAACAATCACAATATACATTAAAGTCCTTAACACTAGCTAATGTCCACTTAAACGGAGGAAAGCGTTCGGAAAATGTTATTTTCAGTCCAGACCTGGCGTAGACTGGCAAACGGTCAATGCGTATCAGATTTCAACGTGATGAGGCTAGTAGGACCGTTTCTGTGAAAGTAGTGATTAGTTAATGTCCATTTAAACAAAAGAAGCGTTAGGAAAATTTTAGTACCAGATATTTAGGAATAAATTATAGCCCTTGAAAAGAATCTCTTGTGGCGCTACGACAAAATTCGGGTACTTATAAGAGGGGGGCCATTAGATGGGACAAGGGTAGAACTCAGCATGACAGGAAAGAGGACCGTTAGGTTTGGACAGTCGGGAGCCCACAGTAGAGTGAGAGACGAACCGGCGCAGTCAGAGCTGAGTGCGAAACGTGTGCAAGTGAAGTAGTAGATAAATAAAAGTTCAACTATAGTAACCATCGTACAGTTTTCTGTTACTTATTTGTTGATAAATAACGTAAATAACGTATACTTACTTGCTTTTCGCGCTCTATGGGATCGAGTTAAGCTTGCCTACGAAAAGGTAACTGAAGTTAAAAACTAGTTGACTAACGTCTATATTGCAATCTGCTGTCACTTTGTTTTATAGACTTGTAGCTGCTATAGATATTAATTAATATTTAGGAAAACGTGCCTATCTTATTATCACAGTCGGTCACTGGTAAAAATAAACAAATAAACTTATTGGTGAAATTTAACATGGTTTAAACTGGAAGTCAGATCAAAGCTATAGGCGTAAAGGAAGAGGTGACAATTAAAATCGTACAGCTGTTTTGCGCTCATGTTTTAATAGATTGGAGACATGGATCAGATATATTAGATGTGAGAAACCTTAGAGGAGCAGATGCGGACTCGGACCATCTACTTTTAAGAGTGAAATATAGACAGAGAATAAGCTTAATTTACAATGGTCGTAATCAAAGAGAGAAACGATACGATAACCCAAAGCTGCCCAAAGACCCATTAACTGCAAAAGCTTACCAGAATGAAGTAGAAGCAAAATTAGAAGCATCGCAGGAGGAAGTAAAAGAGAAAACAACATTGTTACGCACTGACTTGTATTGGGAGAGATTAATCTCCTATTTTAATTTTAATTGGCTTGTTGTTAACACTGCCTAACAAAGTACGATACCATTGAGTCAACAACTTTAAAGATACGACACCCAAAACAGTTTCCAGTTACAATTACTTAAGATTTATTATGTCTTAAGATAATTACAAAAGAAAAGAAAATATAATGACAATCTTCAACTTACAGTATGGTAAATCTTGTACCGGTACACAGTTAATACAGTTAGAATAATGTGCCAATGAATAAGGCGAAATAAACAGATATAAGCACACAAATACACAAAAATAAAACACGCCTCGTAAAGTTAATAAATCTATCTGAATCTCCATGCCTCCGTCCGTGCCTGTCAATCCCTTATATAGGTCGCGTAAGCCCTGCCTTCCAGAAAACTTATGACGTTTCTAGAACAATCACATTCATTCTACAAAATACTACTTGGAACAGATTAATTATTTTTAGTAGCTGGCGGCATAAACACGAATAGATCAAAGGCCTAAGCCACACCCAGCTGTGAACACAGCGTCTCATTCGGTGTCAATCATAGGGCACGCAAGAGAAAAATTATGTAAACAAGCTCTATATAACACACGGTCTTAGAGAATTTAACTGGTTTCTCTCAGAGCATCTTACAGCTAAGTTTTGTTTAGTATTTGTGACGGGAGTCCATCATGACACAATTTGCATCTGTTTATAGCACATACTTTATTCACCAAGATGAGAAGGCTGTTTTAAAAAAAGATTTTTCAAGAGTGTCTTCTATAATACTTTCAATGTGTTGACACCGCAGGTATGATTACTGAAATTACTGTCTAATTACTGAAATTACTGTCTAATTACTGAAATTACTGTATAATTATTGAAATTACTGTATGTTTACTAAAGTGACTGTATGATTACTAAAATTACTAAAATGACTATAAGACAACTGAAATCACTGTATAGATACGAGCAGACGTGAGGGGCAACTAATTTTATTCAAGATAAAACAGGTCACTCCAACTTAATAAATGGAATGCCTTTTTAAGATCTATGACCTCATTTTAAGGGGTCCTATACAGTCCGAGACATTAGTTCTTTAATTTGCATAACGAAAATATATGTGTACTAGCTACATTTCAGTTTGTATGTGACATAATAAGTAGATTTCTGAATTAATACAAACATTTTACAATTTTGCGTTTGGGGCCGGGGGCCTTAATTTGTTTTTTGTTTTTTTTTATTATGAGAGCTATATAAATATAATGTCAAACAGAAATATTGCAGGGGTTGATCACTCGCTAAAAGTGTGTGGACTAAATTTTTAAAATCAATAATTATCACATCGACAGCTGTATGTTGCCTGCTCACGAGTCGAAAACCTTCAAATTTATTTGTGTATAATTGGCACCAGACGGAAAAAAAATACTATTTTCAACTAGATATACCCCCCCCCCAACATTGGCGACAGCAATGCGTGAACTTCCCATCTACTGATGTTACTTGAAAAAACACGAACTCAAGAAATGTACATTTAAAAATCCCAAGTTTCGTTTTCCCCCATGATGCGTCACTGCACACTTTTTATTTCACACCCGTGAACTATATTAAATATTCTGATGTCAAAACATACTTTTGAACCGAATATTTTTTTACACCACACTTTAGTTGAGACGAGTTCGTTTTCCGAAAATAAAATATTAAGTGCCAAAGCAGTTGCGTTATATAAAAAAAATAATTTAATGAAGTACTCGGGAATTATATTTTGCGCGCTATCGTGCTCATTATTGAACCATACTTTCTTTCAAACATTTAGAATCATTTGTACATACTCTCAATACTGAATTCGCTGATTAACAAGCAGTTTGGTAGGAAGCACTCCATTAGGAAGCACTCCATTAGGAAGCAGTCCATTAGGAAGCAGTCCATTAGGAAAACTAAATTAGGAAGCAGTCCATTAGGAAGCACTCCATTAGGAAGCAGTCCATTAGGAAGCACTCCATTAGGAAGCACTCTATTAGGAAGCACTCCATTAGGAAGCACTCCATTAGGAAGCACTCCATTAGGAAGCACTCCACTAGGAAGCAGTCCATTAGGAAGCAGTCCATTAGGAAGCAGTCTATTAGGAACAAGTCCATTAGGAACCAGTCCATTAGGAAGCACTCTATTAGGAAGCACTCCATTAGGAAGCACTCCATTAGGAAGCACTCCATTAGGGAAAAAGTCCATTAGGAAGCACTCCAGTAGGAAGCAGTCCATTAGGAAGCAGTCCTTTAGGAAACAGTCCTTTAGGAAGCAGTCCTTTAGGAAACAGTCCTTTAGGAAGAAGTCCACGAGTCACACCAAAAGCGTAACATGTATAAGAGATATCATAGAAAATGTCTGACCTGAGCATGTCATACTCGAAATGAATCATACCACCTTTCTAGAAATTAATTGAACTGTATGTGTATGGCATTTGATGTCTAGACAATCTTTGAACTTTATAAATTTTGAAGTATGTGCAATCATTGAAATGTGTATGTGGTGTATGCGTTAGCTAGACAATATTTGAATTGCTGTTATATTTCGATGTCTAACTCTTCATCTGTCTATGTAATAATCGAAAAGTATGTTATTTTTGAGGATACAAACCCATTCAAATGTGTATGTAAAATTTGATAATTAGACAAGACAATCTCTAGACCAGAGGTTCACAAACTTATTTAGCCTTTCGCCCCATTTTAAGAAAACAAATTACTCAGAGCCCATGAAATATTCATGCTTTAAGCGACAAAGTGAAATATAATATATTTATCTATATTTTTACCTATATCCTAAAATACATTAACGAAACATTTTTAAAAAAAGGCAATTTACTGCTTGAAATAATACATCATTTATTATCTTCTCTTCATTTTTTATGCTTTCACTGTCAACTTAGTCAACGACCTCAAATCGCCCACCCCCCCACCCCCGTTGATCTTTCCAGCGCCCCCAAGGGGTGGTATCACCTATTTTGGGAATCACTTATCTAGACAAACATTGAACTGTGTATACCTTATTTGATGTCTAGGAAATTATGAACTCTGCATGTCATTTTGAATATCTATCTCTTCACCTGTAAAGGCAATCAACCCAACTTAGACAAGTCTGCTGTCAAGGAAGGGGAGAGCTTCACAATGACGTGTGACTACAAACGTTTCGAGATTGTCAACTCTGGAATTTTATTTGACAACTTTGTCAAATGCGTTAAGTTATCAAGGACATTGGACTGCTCTTTAAACTATTCATTAATTTATTGCTTCTGACCATATGATGCAAAATGTGACCGCACATCAGTAAGTTGATTGTTTGTTTGTAGTGCTAAGCTTTGTTAGTCCTTGACTTTCTGTTGTTCTTTGCCTTGCTCATGTGTTGCTCTTTGCAATCCTGGCGTATCATTCTTTTATAATACATGTAACCATATTAATTTTTATAATATTAAATTTAATCATTTTTGCATGTTATTATAATAAACATGAACGACCACAATGATGATTGTATGTCCTTTAAATAACTTAGCGAACTTACTTCACAATCAAGATTTAAAATAAATTGCACGCAATCAAAACATTTTTAAAGCTAAATGCAGATAATAACAGTAGATTAGGCCTATATCAAAAGATTATTTTAAGGACAAACTGCTTTACCTTTTTCAGTAATTGAACGCTTTTTCACAAACTTTATAGAATTAATCAAATTATCCAATCCCTTTGAAGTTCATTATTTGCATCATCGGAATACAGTTCCACAAATGATTTCGATAATTATGATAGTTTAATTTTTTTTTTTTTGCACCCCAAATATAACAACTAAAACTTCGTTCAATTGGAGAGTGGGATTGTATTCTTTGGCCTAAGTCAGTGACGGTGTCATCAAATCTGACATTATAAGTTCAATCTTAAAACTGCCTTTGCCCGTGTAAAAAACAGTTGGTTCATTCCTGTCAACCTCTTTTTGGTGTTTGTAGGACTCTTTAGATTTTGATATTAGTCTTTATCTATTCTGTAGTTTTAATGTTTGCTTTTTTGCCAGCTTTTTGTAATATGACACAAAAGACTGACATATATACAGACTTTAAAGGAGTAGGTAGGCTATATCATTGTCAACATTAATAGGGTTTGATTTTTTTGCAACGGTTCTCAAATGCACCCAGAAGCCTCTAAAGCTGAATCGATACTATCTAGACATGGTTGCATTTTTAGGTTTTCATTGATAAAATTGTATCTATATTCCCTTATTGTTGTTAGTCTGACTCTTTCCACTTAATATTTCATATATACTTCACCAAAAAGATTCAGCTTCCCTCATTTTCTTCTCAGCTTCTACTGCTACGTGCTGATTTTATCTCTTTAAACGATATCGAAAAAAAAAGATCTTACATTAATCTTAAAAAAATAATTGTAAAAGGTATTAGTGAATCCCGTTGGCTAATGATTTCTTTCCTTGTTTATACATATATATATATATATATAAATACGTATGTGTGTATATATATATATATATATTATATATCAACTGATATCTTATTTAAACAAAACATTTATTTATAATAAATTTGACATGTAACCGTATGAAAGATATATGTATGTAAGAAAAAACACATATAATTGATGGAGAGCTATATTTATTTATTTATTTAGGCATTTTTATATAGCGCTTTCCAAAAAGCTCTAAGCGCTTTACAATTATTAAAAACATGTAAACTGAGTAAAATAAAAATGAGACACTAGATATATGTATAATATAAATTGGTCATGTGATGGCTAGAAATAACATTGTATGTAAATAAAATCGAGGTGATTGATAGAGAGTAGCTATATAATAAATGGTACATGTTATTCATAGTGAGATATATGCATATAATAAATTGGACATACGAGGGAGGGGAAGATTTATGTATATTATAAATATGACAATTTATTGCACATATAACTGATATTTTATTAATGTGTATTTTGTCATCTTTAGGAAATTCCTCCTGGGAGGTCATGGCACGTTCAACATGGCAGACAGTGGCTCATATGAATGTGATTTACTTTTTAGTACTGACCCACAATATAAACAAAATGAAACTCTCAGAGGCAAGTCCTATAAACATTTTTAACTAAGACTTTACAATCTTTAACCCAGAATGTGTCCAAAAAATTAATACAAATCTCACGATCAACGCTAAAACAACGCCAGCTAAAAGTAAAATGTCTATATTTGAGTTTTAAACTTTTCGTATATTGGTTTTTTAAAGTTTGGAACTGTGGTATATTGGTCTAAGGAAGTTGTCAAAATATTGGTATAGCGGTTAAAGAAAAGTAGTTACCTTGTATATGGGAAGCTATTGTATAAATTGTGTAACCATTAACCGACTTTAGTATGTATTTCCTAAAACGTTTCCTCATTGGCTATGTTTTAATATCTCTTAAACTCTACAATTTTCTGTAGTGATCAACGGGAAGACCAAACTCGGGTGGCCGAGCGGTCTAAACTGTCTCAAACCTAAAAGCTGTTGGTCTTGAGTTCAATCCCCATCAAAGCCAACATTCCAATCAACCCGGGTGGATGGACTCGTTAGATTTTGGATGGCAACCCATCCACGAGAAGGCAAACTCTGAATTTAAACCAGGAGCCAGAATGATCAACAAATTGATCGTGGGCCCCTCAAATATAAGAAGAAGAAACAGAAACTGCAGGTAAATCCTTATGTTTATTGTTTGGCATATGTACAAATAAAAGTTACACAAAAACCATTTTATTACATATTTCGTCCATTCTGTTAAAAAAATATTTTAGCAATGTTTGCTCCATCAGCTAGCTAATGGCTAAATTAATTGCATATTGTATAAAAGACGTGAGGAGATCTGCAGCTCACACAGAGTCACTTTTGCTAACCCCTTTTCATTTAATGTGAAAGATGACCCTTTTTCTTTTTTTCTTTGAGCTCTACAAGTAGCTGATTGATCTTCAGTGCAATTTTAAGTTCAGGGAAGTGAACGGAAAACAGATAAGCAAGGACAATTGATGAGAGCATTGTCACCCTCCTTCCCTGACATTTCCAGGTTGTTCAAGCAGAGCATGGGCTTTTTTTTTTTTTTTTGGGGGGGGGGGGGGGAATTCATATCTGTCTGTCTGTCTATCTAAGAAGTTCTAAACACATTTTTATTTTGAATATTAAATTTTCGCTTGTGTAAAATGAATGGTTTTTGGTATTCTTTGGTATAATTAAGTAAATGTACTTATGTTTTGTTAACATTATTGATTTTCTTAATTGGTAAAATGAGAATATAGAATTTATTTTTCACAACTGAATATCATTGGATTTAAAGATATCGTCATCCACGTAAAATTGAACACACCCTATTTACTCATCCTGAAATGTATGTAAGTAAGACAATTAATTATTTGTCATAATCATTCTTATTACGAAACTATCGTAATTCTCTCTATCTCTCTCTCTCTCTCTCTGTCTGTCTCCACCCCCTTAAACGAATTTTATTTAAATTATAAAAAACATCCACGGAATTTTACCGCCTTTCTTACGCAAAATCAATTTTTCTTTTTTGCATTTAACATGCTTTGTTCTTATTTGGATGAGTGATAAGTGCGTTAGAGTGCTCAAAGAATTAGCCAAAGAAATCGCTCCTGCACTGACAATCCTCTTCCAATCGTCACTATGCACAGGAAATGTTCCAGCAGACTGGAGAACAGCGCATGTCACTCCAATTTACAAGAAAGGGGAGCATTCCGACCCTGCCAACTATCGTCCGATATCCCTCACTAGCGTCGTCTGCAAATTGTTGGAGCACATAATCGTAAGCTCTGTCATGAAGCATCTTGAAAGCAAAAATATACTCAATGACTGTCAACATGGCTTCCGAGTCAATAGGTCATGTGAGACCCAGCTTCTCGAATTTGTAGAAGACTTGATGACCAATCTGGAGAACCACAAGCAGACTGACGTGCTAGTAATGGACTTCGCAAAAGCATTTGACCGGGTGAATCATAGTTTGCTTCTACACAAACTCCAGATATATGGGATTCAAGGCACCACTAAAACATGGATCTCTAGCTTCCTCAGCCACCGACGCCAAGCAGTAGTGGTGGGCGGTACAAGCTCCTCCTTTGTCAATGTGAAGTCAGGGGTCCCCCAGGGATCAGTCCTGGGCCCCTGTTTGTTCCTAGCATACATTAATGACCTACCGGAGAAACTGACATCACAGGCAAGACTGTTTGCAGATGACACAGCAGTGTATAGGACGATCGCCAACAGATCTGACCAGGACCAGCTACAACAGGATCTCAATCTGTTAGCTGAGTGGGAGATGAGCTGGGACATGGAATTTCACCCTGCCAAGTGCCAGACACTATCAATCTCTAGAAGTTGTACTCCTCTACACTACCAATACAAACTGCACGGCCATATTCTTGAGCAAGTTTCCTCCGTAAAGTACCTGGGTGTTACCATTCAAAGAGAGGTCCGATGGGATGAACATATTAACAATGTATGTAACCAAGCAAACAAGACCCTAGGGTTCTTAAGGCGAAATCTAAAGATTGGCAACTCCTGTGTGAAAGAAAGAGCATATAAAGCCTTTATCCGTCCGATTTTAGATTATGCATCTTCAGTCTGGGACCCATTTACCCAGAAGAGCATTGACAGGTTGGAGGCGGTCCAGCGACGAGCAGCACGCTTTGTCCTAAACCGCTACAGGAATACCTCAAGTGTTGGCAGCATGCTAGAAACACTAGGCTGGTCACCATTGGAGAAACGACGACGACAATCCAGGCTCTCCATGATGTACAAGATAAATAATGGGCTGGTCCACTGTTCCAGTATTAAACAGAAACTCGTACCTCTCCCCCATAGACAGCGACGAGGCCATGACAGGCAATTCAGGCTCATACCAGCAAGAAGCCAGTATAGGAGCTGCTCATTCCTGCCCAAGACAATCAGGGACTGGAACAATCTTTCAAAAGGAACGGTTGAGGCGACAACACTAGACACATTTGTGTCTATTGCCTCAAGCCTTCAAACCCCCAGTGCATGATTCCCTCACAAAGTGGCACTGGAAATCTGTGAAATTTCCTCATCAACACCAGGAACAGAAACATTGCAAATCCCATCTACATGCATAGGAGCCAAAATGATCAATAAATTGATCGTGGGCCCTTAAGATATAGAAGAAGAAGAAGAAGAAAGATTTTTAGATATATCGTTTCTCTGCACTAATTGCATTAAACGGCATGTTTGTATTAAAATTATATGTACGTGTTAAGTTTTTTTACTTCTTTATAAATTTCATAAACTGAGATTTTTGAAAAGAACAAACATTTAAAGCGTATTAAATGTTAAAAATACAAAGCTAAAGTTGTCCTTAATTTTAGAAAATTTGAGCAATTTAAAAAAACAATCTATTATATTTATCATTTTTACGTTTAAAAGGGGAAAATATTTTATTAGTTTTGTCACGCATGATTAAATCAGAGAAACTTAGAGCTGTGGTTAAAATAGGCACAAGCGATATACTGATATTTGGGTAATTATTTAGATCAAATTATTCTAATTTTTATTCCGAAATATTAGCGACGCACTAAAAAAAAGCAGTAAGTATAACAGATGTTTGGTTTTTTCCGATAAATGGGATTTAGATGCGATTCTTAGATTTTGATAATATTTTGATTAATAATTTTGTTCATAACTTTTAAATTAGGATAGTATGCTTAGAATAGTTATTTAGTTGTTAATTTAAATATTTTTGTTATTTATAGCAATAATACTTAACTTTTGCTGAAATAAAAGGAAAAATATATTTTTCGCTCATTTAAAAGTATTCGATTTCGTTAAAATAATAGAAAATAACTAAGATTGTTTTTAATATTCTGATCAAATATAAATATTTTCAGTTCTTCGCGTATAATTCGCGTATGTATAATTAAACCAAAAAAGTCAATTTATTTTGGATCAATACTTTTTTTTCTTAGCTTATTTTATACTCGCGTTTCCGTTTATTATGATATTATTAAATTTTTGTCTATTTACACATATAAGACTTCAAGTGCCACTAAGTATCATTTTATTGCTAAATGTTTTTCCGTTGATCATACATAACTGCATAAGTTTCCCTTTAACAACATATGAATGAATACATGCCAGTTTATCATAATAGCTATTAAAGTGACCAAGGAACCTAAATGTATGTTTTATAACTGTTACACAATGTCATAAATAAGGAGAAGTTATTCTCTTATTTAAGTGTAGGGCTCATTTTAAAACAGCACTCTACAAAAGACGATACCAATTTATAAAAAAAAATATCAAATAATATCATAATCAAACCAGGAATAATTATAAAGAATAAGTTTTATTAATGTAATAAAAATTACAAAATCAAAAAGAAATATGATTAAAGCTATTGACTCTCATAAAAATAATGATTGGCTTATACCGGTACCGTGTCGAAGAGAATACATTGTTGAATAAAACACAAAGTGCAAAAAGGGTACAATTATGAACAGGAATCTACACATACACAGTAAACGAAGCTCTCTAGCAAAAATAACACTCGTTAAAAAAAAAATCTCTTTTGTCATCTGCTCCTGTCATTTAATATATATATAGCTTGTTTATTAGATGCTTCCAGAACAGAATACGCATTGTAATCTTGTCTCAAACCTTCTACAATATTCGAATAAATTCTAATAAAAACAGACCACAAATTATGGTTAGTAACCAAGGTAAATTTGGACTATATTTAGTAAGCTTCGCCCCTAATAATAGCGCAAAGCAGCCGAATTCGGTCAGATTACGTTCAATTACCAGAAAATATGAATGAAAGTAAAATGGGGCGATTATATAACAAAAATCTTTTTGTTTATAGGTTAATGGAAGTTATGAACTTATGATAAATTGCTAAAAGGAAGTTTTGCGTGCAGGTGTAGCGGTTAAAGCATCTTTTAACGTTTGGGTTACGAAGTCTAGGACTGTGTTATCAATGGGTATTTTATGTAACCATGAATCGACTTCCAAAATATATTTCCTGATTTGTTCCCTTGCTGACTACATAATTTAATAACCTTTTCAACACAATTGTTTTTTTAATTAATTCATTTTAAAAAATCAGGACAAACTTCAAAATAACGCTGGGAAATAATCACATATCTCTACAGTTTTGCATATTTTAAATAATGAAAACAATTTAAAATTAGAACACTTTTATAACCTGTTTTACAATATCAATTTTGGGTAAGTTTCCTTAATCAAATAGCTTATGGATAAATCATTGGAGTATCATATTGTTGGGAGAGTGAGCGATCCGTGATTAGTTGCACTTTTTATATCCTTTATACTAATTTCGCTTTTCTCGTGTGTTTCTATTTTGGAAAATGTTTGGACGAATAATAGACCCAATTCTCGTCAACTTGACAAGCTGAAACTTGTCACATAGGCTCAATTCCATAGCAGCACCATTTCTATAATGTTTCAGTCAAACCCCGAACTAACAAAAATCTGTTTTTCCTTTTTTATTTTTAAAGAGAAAATGAAAGAAATTAGATTATACTTAGTTCACAGAATAAAATTCCCAATCACTGGGCTAAATGAGATTCTTATAAATATCGCAAGTGTTTTTGGTGAGTAATATTTTCATTTTATTTTTCTTAAATAATTTGTGAAAAAAATAAGATTTTTAGGGGTTGTTTAATTCCTTAAACAAAATTATTGTCACTATTGTCATCCAATTCATGGTTGGAACTTATTTTTCAAATTAATGGTTAGCACAAGTTTCTTGAAA
Source organism: Lymnaea stagnalis (assembly GCA_964033795.1). Classification (NCBI taxonomy): domain Eukaryota; kingdom Metazoa; phylum Mollusca; class Gastropoda; family Lymnaeidae; genus Lymnaea; species Lymnaea stagnalis. The sequence continues at coordinate 610,046 of CAXITT010000298.1, read as the reverse complement.
AAATGGATGGCTTATTTTTTTTTTCTGATAAATTGTCATTATTTATTTTTTAAAATAAATGAGTAGAATTTTCAACCAAGTGTATGATTCTTTTACTTTCGTGGAAATTTAGGCAAAGACTTAATTTGCTCCGGTTGGCAATAAGCCTACACATAACAATGGAACCTCTAAACCCCTCATCATTCAAATCAATTGGAACTATTTGTCTATGTACCTTTTGAATGAACTATTTACAAAATCTTAAGAAACAATACAACATCAAAGATTTTGAAAACTTTAGAATTTTAACCAATTCATACTGAAAATAAAGTAACTTTCAATAATGACTTAAGTCGGGCCAAATATGTATACATATATGAATACAATACGATTTTGATTTCCTTCTTCAGGTAATGCAAAGGGCAACGGATTGTTTATATTTTCATCATGTAAGGATGACTTTATTTAAAATCACCTATCAATAGTGCAATTTTATCAGCTATTGGCTACGTATTGTTAAAAAAACAGTTAAGTTGTGACTATTGTACATTGTATATATCACCTACAAATAAGTCCCGAACGTTGTTAAAACGATCTCTTCAATGTTAAAATGCGTTGGTAATTAAATTTACTCATCACTTTCATGGGCTTCATATGCCTAATGAGTTGATTATTTCGGTTTAAAATTGTGTCAGCGCCTGCTCCATTATCATGTGTTTCATTCCTTTCATTCACCTGGATATTAGCCAATGAGCTCAATAATAATTAATAACTAAAAAAAGAAAACCCTCAGAGTTTTACCTATTTTACCCTACTTGAAAAGAATGTCAAGTATATAACAAAAATTGGTCTTATCTCTAACTGTTTCAACTGTACATAAACTTTCAGGATGCGAAGATGTAGAGCTAACAACTTCCAAGAACCAAAGAAATAGTGCAGACATCAAAGATTACAATCATTCAGTGCTGCTGCTACAAGAACTTGATCTTGGGTGAGACATGGCGTCTGTAGGTGACCAAATTGTAACAAGACTTCTTTAGATAATTAGCTTGTGACATGAATTCTGTACATGATACATTTTTTACATGAAATCTATTGATGATCCACTGTGACATGGCTTTTATAGATGATCAACGTGTGTCGTGGCCTCCATATACGATCAACTTATGAAATGACTTCTGTAAATGATAAACTTGTGACATGAGTTCAACTGATTATGAACTTTTGACGTGGCTTCTGTAGATGAAAAACTTGTGACATGACTTAAGTATATGATTGACTTCTGACAAGAGTTCAGTTGATATTTTTCTTTTCACATGACTTAAGAAATACAACAGTCTTTTTATAATTGATTTCTAAATTGAAATAACTTGTGACATGACTTCGGTCGGTGATAGACTTGAGGCGACACGATTTCAGTCTAAGTTTAACTTGTGGCATGAGTTTCCTGTCACATGAATTGGGGGGATCCGACGGTCATTATATGATTGACTTCTAACATAAATTACTTAAATGATTGACTTGTGACTTGACGTGTGTCTCATGAAGTTTGCGATACGTCAGTAACTATATAATTGACTTGTAATTAGAATTATGTAAAGATTAACTGGTGATATGGCATGTGTAGATGATTGCTTTGTGACATGAAAACTGACTTGTAATTAGAATTATGTAAAGATTAACTGGTGATATGGCATGAGTAGATGATTGCTTTGTGACATGAAAACTGACTTGTAATCAGAATTATGTAAAGATTCACTGGTGATATGGCATGAGTAGATGATTGATTTGTGACATGAAAACTGACTTGTAATTAGAATTATGTAAAGATTAACTGGTGATATGGCATGAGTAGATGATTGCTTTGTGACATGAAAACTGACTTGTAATCAGAATTATGTAAAGATTCACTGGTGATATGGCATGAGTAGATGATTGATTTGTGACATGAAAACTGACTTGTAATTAGAATTATGTAAAGATTCACTGGTGATATGGCATGTGTAGATGATTGATTTGTGACATGAAAACTGACTTGTAATTAGAATTATGTAAAGATTAACTGGTGATATGGCATGAGTAGATGATTGATTTGTGACATGAAAACTGACTTCTAATTAGACTTATGTAAAGTTTAACTGGTGATATTGCATGTGTAGATGATTGATTTGTGACATGTGTTACAGAGAACTTGTTTACATCATTTTTCTTGTGCGTGCCCTCTGATTGACCCCGCATGAGACGCTGTGTTCACAAAGGGGCGTGGCTTAGGCCTTTGAAGTATTCTTATTTACACCGCCAGCCACTAAAAATAATTAATATGTTCCAAATAGTATTTTGTGGAATGATTTTGATTTTTCTAGAAGCTTATCGAAGGCAGGGCTTAGGCGTCGGTAGACCCACCTATATAAAGGATTGACAGGCACGGACAAGAAAAGACAGACGGAGATTTTTCACATAGATTTTCTTAACATTACGAGGCGTGTTTTATTCTTTGTGTATTTGTGTGCTCCTACTTATATGTGTTTATTCCGCATTATTTATTGGCATCATTATTTCTAATTGTATTAAGTGTGTACCGGTACGACATCTGCCATACTGTAAGTTGAAGATTGTAATTTTATTTTATTTTATTTTGTAATTATCTTAAGACATAATAAATCTTAATTAATTGTAACTAGAAACTGTTTTGGGTCGTATCCTTAATATTGTTGATTATATGGTATCGTCCTTTGTTAGGCACTGTTTACAACGAGCCAATTAAAATTAAAATAGGAGATTAATTTCTCCCAATACAAGTCAGTGCGTAACAAATTGGGTTGCTCGTCCCGGATATAGCGGACTCTATATTATTATTTTTCTCAAGACCCCAATTCTAACAAATTGGGGGCATCGTCCGCGATAACCGAATCCATATTTTATTCTCATTAGACCCCAATTTTAACAAATTGTGGGATTTTCCGAGGATAATTTTAATCCATAGTTTTTAATACACCAATAATAAATTGAGCGTTTTTTCTGTGGATTTTGACAAACTGTTTACCTTAATACACTCAAACTAATTTGAGATCACGATACCATTTTACGACACCAACAACAGAGCTGGTTACAATTTTTTCATTAGTGTGTGCACTAAGCTTAAATTTTTATAAAAAAATCATTGTTATATTTTGCCTGTGTCAAAATGGATTTTGATATTGAAAACCCATCAGTAGAGGCATTAGACAAATGTTCTAGGAAGGAGCTATTTTCCATTGCTAAAGCTCTAGAAATAAATGTAGCTCATTCGGCCGTAAAAAAGACCATACGAGACATGATCATCGTTCACTTTGTGGATGAAGACATGTTATCTGAAGATGAACTTGCCTCAGTCACACAACCGACTGATCCAAGTATGGAGCTCCAACTAAAGCTCAAACAAATGGAACTAGATGCCCAGAGAGAAAAAGAACGTGAGCTTAAACAGCTGGAGCTAAATAAAGAACGTGAGCTGAAACAGCTGGAGCTTGAAGCTCAGAGAGAGAAAGAAGAAAAAGAACGAGAGCTTAAACAGCTGGAGCTAAAAGCTCAGAGAGAGAAAGAAGAAAAAGATAGAGAGCTAACAATAAAGTTAAAACAAATGGAAATAACGGCCAATTTAGGAGCAATGGAAAATAGACTCACGGCTCCAGCCGGTCAGGGTTGCGATGCAATTAAATTTGCAAAAGTAATCCCTAAATTTACAGAAAAAGAGGTTGACCAATATTTTGCGCAGTTTGAGATAACTGCCCAAAATTTTAAAATTCCTGAAACTATGTGGTCCACCTTACTTCAACCAGCCTTGACCGGAAGGGCATCTGAAGTCTTTGTGTCCCTGAATGCGGAACAGCGCGGGGACTATAACCTAGTAAAATCATTAATACTTAAGGCTTATGAATGTGTCCCCGAAGCATACCGTAAAAAGTTTAGGGAACTGTGGAAACGTGATGGCCAGACTCATGTTGAGTTCCTCCGGGAAAAGGAACGGCTCCTGGACAAGTGGCTGCACGCAACCAACACCGAGACAGACTTCAAGAAATTCAAGAACCTCATTCTGATGGAGGAGTTCAAGAACTGTGTTCGTACTGAGGTGCGAATACATATTGCAGACCGTGGCGAAGGTGACGCACATACGGCAGCAGTGTTAGCCGACGACTTCACCATCTCACATCAACTTTCCAAGAATCCATCTGACACCAAAAATGACAGGCACAATAAGACAGCTGTATCAACTTACAGTAAACCTCCACAAAAACCATTCAAGCCCGGTACGAAAGAAATTGGTGCAAAAGACACATGTGCCTACTGTAAAAAAGAAGGACATACGAGGGATGATTGCTGGAAACTCAAGAAGAAAACTGAGAAGACCACACATCCTGGTACACAACACAAAGTCTCCGCTTGTACGTCTCGTCATACATCTGGAAACACATTTTCAAAATTCAAGAGTTTTTGCTCTCCAGATGTCCATACAAACTTCAAAGAGGTTTGTCACGACTCATCAAAGAGTTCCATTATGAACAATAAGGCTAGTTTTACTGACTCCAGCCAAGTTCCTGCTTCGACTGCGAGTTTTATGAGCTTGTCGCCAAGATCCTTTTGCTCCAAGAAGAGGTCTACCTCCAGAGGGCGTTTTACTGAGGACTTGTGTGCAAGTTTTGACGACTCTACCCAGAGTTTTACTTCCTCTACCCTAGCCGAATGTTCTCAAGACTCCAACAAGAGTTTACCTACCAAGGTCCAAAATTCTACATCAGAAACTACTGATGTCATACAAGACTTCATGCCTTTCATATCGGAAGGATTCGTATCACTGCCAGGTGATTTTTCCAGTCTACAACCAATCAAAATTTTACGAGATACAGGTGCTTCACAGTCTTTGCTACTTGAGGGTATACTTCCCTTATCTGAATCTACTGCTACTGGGAGCAACATCCTGTTACGAGGTGTAGAGCTGGGATGCATAGATGTACCTTTACATCTCATCAACCTAAAATCAGACTTAGTCTCCGGACCTGTGGTTGTGGGTGTCCGACCAACATTACCATTGGACGGCATCTCGTTGCTGCTAGGCAATGACTTAGCTGGTGGGAAGGTAATAGCCGAACCCATCGTTACTCATGAACCTTGTTTAAATGAAAATCAGGAAGAAGATCAAGAATTGTATCCAGCATGTGCTGTGACAAGGGCCATGAGTTCCAAGATCTCCCCAAAAGAGATTTCACAAAAAGGCAATAAAATTCTTCCTGAAATTGACCTGGGAAAAACATTTTTTGCAAGTCTTAATGAAGAGGCTAGTGATTACAAGACTCCAACTCGAATGCAACTTATTGAAGAACAGAAGAGTGATCCAGAAATAGTCAAACTTCGAGAGAACGCTTTGACCCAAGAAGAAGCTGAACAATTCCCGATATGTTATTATCTTCAAGATGACATACTTTTGAGAAAATGGCGACCTCCAGACGCAAATGCTGATGAAGAATGGAGGATAGTTCATCAAATATTAGTTCCTACCCCATTCCGGAACGAAGTCCTGAACTTAGCCCATGACTCACCACTTTCAGGTCATTTGGGAGTAAAGAAGACATATCACAAAATCACGTCGCACTTCTTTTGGCCCAAAATCAAGAAAGATGTGGTTGAATACTGCAGATCATGTCATACTTGTCAGGTTGTAGGGAAACCAAATCAGAAGATACCAGCAGCTCCTCTTCAACCCATTCCAGCATTCGAAGAACCTTTCAGTCGCGTTATTATAGACTGCGTTGGACCTCTGCCAAAGACAAAATCAGGTCACCAATACTTG
>CAXITT010000298.1:555727-603367 GCA_964033795.1 Lymnaea stagnalis | reverse complement strand
AAAACCAACATTGCTGTACATGATGTTGACATTGGCAATGCAGTTCCGGTCAAGCAACACCCCTATAGGGTCAATCCGGAAAAACTTGAAATAATCCGGTCTGAAATAAAATACATGCTTGAAAATGGTATAATTGAACCAAGCTCTAGTAACTGGAGTTCACCATGTATTTTAGTCCCAAAGCCTGACAAAAGTTACAGGTTTTGTACTGACTTCAGGAAAGTGAATGCATTCACAAAGACTGATTCCTTTCCGATTCCAAGGATAGACGATCTTATAGATCGAATAGGTGATGCCAAATATGTAACCAAGATAGACTTACTATCAGGTTATTGGCAGGTTCCTCTATCTGACAGAGCAAAAGAAATCTCTGCTTTTTGTACTCCAGATGGTTTATATCAATATAAAGTAATGCCGTTTGGAATGAAAAACGCCCCAGCTACATTCCAACGTCTTGTAAATAACATTATTGCTGACCAGAAAAATTGCAGCGCCTATATTGATGATGTAATTATTTACAGCCAAGATTTTTCAACTCATGTAAACCAATTAAGATCTCTGTTTAAAAAATTTTTGCAGGCAAATGTAACTGTAAATTTAAATAAATGTGAATTTTGTCATGCAACTGTGGAATATTTAGGTCACATAGTGGGTCAAGGTCATGTAAAGCCTGTTCAAGCTAAGATAAATGCTATTGTATCACTTCCACCACCCACTACTAGAAAACAGTTAATGAGATTTTTGGGAATGGCAGGTTATTATAGAAAATTTTGCAAAAATTTCTCAGTTATTGCTTCTCCTTTAAGTAATATGTTAAAGAAAAATGCAAAATTTCATTGGTCAGATGCTTGTCAGGAAGCATTCGAAAACATTAAAAATATACTTGCTAATGCTCCTGTTCTCATTGCACCAGACTTTAACAAACAGTTTAAATTAGCTGTAGATGCCAGTGATGTTGGCATTGGTGCAGTTCTTTTTCAAGAAGATGACCACAATGTAGATCATCCTGTCTCTTATTTCTCAAAGAAATTCAACTCACATCAGAAAAACTATTCCACTGTAGAAAAGGAATGTTTAGGTTTAATTCTTGCTCTCCAACAATTTGATTTTTATGTCAGTTGTTCTTTACATTCAGTACTTGTTTTTACTGATCACAATCCTTTAACATTTTTGAATAAGATGGTCTCCAAAAATCAAAGATTGTTAAGATGGAGCCTATTTTTACAAGAATATAATTTGGACATCAAACATATTAAAGGCAAAGACAATGTCATTGCAGATACCTTGTCCAGAAATTAATTTTCACTTATGTTATTGTTTATAAGCTATTAGGAAGTTTTTGTCTAATAATTTGAGAGTAAGAAATGTACTTTCTTCAATTTTAATGGAAAAAGAATTCCATTTTTGAACAATGAATTTTTTTCTTTTAAGAGGGGAGGTGTTACAGAGAACTTGTTTACATCATTTTTCTTGTGCGTGCCCTCTGATTGACCCCGCATGAGACGCTGTGTTCACAAAGGGGCGTGGCTTAGGCCTTTGAAGTATTCTTATTTACACCGCCAGCCACTAAAAATAATTAATATGTTCCAAATAGTATTTTGTGGAATGATTTTGATTTTTCTAGAAGCTTATCGAAGGCAGGGCTTAGGCGTCGGTAGACCCACCTATATAAAGGATTGACAGGCACGGACAAGAAAAGACAGACGGAGATTTTTCACATAGATTTTCTTAACATTACGAGGCGTGTTTTATTCTTTGTGTATTTGTGTGCTCCTACTTATATGTGTTTATTCCGCATTATTTATTGGCATCATTATTTCTAATTGTATTAAGTGTGTACCGGTACGACATCTGCCATACTGTAAGTTGAAGATTGTAATTTTATTTTATTTTATTTTGTAATTATCTTAAGACATAATAAATCTTAATTAATTGTAACTAGAAACTGTTTTGGGTCGTATCCTTAATATTGTTGATTATATGGTATCGTCCTTTGTTAGGCACTGTTTACAACGAGCCAATTAAAATTAAAATAGGAGATTAATTTCTCCCAATACAAGTCAGTGCGTAACACATGAAAACTGATTTGTAATTAGAATTATGTAAAGATTAACTGGTGATATGGCATATTCAGATGATTGATTTGTGACATGAAAACTGACTTGTAATTAGAATTATGTAAAGATTAACTGGTGATATGGCATGTGTAGATGATTGATTTGTGACATGGAATCTATACATGTTCTTTAAATTTATAATCTGTGGAGCAGACAGTCTTTACCACATTATATTTCTAGTTATTTAATTTAATTTTATTTTTTTCTAGTTTAAGTCTCTTAGTAATGTACAATGGCTTCAAGTGAAATATTCAGTTGTAGCTTAACTGCAGTTAAAATGTTCAGAAATATAATTAATACGGATAAGATGTTTATGATGATATAATTTCTGTTGAAATTTTCAGAAAATATTTATTAAATTCTTTTATTTTTTTATTTTTAAAGCATAATTTAATTTTTTTTTATCATTAATGGATTTAAGTATTAGTAGCTTTTCCATGCACAAACTCAAGTTTTAAAGTCAAGTTCTATATGATAATGAATATATTAACAAATCCTCTTTGTTCATGAAAATTTTAGATAATTTGCTTCATTCTAATACATTCAGACCCTTAGATGTTTTATGGGAAAATATTGTTCCATTAATTGTGACCAAAATTTTGTTTAGTTGTTTCTAGAGGCACAATTACTGTGTTTTATAGTCACATGAAATAAAATGATTTTATTAATATATTTTTTAATTAGTTGTTCACATTAAAAATACAATTTTATATGAGTAAACTTGTTCCTTGTTGATTGGCTAATATATTTTTACTAGAAGAAAAATTGTGCTATTTCAGTGTTCAATAGTTTAGATAATTATTAATTATATTACGAGAGTCCTTGTTTTGAAATATTTGTACAGCCAAAGAAGGCTGGGGAGTTTGAATCCGTTTACTTGCCCCGTAAGTGTTGTGTTCCGCCTGATCCCGGAGATATCACCACAGGATGGCTGGGAACCGCCAGATGTACGTCTGAACCTGGAAACGTGGAAGCTACAAAGTCGAGCCCCCAATGTGAGCAAAAAGAGGACGCACTTCATACTATCGATTCGTAAAAAGAAGTTGTGGTAATAGTATTCACAGACGCAACCTATCTCACCAGCGAAAAGCAGGTCAGCTACGTTGCATTGATAAAGTACCCAAAGGGGTTACCTCCAAATGTGGATAATTCAGGCCAAGTGGTACGAATAGCACTGCAATTGACGCAGAGATTGAAGCCATTCTAAAAGGTTTGAAACAAGAGCGCTGAAGTCTAGGTAAACTTAAAACACTTACATCCATCGCAGATTTCACCGAATAACAATGCGCTCTTGAAATTGTGAAGAAGTGTTATTTATACACGCAAATAGCCAATGCAGTTTTGGAACTCGTACGAGACATAAGTCATATGGAGACGAAGTGGCTCTTCCATTGATCCCTGGATATGCGGGGATCCCCCCACAAGATAGAGCTGACAATCTTGGGAAACAAGGCTATACCCAGCCACAATCTAACAGGCCAATGAACAAACTAGGGGTCATGATATTGTAGTGGGTTTTTTTCAGGATAGATTCCCCGGCGTGGCGTTTTTTTTACTTTTTCGGGGGGTGGGGGGGGGGGGGGGGGGGCAATGCCAGTGGCACGAGGCGTAGCTAAGGGGGAAAGAAGGGGGACAGATATTCTCATGCACCGTACTACCGGGACGTCGACATGGGCTGTGATGGTATTTAATGCATCAAAATAACTATTTTCAGAGTTGAGGCAACAGAGATATTTTACCACTAAAGATCAAGTGTTTGTTCACTATTTTGAGGACACATGGATCGACCAACTTAATCAAAGCTACCATCGAGCTAATCATACTCACCATCAACCTAATCATAGTTACCGTCGACATAATCATAGTCACCGTCGACCGCCCCTATTTCCCATTCAAATGTGGAATAGTTTTAATGCTAATCAGCAATGATTGCCAAAAAACAAAATGCTCTTAAAGGTTGGCATGAGGGTTTTAATAATCAAAATTGTGCTGACCATCCCTATGTTTTACCTTTATAACAAACATGAGCAAAGTTTGAATGAACTATATAATGAACAATACACCGGATAGAAAATAATATAAAAATTAATCAGAAAGATGTTCCCGCATTGTTAATTCTTTAGAACCCACTCTTCAAGCTGAGGACTATTTACATGAAATAGCACATAATAGTGCTTACTAATAAGTGACCTTTAATTAAACGAAGCAATAAACAGCATAGAACTGTTTATGATATTATGTGTCACATATAAATGCAAGTGAATTTATTTTTTTATTGTCGACTTAAAAGGTCATTACTGTTAAAGACTTCAATGTATATTGCAATTGCTTGTTGTTTAGGTTTAGCTTTACCTATCATGTTTAGAATTTTGTGACATATTTTGAGAGAAGGAAAAATGACGTATGGTAATTACTGAAATTAAGGTCGGGGAGGAAAGATTAGAGACTGTCGGCCGCTTAAAATACCTAAGAGCAATAGTTTCAGAAGAAGGCTCCAAGCCCGAACTGATGCTTAATTTTGCGCAGACTACAACAGCACTATAGAAGCTCAAGAAAATATGGAGTTACAAAAAATATAGCCCCAAATACCAAAATCAGGCTGATGCGCTCATTACTCCTCTCCATTTTCCTGTATGCCTGCGAATCCTGGACATTAACAGCCGATCTTAAAAGGAAATAAAGGCGATGGAGATGAGATGCTTCAGAAGCATTTTTGGCTTCTGCTATAGGGATCATATCTCCAATGATACATTGAAAGAAAAGGTTCGTCAGGCAGTTGGGGAGTTCGATGACCTACTGGTGACTGTGAAAAAATGCAAACTACAATGATACCGCCACGTAACAAGGAAACAAGAGCTTGCCAAAGAAATATTGCAGGGCACCACAAGAGGAAGGAGAAGAAGAGAAAGACAAAGAAAAAAATTGGGAGGATAACATCAAAGAGTGGACAGGACTAACACTTGGCGATGCAGTGCGTAGTGGTGAAGACAGAGAGGAACGGAGGAGGATGGTTCACATGTCATCTGTGGCACCTCAATGGTCCAAGGACTAAGGGACATGAGGGCGAGGAGGATGTATCACAATACTACTTTTTTGTACATCATCAATTACAATTGTCTCTAGTTTTATTCCTCCGTAGATACGCGTATTCTTTCTTTCCCAGAACATGAACTAAATCATATAATGATGATATTTCTCTTTCTGTGCCCCAGAACAATGGAATACTCTGCCATTACACATTCGCAATATATTAAAAGTCCCAGCCTTCAAAACTTCCCATAAAAAAAACTCTTCAAACTTTATTCATTCTCACTCCCTCTTAACGATCAATAACATTTGATACTACTGGGTGCTGTCCAGGGTTAGACGGGTATATAGTACTTGGAGGGTAAGATCAAGTTTTTACCAAGTGTTGTTTACTATTAGAACTTTTAAAATAAAAGACTAGCACTAGTGTAGTGGTAGTTAAAGAGTATTCTTTAAAATTAATGTGTATAACAATATTCAAATCTAGAGAATGGGTTTGCTGTCTTTAACTTCAGGTAGTGTCTACACGTCCGGCGACCGGACAAATAGTGCGGCAGATATTCTACTGACTGGCATGTCTCGAGAGCGCATGACGACTAGTAGGTGTTATTATTTCGACAGACGTGTCATGTAACAAGAGGTCGCCGGGAAAATAGTTACATTGTATAAGATATTACAATATTGTGTATGTATGTTATTCAGCCGATCACTAGATAATAATTAAATACTGAATATGTTAATATTTTCAAAAGCACTGAGATACAACAAGTATATCATAAGCTTTAGACTTTCAATTTAAAGTATTACAATTCTAGTAGAGTCGCGCGTCGTGTTACGAACGCCTCATGTCACGAATAATTCAGGTTACGAAAAACAACTTCAAAATTTGCTTGTCTCGGGTAACGAACAGTGCCTCGGGTTACGAACGCAGGCGAAAAAAGAAGAGAGAGAAAGAGAGCAAGGTTTAACATTGGAGACGAATTTCCCTTAAAAGATTCTTGGTGCAGAAAGATTACAAGGTGGCTGCCAAGAAACAGTGACAAGACACTCCTGACACCAAAGATTCAGAATAGCAAAGAAATTGATACATTTCTCAAGATCGTTTTCATGGTAAGAAACATGCATGGTGACCCAGAAAAAATAAGAACATCTCGTAACAAAGGGTAATATATTTGAATTCATATGTTTTGTCACTGACATTTGTATGAAAATTTTTACGCTAATTAAAAAGCATGTTAAATATGTCTCCCCTCCCTTACGCTCCCTGCTTCTCAACGACTTAATGTAAGCGTTGGCGCTTTGTCTGTGCTTCTGACAATAAAGCGATGTTATCACATTGTTTGGGCCACCCCGTAGACTACATTTTAAAAAAAAATTTCATTTAAGTTATTTGGATGTTTTCTCTCTCTTTATTTAATACATGAAGTGCACGCATTCATTGCGTTTTTCAGGAATGTTAATAAAAGAGAACGAATCTTTCATCTTGAAACTGATTGTCACCATTTTATTGATTTCAATGTTTTGGGTCAAGAACCGAGTTCTGGAACGAATTAAGTTCGTAACTCTGGGTACCACTGTAGGCCTTTATACTAGTCTATTTGAATCCGAATCTTTAAAAACAAGTCGGTTTTATTTCAACAAAATAAGACCAATATGTCTAGTTGACTTTCAACAGACCTATAGCAAAAAAAGTTTTACTTTAAGCTATTAATATTGCTTGCGAAGTTGGCTACCCAAACAGCACACTAAATTGGACCTATTTAGAATGGATGAACACATAAAAAAGTCTTACGGAGTGCGCTCTCTTGAAGTGATAGCACCAAAATTATGGAAGAGTTTTCCCCAATCTTTTAGGTGAATTGTAAAGAGAAAATGTCATTTAAGAAACAATTAAACACTTTTTTGTTTAAATAGATTTCGGAGGACCAAGCGTAGTGAGCAAGCTGCTGTGGCATGGATACCACCGCGATTTAAATATCAAATCAAATCAAACAATCCGGTAGAAGATTTTTCTAAATTTATTTAAATCTAGGTGGGAGAGGGGTTGGTTACTTTGGCCCAGGCAGCACAAGATAAGTCTCAAAATAAAGGAATGAATTTGATAAATAATTAAACCTCCTGGGAACACACATTTCACGAGGTAGGGAATAGGATGTGTACATTTTCACGTGGATGGCAATATATTTAAATCCTATGGTATTTCATTTGGGGAAAAAATAGATGTTACATTCTCTTTTTACAAATATGTGTATGTTCATTTTGTCCAAGGCAGCACAAGACACGTCTCAAAATAAAGGAATAATTTTGATTAATAAATAATTTTCTTGGGTAAATACATGTCGGTGGTAGGAAATAAGATGTGTACATTTTTACGTGGTTGACAACATAGTTAATTCCTATGGTATTTCATATGGGAAAAAAGAGATGGTACTCACGCTCTCTCTCTTTACAAATATAAGTATGCTTTAAAATTAAATAAAATGAGTAAAACAGAGTAGGATTAAACCTGAAAAAATAAACGCAAAAAAACAGCGAACGTTTCGGCAGAAAGCCTTCGTCAGCGAACAAAACAACAGAAAAAATGGTATAAAAATAAAAATAAGAAATAGCACTTAGCTGTTAAGTAGTGTCTGTGGGCAGCAATATCATTACATTTTTAAAGTTATGAATTGTGACGAGTTTTTGCAATAGCAGTTAGAAATTATTGCAAAGGATCTACCATTATTATCCCGATAATATCGGGTCATTTATTATAGTTATTAATAATGATGCATAAGGCCTATTTTTATACATTTATAAAAATTAAACTTTGCTTACTAATTTTGGTTAGAGATATAGAGTTAAAGTGGACAGTTAGTCTAGACTATATGCTACTGAATATTTGCCAGTCTTAATTTATATAGGCCATATTTTTTATCAAGTCTATATATTATGCAGTAGTGGAATCTTGTTCTTAAGTGTATGTCCCATATTATTGTTAAAGGAGCGCTTATCCTGATAGTGCTCTGTCTTTCACTCCCTGACACATATTACAGAAATTGTTTACAGAGTTGTTTAAAACATTTGCTCAAATTGAAGCTTTTTTTAAATTTAAAGAATCTTTCCTAATGGGTGGTGCGAGAAAGAGAAATTTCATTTAAGTTTTCATAGACTTTAAACATTATCAAGTACACCGGGGACCACACAAGATTGGGAAACAACGCATTTACATATACATTTTCTTTATGTATACAATCTAATCTTGATAAAATAATCATTAAAACAGCATTGTTCGTGGCATATGCACTAAATTGCCCAGTTGTGGAAATATTAAAAACATTTTGCTTAACCCACGAAGAGCACCAATGCACGCAATAATTAAAGACTTCACTATACACAATTGTATAGACTTTAGAGATTGATATAAAAATTATTTGCAAAATTTAGTTACCTGGTATTGACATGATTTTGATTTCATGGAAACTGATGTAAATATGTTTTAGAAATTGAAACTTCTTATTGATTAATTTTCTTATAATAATCCATATTTTAGGAACTTGTACCTTAAGTGGCCTAATTTAATTTTATAGTTACCTTTTAAAACGTTCAGTTCCTGTTCCGATAACAGAGACGAAAAAACTAATATGTATTCATGCAATGTACTGTTGGCCTTTTAAAAATCGATAGTCTAAAAATTTACCAATGCAGTATAAAGATCTTTCAGGTGACCTTGTATCTTCCATTTATGATGTCATCTAAGTTTGTAACTTATTAAAAATACATTTTTTTTTCAATTTAGACACAAAATTTGACTTATACGATGTCGCCATTGTTTTATTCTTTAAATAATCCCATTCCCAATACAATTGCTTTCAATGAGACACACTCTCTTGGCTAATGCTCGAGTACAGTGGTTTCCAACGATTTGGCTCCCACTCTAAGGGCTCTTTTTATTTTTACTTTCCATGGGGTACCGGTTAGCACTTTCGGCCTAGTTGATGTTTTGTAAGTTATTGTTGTTAAGCAGTGTAACACGAAGGCGATCAACACCAACCCCTGCAAAATGCATGCAAAAACCGTAGGGCTAAGGAGGTTGGAAGCCATTGCTCTAGTGAAGTTTTATTATAACGGCTATAAAATACGTTACAATTTATTTTTATTGATAGATAAATATAAGTAATTATTAGTAGAACAACATTTGTTGCCTATTAGCAGCCCCTGTATACATAAAGATTAGTAAATGTATCAGTTGAAGAAAATAGTGTCCTATTAGCAGCTCTTTAAACATAAACATAAGTAATTGTGTTAGTTGAGCAACATTGTGGCCTATTAAATTGTGTAATAATGATTAATTTTGTTGTTGCTGTTTCTTAAGTTACATTTTCAAAACATGGGGATGACAGTGTTTTACAGACAAGTTAAGATGAAAGTGTTTTACAGACACTTTGAGATGGCAGTGTTGTACAGACAGGTTAAGGTGGCTGTAGTGTATAGACGATTTGACATGGTTTATTTGAGTCTCGAGAGATAAAGAGTTGGGGAGTCTTATCACTGATGAAGCTTTAGGCTGATGTTTTCAATGTCATGATTTCAAAACTTCGAGCTGTATAAAGCCTGGTTGGGATTTACAATATTCTATCGTTAATTTACATTGCTAATTTTTCCATAATTTACAAAATTACGAAAATATTTCGTTAACGGAATCCAGAAAAATGCAAGCCTAATATCGTTAAATTACAATAAACTGATAATGATACGTTATCAATTAGTTATATATTTACTAAAATTTACTGGAAGCTTTACACGAAAATAATGCTAATCACTGGCAAAAAGATTTTCTAAAAGGAATGTTATTTCTGTTGAAGCTGTGGTGCGGTCTTTTTCTTATCTTGTAGCCAACTAATAAAGTCATGAAGATGAAGTCATGGTTTCAAAAATTCAATAGCCCTTATTATAGGAATTTTTGCATAAAACTACTCAATCTCCCCAGTCGTGCATGACTTTACAAAACATTCAAAACAAAGACTCGTGTAATGTAATTTATTGTTAGGTACTTCTATTGCTGGACCCTGAAATGGCAACAGTTTTGTTTTTGTGATATATTAGCAAATCAACAAGGAACAAGTTCATTCAACAAACATTTTTTTATTTTTAACTTTGAACAACTAATTAACAAAATATTAATCAAAACAATGTATTCAATGTGGATATAAAACAAAGCTAAAGGTGTTTCGAGAAACAAAACAAAAAAAATTAAATGTTTGTGTCATATTTCCTGGAACAATATTTCTCAAAAAAAATTCGAAGTTTATGAATGTAATAATGCAAGTAAAAAGAAAAGTATCTGAAATGTTCATGGACAAGAGCGATGTGAATTAATAATCATAATCATAAAGAACTTAATTTATTTTTTTTAAATGAAAAGAGAACCCGCAAGAATAATATTTAATAAAAATACATTTTGTTCTTTTCATAGAAAACTATCAATACTTTATCCTTTTAACATTTAAAATGTAGATTAAATTATAGCGCTTAAAATATTTTATTTTATAACAATTTTCTGAATATTTTAACAGAAATTACATCTTTATGAAAATCTTATCAGTATTTTATGTATTTCTGAACATTTTAACGGCAGACAATTTATTAATGAATTTTTCCACTGCATATTATATATTAATGAAGATATCAACTGCAGCTAATATGTTACTGAAAATTTCAACTGCGTTTAATGTATTACTTAGTATTTTTTTTTCTAATTTTAACTTAATATTTCAACTGCAGCTAATTTATTATGAATATTTCAACTGTAGCTAACTTATTATGACTATTTCAACTGCAGCTAACTTATTACGAATATTTCAACTGTAGCTAACTTACTATGAATATTTAAACTGCAGCAAACTTATGATGAATATTTCAACTGTAGCTAATTTTATCACTGAAAATTTCAACGGCAGCCTATGTATATTTCTAAGAGACTGAAATTAAAAGTAAAAACACAGCGAACAATAACTAGAACTATAATGTAAGGCAAATTGTCTATTCCTTAATTAAATCATCTATAGATGTCAGGTCAGAAGTATGCAATTTACACACATCATGTCACAAGTCTATCACTTAAATAATTAATGTTGCAAGTCAATTATATAATGATCGTCGTCTTACAAAAGTCACGTGACAAGAAACAAAAATCTTCTGAAATTTCATAATTTCATCATCGACAGACATCATGTTACAAGTCAATCACCTACTGAAGTAACGTCACAAGTTGATCATCTATGGTAGTCGTGTCACACGTTTATCATGAACAAATGTCATAATGCAAATGAATCATTTTAGAAGTCATGTCATACGTTGATCATAAAAGGAAATCGTTTTCTCTATTTGATTATCTAGAGAATCCATGTCACAAGTTAATCATCTACAGAATGCATGTCACAAATTGATCATCTACAGAAGTCATATCACAAGTTGATCTTATACAGAAATCATGTCATATTTAAGATCAAGGTAAGAAGCAGCAGCACTGAATGATGGTAATCTTTGATGTCTGCACTGTTTCTTTGGTTCTTGGAAGTTGTTAGTTCTAAATCTTCACATTCTGAAAGCATATGTACAGATGAAACAGTTGGATATAAGATCAAATGTATTTATATACCATACTTGATATTCCAGTAATTAGTATTTGGGTTAAATTTTGCCCAGTAGGGTAAAAAAAGTAAAACATGTTATGTTTTCTTTGTGTAGTTGTTGTTATAGATATCCGTTCAATTATTCTCTCATTTAATCTTTTCCTGGTTGATATCCTTAAGCTGAACCCAACACGCGTGCGTTAGTATTGGGCGTGGCGTATTCCCTTTGATCTTCTTTACCACAATCATATCTATCACCTGCTTTCTTAACTCAAATGCGGTAGAAATTGTTAGAAAATAGGAGAATGTTTGAGTCACTAATGCAATGTGGAATACGTCTGGAATTTGCGATGGCATAGACTATAAATACGGCTAGTGGTTGAATGACAGAGCAGACTTCAATATGAGATACTACAGAGCAGATACTGAGACAGTGCAAAAGTTTGTTTACAGTAGCCATTCCTTTCATTATTTGTACCTTTTTCACACTGTTTTATTTTGACATTGTGCTGGTACCAGCCACACAATATACTCTAAGTTAATAGTTTTCAATTATATTTCTTTTTTACTTTTTGACTTTATTATAAACGTAATAAAACGTATTAATTGTAATTAGCCCTGTTACGATTATCGTATTTCTCCGTCATTGTTTTTTTATTAATTTGTATTGTCTTTTGTTATGCACTGTTTTGGAACGAGCCATACGTCTAATTAGGAGATTAATTTCTTCCTACGGATAGCAATGCGTGACACTGTTTAAAGACGTGTTGCATTTTTTCTATGAATTATTATTTAATTTTGTAACAATAGAATATATGACCCGATAGTAACGGGATTATTAATGTTGGCATTTTGCCAAAATTTCTTCTTGCTATTGCAAATTCTTATCAGAAAATTATATTTTAAAAACAAAGGATATAAGAAAATAATGAGGTGAGAGATTTATTCTGTCATAATTGTTTTGCTGCCTTCTCGTAAACTACATCTTAGCTAGGTGTTATTTTTAAAATTTAATTATGTTTTTTTTTTCAGTTTTTTTTTGTTTGAAGGCTTCTTGTGGACAAGTTCATTGTTTTCTTGCGTTCCTTTATTCAGGTTCGACCCTATTTTGTTTTACTTAATTCCTAATAGGTTTTGATTGATAATAAAACTAAATTATTTTTTTCGACAAAAAGTATGACTAGGATTGTAATCATATAATGGAATATTGAAAGTAACATAAGGGCAAGTAGAATAACACTTAATTGTCCTCTGCGTACTTTCGGTATTCCAGACTTGTAAATGGTCACAAATGAATTAATGGCATAGTAAATGAACACGCTTGCATTCATGATAAATAAACATTTATGTAAATGTATCATGGTATATGGACACACATTTTTTTAAATCCATGCACATTGACACTTATGTAGTCATGTTATGGTATATGGACTTACATGCTTTTATAACATCATATGGAAACACATGAAGCCATATGCTATGAAAGGAACACTAATGTAGCCTTACCTAGTATTTATACACTTACGTAATATTTTATTTTAAATAGACACACATGAACTCATATTACTGGACGTAATTACACATGCATTTATGTTGTTGTACATTAACGAGGTAATATTTAATAAAAAATTACATGGTGAGTATTTTGATGGTTCCATTGGTATAGCTGGGGATTAGTGCTGAAAAAAGTTCAATTTTGCTAGCGCCGTCTCAAAACAAAAAAAATGAACTTTTCATTTGGTCAAAAATTCCATCTATTTATTTAAACAAAAAAGTGCCACTCATTAATTTGAAGAAAAAAATCTTGCTCATTATTTTAAAGAAAAAAGTCTTGCTCATTAATTTGAAGAAAAAAGTCTTGCTCATTAATTTGAAGAAAAAAGTCTTGCTCATTAATTTAAAAAATGGTCGCTAACTAATTTAAAGAAACTTTCCTCTTTGTATATTAAGCCAAAGATGGTGCAAAGTTAGGAAGAGAATGAAAGTATTTGGCGCTCCAGTATTTATTTGTCTAGTTAAAGATATTTGGTCATTCATTAGGGCTATGTAATCGGCTACGAGGCGTTATGCAAATTTTAATCTTGTCGGATGACGGAAAGTGGGTCTATTAGCCGTCCTAATATTTTGCCACCCAAAAACACACACAAAAATGCGAAGTTAAACAAAAGGATATAAACATTGCAACCTAATAACTTGAGGAAAAGTTGACGCACTAGGCGCATCGACGCCCCTCCCTATCCACTACCTAAGCTACGCCAATTCAGCCATGAACAAGTTGATGAAGGAAACTTTGATAAAATAGTTAATACAATGATTGACAAAACATGTATTGAATGCGTTATTAGTTTAAATTGTTATGATTATGTTAAAAAATGAAAAAAAAAATCCAAATAATTTACCTTCAGTTTTAGTTTCTTCTGTTGTCTCTTTGATTACTGCAGACACTTTGTAGAGGTAAAAGATGTTAAAAATAAGTCAATACTAAAGCTGGTCAGGAAATTGAAATTTAAGTTTGATTGATGTTTGAAAAAATAAATAATGATAGCATAGTCCTAACCCCATTTTTACCTAAAATCCTAAAGGTCACAAATTCTTTGCTGATATACAAAAAGTTCATAACTTTTTATAGTAATAATAAATGAACTAAAATGCATTTAGAATGTATTTAATTTTACATAGATGCACGTGAAGCTTAATCATGAAAAAGTAGACATAATTGTATATGTATGATGGTACCCAACGCGGATATTGTCATAATTTAAATTAAATATCAAACATGTAGCTTTATCAAGACGATGTGCATAACTCTTCTAGTTTAATCATTGTAAAATCAACATACTTTAATTGTATATGTATGATGGTACCCAACGCGGATATTGTCATAATTTAAATTAAATATCAAACATGTAGCTTTATCAAGACGATGTGCATAACTCTTCTAGTTTAATCATTGTAAAATCAACATACTTTTAACCACATGCTAAATGGAAACAAATCTGGTTATGTCATGGTACATGGTCACAGGTTGGGTACTGTAGATATCAATTTCCATGGCTAGGGTGATTGCTACCTGTGACGAATTAAGTTTTTTTCGCCCACCTTCACCAATAAATGTCAGTTTATGGATGCAGCAACGAAACATTACCAGAACCAGAAAAAAAGTTATCTTCAGTTGGTAGAAAATTCCACCTATTTGTTTGAAGAAACAAGTGCCACCTACGGCGGATGGCAGCCTTTCCCAGCCTCATTACCATTCTCCGCCCCTGATTTAGCCATAAACTTGTTGACGAAGGAAGATTTGGAAAGACCTTGAGCAATAAAATGAACAAAACACGTAATGAAAGGTTTCTTGATATAAACTGATTTCGTTATTTAAAAAAAAAGAATAAACAATAATAAAAGTGTAGAAAGATGTGATTATTTACCTGCAGTTGTAGCTTGTTCCGTTTTCCCTTTGATTACTGTACAAGTTTTTTAGTGGTAAAAGATATTAACATTTAGCCAATAAGGATAATTGTGAGGAAACATGTCTAGAAAATCTATTAATGGTTACATAATACATTCATTTATAACAGGCTTCTGGCCTAACATAATTAAAATGCCAAACTTTCCTATTACCACTACACAATATATATTTTTTTTTAAATTTACATGGTGATTTATGTAGATGTATCAGTTCAATGGATAGTGTTACTAACGCCTGGTGCAACAGAAATTTATTTGACAACTTCTTATCGTAAAAGAAAAAAAATTGGCGTTGATGGAAAATTTCGCCGATTTATTTGAAGAAAAATTAAAATTGTCCCAACTATTTTATATAAAAATGTCACCCAAAGGGTATAGCCCCATCTACCAGCTCCATTCGTAGGTTACGATACTGATTTAGAAAACTTCTAATTGATGAAGCGTTCTTTGCTGAAATATTTATTAATAGAAAGGACAGAATTTGTGATTAACGAGTTCTTGTATAGCCCCATCTACCAGCTCCATTCGTAGGTTACGATACTGATTTAGAAAACTTCTAATTGATGAAGCGTTCTTTGCTGAAATATTTATTAATAGAAAGGACAGAATTTGTGATTAACGAGTTCTTGGTTAAATTGCTATCTTTATTAAAATAGACTTCAAAGATGTAGAAATAAGGGATTATTTACCCGCCGTTGCAATTTCTTCAGTTTTCTCTTTTTTTACTGCAGACAATTAAGAGTTTAAACAATATTTAAGGGAAATCAATAAGAACACCTTTCAGAATATACAAATTAATTGTATATAAATAAGATAAGGTAAGATCCTTCTATTGATCCAAACAAATGGAAATGTTTTTTGATTGCATTGTACATAAAATTTTTTAGCGCATACATAAATGTATATTTCAATAAAGTCCAAATTTTCCAAGAAAAACAATTCAAACACAAGACATCTACATTAAATGCTTTATCTAGTGTAAAGAAACAGCCTTTCAGTGAACGTACGTTGTCATAACAGGGACTTAATAAGTGATCATTTAAAGTTTTGGACTTCTTGGTTTATCTCCGCTGGGAAATTTGTACAGATTGAGAAGAAACGAAATGTGTATATCTTTCAGTACTCGTCATGAGAGAAAGAATTTGTCCCAAGTAGGGCTGATTTTAAGTATCTGTCATGAAGAGGGTGGGATGTATCTTCCAAAATTTGTACAGTTTTACAATTTCTTTTTCTTCAAATAATTATTTAGGTGAACAGTGTTTAGTTTATGTGATGTTTCTGTCGTCCTTGATTAGTCTGTTTATTCGGTGTTTGAAATCAGACGATGAATTCCCCACTAGTAGGAAATATTTAAATTAAGTAGACTTCAAATTGTTGCGCTGTTCATCAGGTTAATAACTTGTTTGTTGACACAAAAATTGTACAGTTTTTAAGATAGGAAAGGCCTCGGTTGAATGTTTTATACAGCATTTAGTTTTGACCAGTCCATGTTACCTTATTTTTAAGTAAATGTCTCTACTTTCTTTACACTTTATTATTTTTTTGTTGTGATCTGAAATCTGGTGCTCCCCCTATCCGGAAGTCGACAACCAATTCCTTTGTTTTGAGACATTTATCTGGAGAAAATTTTCATCGCACCACTTGATAAAACTTGTAACTAAATTGCAGTATAAGCCTTCTCCTTCAGATATGTTACATTAAGAAATTGGGTCAGCACTGGCGAGTCTAGACTCTTATGCCCACCCCCCCCCAAATTACCCCTCCTCGGTCCGACTTATCGGCCGCGGAGCGGCTTGTTGGAGATGCCCACTCGTCAGGATGGCCCCAACATGGGCCCCTCACCCAAGTCCCCCGCCTGGGTGCCGGGGCGCTCGCCAGGACCCCGCCTGGGGGCCGCCCCAACCAGGAGGCACCCGGTCGATCCGACACTATGCGTTTAAATAGATCGGACGCCCTATAAGAGGGATTCCACAGTGGGTTTCCACAACGCAACTAGTTCACGCTGTAGCTGGGACGAAACGGTTGTCTAGTGTCAGCGTTCTCACGGCTGCATTATTTGAATCATCGGCCAGAGGTTACCACCCTCGCCTCTGGCCTCATACCCGTCAACGGCAACTTATAATCATGGTCCCTACCCTGGCTCTGCCTAACTTTCCGACTGCGAAATATCACAACCGGCAGCCCTGTGGGAGCTGTTTTATGTACGGCAGGTTACGAGCACACCCTTTGTCTGCCCACGCGAGGCCTGCCCAGTAGTTTTGTTTCCAGGCACGCGCTGAGGGGGACGGTGGCCGACGCTTCCTAATCGACAAGCCACAGCAGACTTGTCAACCGGAAACCGGGATATATATCCTTCAGATATAAAGCATACAATTGTGATATTATCAGCAAAATTTATTTCGGAATGGTGCTGATTGGGCTCTGAATATCATTGGTATATATTGTATACAGGACACAGGAGAGAACACAATCTTTTGGCACCCAGTTGCTTATTTCTCTGGTTATAGTTATTTGATCATTTACCTGGACTTATTTTGGGCAGTTAGTTAAAAATGAGCATACACGCTTGAATATTTGAATTTAAAACTAACGGAAAATTTTCTTTATCATAAGGTGTGGTTGGATTGTGATAAATATTGATGAGAAGTCTAAGCAAAGCATTTTAGCATATTTTTAAGGCTATCTAGATGACGGTAAATTCCCTCCAACTATAGAAAGATAATATCCTCCCTGCTTCTGTCAGGTTTATAAACCAATTTGTGGGGGTCAATTGTTTGCTTTATTGTCTGAGAATAATTTACTCAAAATATTTCATTGAAATATAAATAAGTGATTCAATCGTTACTGAATGTTACCTTATTTTTCTTTTCAATTGCCATGATCCTAAATTTTCCCAAATCTTTGGTAAGTGTAAATGGCATAAAACTTATTAAATATGTAACAAAAATAAATGAAGGAAAGCTGCTCTGATCATAGTTTAACGAGCCGATGACTTTATTTTCACTTGGGTGAATAACAACCTCAAGTCCTTTTATGTGATCAAGAACGTATCACGCTGTGTAGAACTGAATGCTTTCTCTAACTAACGCACATATTCTCGTGAAGGTCTGAGATTACTCTCTTATGACCCCGGCTAGTAAATTGGCTATCAACTCCATCTGTTGAGCTGAGCCATACAACATTTCCCTCACAAAGGATCCTCCAACCGCCCTGGCTTCCCCCGGGAGATCTAGTGCGGGACATTCAGTCAACAGATGTTCTAAGGTCTCTGGGGCCAGGCTGCAATGCCGGCAGGTAGGATCTCTGTTGTTGTCCAACCTCCAGAAATATGTGCGCAAGGGGCAGTGCTCGGTGCGCATCTGCGTCACTAGACTCTGCAATCTACGACCTAACCCCCACCATGGGTCTTGTTTGCTAGGAGTAGGCAAGTTCGAATAGACGCCTCTGGCGGTCGTGTTGTCAGCCCATTGCCTGTACCACTTCTGCCTGAAGTGGTCCGCCAGCCAGTTTTTGACTCCCAAGAAAGTCATTGGTACTTCTGGCTGAGGCTGGGCAGCCCCGGTTTTCGCCAGAGTGTCAGCTATCTCATTGCCACTGATGTTGACGTGCCCTGGTATCCATTGCATTTCGACCTTGCACCCTATTTCACCAAGTCTGCATATGTCGTTGTGAATGACGTCGACCAAGCTTGTGGTACCCTGCCTCTTCTCCAAGATCTCAAGAGCAGATCTTGAGTCTGAGAAGACAACAATATCAAGCCCCGCATGTTCCGTCCCTTCCAGAGTAATATGGACTCTCTCCAGGGCCTTGTGCATAGCTATAAGCTCCGCGTCAAAGTTTGACGCTGTAGTCCCACAAGGCCCCGAGAGTTTTTCATTAGGTGGTCCACCTACTGGGTACTGAATAAGCGCACCGTACCCAGCAGTTCTTTTTCTAAGGTCGGCAGAGCCGTCCGTGAACATTTTCACAGGTATGTGCGTGAACATATCCATGGTCTCAAGGGCAGCCACTCTCTGTACATGTTCAGGGCTTCGCTTCGTCACTGCTGCATTTGTCAAGGCCAAATGTATGGAGGGACGTGAGGGTTCCGCATAAGGCGGATTAATTGGGATTTGGGTCAGACGTTCTCTATTTGGGGGCAGGGGGACTGTCCTCTCCAGCTCCACGACCTGGTGCATGAAAGAGGACCTCTTAAGTCTCCTGCCGCCCAGCCAGTTATTTTGCATTTGAAAGGCTGGTTCATTTTCACCAAGCCGTCGGTACCTCTCTACGGTATTTAAGATGGATTTTTCCCTCCTAATTTGTAGTGGTTC
This sequence comes from Lymnaea stagnalis, assembly GCA_964033795.1. Classification (NCBI taxonomy): domain Eukaryota; kingdom Metazoa; phylum Mollusca; class Gastropoda; family Lymnaeidae; genus Lymnaea; species Lymnaea stagnalis. Next base: position 583,831 of record CAXITT010000298.1, on the reverse strand, counting down.
TACATTGGTCAAGACTTCTACAGCAGCATTGGGAGTAGTACTATATGCGCCACAGATGAATCTCAGTGCCTGATTCTGGATTCGGCCCAGTTTTTCCAATGCGGTCTTGCTTGCAAAGGATTGGACCGGCATGCTGTAGTCCATCACCGACCTTACACTGCCTAGAAAGAGAGCTCTAAGCGTACTTGCGTTCGCGCCCCAACTTGTGCAAGCCAATTTTTTCACCAGGTTGAGCTTGGCGGTCGCCTGGGAGCAGAGGTCCTGTACAAAATTATGCATTTGTACCTTTTGGTCCAGCTTAACTCCCAAGTAGACCGGTTGTTTGTCCCACTTTAGCGCTACATCGCCCACCTTGAGCTCGATCTCCTGTTTGAGAATGGTCCGCCCATTTGTGAACAGTGAATAGACCGTCTTCTCGGTGTTAATTTCCTGATGCCACCGCCGCATGTACCTGTTGATAGCAGAGAGGTCCTGCTGTAGTAGCGTTTGCAGGCGGTGGACATCCTTACCGGTACTCCAAATTACCAAATCGTCCACATACATGGCAGAGCTAGTCGTTAGCACCTGTGGCAGGTCATTGATGTATGCAAAGAAGAGGGTGCAATTGAGGGCAGACCCCTGCGGGAGTCCTTCCTCAAGTGTCCTCTTCCTGCTTTCTCTAAATTAATTCATCAGTTCAATGTGTTCACTTCAAAAATTAATAATGTTTAAAAAATTTAACCACTGTTGCAAAAAGTTACAAACTTCTTTTCACCGTGGCACGAAATGTTTATAACGTCCATTAGCCGATTTTCTAAAAGTTAATAAAAAAATTTGCATAAAATTCAATGGACACTTTGCAGTTTTATCCAGATAAATTGCCTTTTTTAATTTAAGCGATAGTAATGGGACACACAGCCAGGCACACTTTGTTCAATGGAAACATATGCAGCCATATTAAATGAAAAAAAACTCATGTATTATGTTAAATGGTCGTTCTTGTAGATTTATAGTTGTAAAAGGGACACCTATGTAATCATCCAACCTTCAATGCCTGTTGCGCTATGGCACATGTAGGGCCTTGGCCTGTCGCACCAAATCCTTCCGCTCAAACCAAACCAATGCTATTTTCTTTTGCATGCTTGTACTGCAAGCAGCTCTAAAACTTTTTCCACATCATCAATCTATGTACTCGTAGGTCTGCAGGAGAGCCCTTTTGCTCGCGGGCTTTGGTGGTGCATCCTGTTCACTCATCTGTCATTTTGCATTTGTCTCCAAGTGTTTAAAAATAGTGTAGACTTTCACTTTTTAATTTCTGTTACTAGGATGGAGTCCAGGTATAGAACATATCATTCCTGTCTTGTTTGTTTTCTCCATCCATATTCATCCTGTCTTGGTCCATACATTTTCCGGATACATTTTCTCGCCCATTTGTAATAGTTGTTCAGCTGTTTTTTGTTAGGGTCATTGTTGAATTTGCGATTGTTGCTACTAGTGTTATTAAATTAGTTTTTAAAATCAATATCTTTGTTTTTCTTGTAATGTTTATACTTTTGAGTATGTTCTGACTACTGAATATGTCCTGTTTCCGGGTGATATTCTTTATTTTGTGTCTGTTAGTAGTCCATTTCTTTCTTTTTATAAAGATCCTGGGTTTTCAATTGATTGACTTGTTGAAAAATGTGGTTTCTGATGTTAATGGCTTCATCTGTCAGTTCTTCTTTTATCCTAGCATTGTATTTTGTTTTACGGTTGTTAACTTCAAGACCTGTTTCTAGTGATGCGTCTTCTAATTCAATAAATGATTTTATGTCCTTAATACTTTTTTCTAACTTTGCTATGTCATCAGGGGGTGTACCCGAGTCTATGACAACTTTGCATAAAGTAAAATGGCTGAGGTTTCTTTCAGAAATCTGGGCTTTCCATAACATAACTTGTGTGCAAAATGTCAGCATAATAAAAAAAAAATTTCACACCGCGTTATGAAAATAAAATTATTTTCAGACTTAGAACAATATCGCATTAAAATGTGTTTTGTAGATAAACCTTAATATGTCGTAAATGAACCTGGTTTGCTCTACAAGAATGTATAGTTATCTTATTTTTTTCAAAATGGCGGATACCTCGTTTTGAATGTCGATTCTTCATATATAAAAGTTAACATTTGTTTGTGGAGATGTTTGTTTATTTGCTTGCTTCCTTCACAAAGGCTTTTCCGTGGATTGATGGATTTGACCCAACTTGGCACATGCATGCATCATTATCTTAAAGTTTTGTGGGGTTTTTTTTTTTTGGGGGGGGGGATGGGAGTTGACATTCTGTTTGGGGCCGGGGCCCAATTTCAATAATTGTTGTAGGCATATGATCTTGGTTACAATTACATTATATGGATCCTTTTTTTTTTTTTTTTTTTTTTTAATTTTTGTGGGGTTTTTTTTTTTTTGGGGGGGGGGATGGGAGTTGACATTCTGTTTGGGGCCGGGGCCCAATTTCAATAATTGTTGTAGGCATATGATCTAGGTTACAATTACATTATATGGATCCTTTGATAATGTATAAGATTGCTACGATTTACACAATTATCGTTGTGCATTACCCGCCAACTTACTTGTCACAGATCTAATACTCAGATATTAATTTTGTTTCGTAAAATAATGTATTTTTAAAAAAAAAATAGAAATAACAGGAAGTTAGGAATGAAGGGATAGGAGGTTAACAGTTAGTGTTGTTTGGCAAGGATTGATATATTTGGCGCTGGTCTTGTTCATTCTAGTTATTGATCAATATCTTAATGTTGAGTTGTGAAGTGTACCGAAGAAGTTATAAATGTGATACCTATATTTATTGTGATCTACAGAGATATTATTTCATGTGATGTGCTGTTTTCAAGTAATAAATACATAGTGATGCAAAAGTTATAAGTCGTGTCTTACTATTAACTATTATTGGACGTCTGCGATTCGGATTGAAGATAAGTAATACATATCAATTATTGCCAGTAACGTCATCATAATCCACATATATATGGTGCGTTGCATTACTTTTAAAAACTTTTCTCAAAGCCGCACTCTTTGCTATGTTTGTCTTATAAAAATGTTTTAAATAAAAAACTTTTATTCTGATTTTAAAGTGATTCTTACCATTATAATCATACACAAATATATAGAGACATTACAAAATCAGAATTAGACAAGTCGGTGAGATTTAACTGAAACCGTCGCGGAAAGTCACGTTATAGATATGAGAATGGGGGAAACGGGCCGGCGCATTAACACTAAACTTTTCTGTCATGTAGCGGGCCGCAAAATATCGTCTTGCGGGTCAAAAATGGCTCGCGGGCCGCGATGATCTCATTTTTATAAAAAGAATATAAATAATAATACTTTCCCCCTCGTTTTCGATGTATGCAGAATGTATACGGGAACGTTTTTCAAAATATTTAAATATTTTATTTTCGGTTTCGGCCAAAGGTCATTTTTAACTTTCGGCTTATTTTCGGTTTCGGCTGAAATCAGAAAATCACTTTCGGTCAGTCTCTACATTTAGTTTTATATTTTTTCGTATTTGAATATTAATAAATTAGAATATTCATTTTTATATGTTTTGAGGATGTTATTAATTTAATATAGAATGTTCCAGAAATTTCTATAGGCCTTATGTTCTACAGGGATATATAATGCAATCTAAAATTATTAGTTTGGTTCAATTTTTTATTTTCTATGCTTTCATGTGTATCTACCCTTCCTAATCCTACTACGAACGAAATGCCACGGGGGCCTTGATCCCACCGAGGAAAAGACACTGACGAATATCGAAATCAAACAGTAAACTGGAGACGCGAGATCCCCAAAAAGAACGGGGTCCTAACAGAATAGGAATCCAACCATGATCGCGATCTAAACTGGTTCGGTATCCTCATGACATGATTCCATCGGAAAATAGATGCCCATCGGAAAATAGGATCCCATCGGAAAATAGGCTCCCATCGGAAAATAGGGTCCCATCGGAAAATAGGGTCCCATCGGAAAATAGGATCCCATCGGAAAATAGGATCCCATCGGAAAATAGAGTTCCATCGGAAAATAGGGTTCCATCGGAAAATAGGGTTCCATCGGAAAATAGGTTCCCATCGGAAAATAGGATCCCATCGGAAAATAGGATCCCATTGAAAACGTTTTTACACAGGTTATTATAAACGTGATTTTAATTTTTTTCTATGGGAGATATGTGTTGTTTTTTAGGCGCTTGCTTCCTTTGTTTGTTCAAAGGCTGTAGTTCTTGTTGTTTTTTTTCGAATGACGTTCCGGGTTACGACAGGTATATTGCCTAGTTAACTAATAAAATGGAAAAGACACCTTTTGAGACCATTAATGATTGTTATTACTATTGTTATTTTAAAAATGCAGAACCTTAGAAATATGTGATTATTTAGATGCAGTGTACTTTGTTTCGTCTTCCGTTTGAATTATGCCGAAAATGATAGAGTTTAAAGGATATTAAAATACATTGTCAACAAGGGGGCTTTTTTAGGAAATATATATTGAAAGTGATTTTATTGTACCATAACGTATGTAATGATAGCAGGGTGCAGTTCTCCAATTAACAAGTGATTCACAACTTTCCTGAGCAGAAATGTAAACACACTTCTGCAACATGTGTTACAGAAAAAAATATTTGTGTCACCAGACATCAGTCGTGTCTTACTCAAAACCTGCTGTAAAGAAAAATGTTTGTAATGGGCACATGTAATTTCAAAGAAAAGTGGGAGACGGACAATTACTTTGCTGAGCACAGGGGAATTTCAACGTGCTTTTTATGAATTGAAAAAATTGCGTTGCACAAGAATTGCAACATCAGAATGTCATTATTTAACCAGACATGCTGAGGAATATGCAAAATACAGTGGAGATGAGAGAGAGGCCTGGGTTGCTAAACTTAAAACATGTCTACTGAGGCAGCATGATTTTTTTCAAAACAGCAAACAAAGAAAGTGATGCAGAAGTTGAAGCTAGTTGCGTGTTGAGTGAGATGATTGCTAAGGCAGGAAAGTCATTCAAAGAAGACGAGTTCATCAAAAATTGTATGTTACAGACTGCACGTTTAGTCTGTCCGGAAAATAAGAGTCGGTTTAGCAACATCAGCATTTCAGCCAACACAGTGTCAGAGCGCATTTCTGAGCTGTCAGGTGACATTTATGATCAAAGGTGTGAGAAAGGTAAACATTTACTTACATACTCATTCCCTCTTGATGAGGGCTTAAGAACACAGCTCGCAGATACGTGGTTTCAAGATAATTTTGCAGTGATGTAGGAGTTGCTCCAAGTGATTTCAATGCATGTCCAGACCGCTGATCTGGAGATATTCCGCCAGCTGCTGGTGCCATGTGAGAGGCTAGCTCACCGTGGAAACATTTTGCAGGAGTAACAACCGACGGAGTGCCATCAATGACAGGTACAATAAATGGACTAGTGCCACATGTTCAAAGAAAACTGGAAGAGGAGGGTGCGGAAAAGGAGGGTGTGGAAGAAGCCACTGCACTGCATTACCCATCAGGCGGCTCTTTGCAGCAAATGCCTGAAGTTTGACAATGTAATGAATGACGTTGTGAAATGCATCAACCATATCAGATCCATGGGATTAAAGTAGCGGTAGTTTGGTGCGTTTTTAGAGTAAATAGAGTCAGTATTTGAGGATGTTATCTAGTTCTCCAAGGTACGTTGGTTTAGTTTGGGAAACGTCTTACAAAGCTTTTTGAGAAATCTAAGCCTTCATGGAAAATGGAGAAGGATTTGGGGGGAGGGTTGTTCCTGTACTGAATGATCCCAAATGGCTTATGGACTTGGCTTTTCCTGTTGACATTATACAGGAGCTGAATATACTCAAATAGAAGTTACAAGACCAGCGACAGCTAGTCAGTGTTGCCCATGACAATGTCAGGGCATTCTGCACAAAAATTGTGTTATGGAAAGCCCAAATTTCTAAGAGAAACCTCTGCCATTTTCCAACATGCAAAGTAGTTAAGGACTCGGGCACAACATCCTGTAGTAGGTATGCTGATGCCATTGAAAAGCTGCAGAAAGAAATTGATCACATATTTATAGACTTGAAAAGAAACAGCCACTTTCAACATTTTTGCTGACCTTTCTCCTTCAATGTGGAAGATGTCCCCCCCCCCCCCCTTTTTTTTTTGCACTTCAAATATGGAGTTGATTGAACTTCAGACCAATTCTGAACTCAATTAAGTTCAGGGAGATGAATAGAAAAACAGACACGCTTGGACAATTTATAAGAGACTTGCTCGCCACCTTCTATGAACTTTAAAGAGTCAAATTTAAGGGCCAAACCTAATGATGAGCATCTTCAAGCTATAATAAGGGTCTCAGTTGCTACTTCACTCAGGCCACATGCTGCTCAGCTGAGGAAGAAGAAGCGCTGTCAGGTCTGTGGCAAAAAGGAGAAGAAGAAAGCAATCAAAGCCTAGTTCCTGAGAACTCTAAATGTTTGATTTGTATTTACTAAAGTTTTAGCAGATTGTTCCAGCAGCACTTGAATTCGTCGCATTGCCGCCTCACCCCCCCCCCTCCCATTACTCAGCTATGCAAATGATTAAACCATGAACTGGTTGATGAAGGAAACTTTTCAAAATACATGTTCATAACAATGACAAAAAGTGCAATGAAAGTGTAAAGTGTAGATTGTAATCATTATTTAAAAAATTCTAAATTTTAGAAATTTGTGATTAATGTACCTGCAGTAGTAGTTTGTTTGGTCTTCCCGGTCTTTACTGCAGAAAATTGAAGAGATTAAAATACATCAAAAGTTAGCAAATTAGTAAACTTGTCAGGAAATTTATCCTGAATGTGATTTAATGGTTACATAATATATATGTAATAATAACAGGTTCCTTGCTTTCCATAGAAAAAGGTCACAACTCAATTTAAGACCTACTAACAGGTCACAAATTTCTTTGACCGATCCACCAAAAGTCTATAACTTTCTATAAACCATAAAACAAAAGTTGATATTAAATGTTTAAATTATATTACATAGACACACGTAAATCATCATTATCTCTGGTGCTGCTGCCCATGTAGAGCCCTGGGCTGTTCCAAAACATTCTTCAATTTGGATTGCTTCCGGCTTTCAGTCTACATGCGCGAACCCCCAACTGGTGTAAATCCTTCTATACACAGTCGATCCATCCCCGTCCTGTTAAACCGGGTCAACGCCTGCCCCTAGGCTTCTGCCTATACATAATTTTTGCTCAATCTACCAAAATGCATCTTGTCAATATGTGCTCCACAGCTGCGTTTTCCTTTTTTATTTTTGCATCTTTTGGAAGGGGGGGTTGTTATACAATTGGTATAAAACTTGGTAAGTGTGTATTCTCCAGACATCACTGTCTATCACTGGGCCATGTATTTTCCTTAGGATTTTTCTCTCTTATGTATTAAGCAGGTTCTCTGCTTTTCTTGTAAGGGTACAAGTCTTACTAGTGTAGGTAATACTTTGTTTTATGTTAATGGTGTATTTTGTCATCTTAGTTCCCCATTGAAAGGATTCTGATCTCTGCTCTCCAGTAACTTTTGCAGGATGAATTAGGAACGGTAGCGTGCTGTTATCTTTCTTTTTCACCTCCAACAATATTTCTTTTTGCTCGTTGACAACTGACATTATATGTTTGAAAGTAGCCACGCTCTCCAATTTGTTGTTGTTTATTTGTATGTGGTCATCAGCATGGGCGTCTCCTTATAATATCTTCTACTTTGTATTCGCTTCATTTGAATTTAGACCAGCTTTGACTGGGACATATTAAATTTCCCTGAGTGCTTAAATGTTGTTTTTTTTTTTCTGTTTCTGCCCAGTAGCGCTATATCGCCTGCTTATGCCAGGTACTAAATGGCTGGCTATATAAAGTTCCTGATGTTTGTTGTTATGTAATATATATTTGGAAGTAGCTTGTTATGGTTCTACCTGTGCTCAAATGTTTGCTTCTAATAATTTTTCTAGAGAGATGCTAAACAGGATACATAATTATTGTTAATTTCGTTGTCTGATGCCCTGATTGACTAGGAATTCCTTTATGTATTCACCTTGTAGATTGATTCTAATTTTGGAGTACACATTGTCAAGTTGCCTTTGAGCTAAGCAAGATAGTTAGGGGCTTCAAGCTGCTTTAGAGCATTCTTTCCAAACTTTTTTTGGACCACATTCCACCTGATACTATCTGAAATTCGTATGACCTTCACCCCATTTATCATACACATCATTTTTAATAATTAAAAAAAAAGGTTTGTTAACTGAAGAACCTTAAATGATAGGTTTTAGAAAGCAGTAAGTACATTTTCAAAACATATAATGTAGAACTGAAATTCAAGTATTAATAATTTTACTTCTTGAGTGAGAGAGGAACAGATTCAGATGAATTCATCATTCAGTTAATAGCGGAAAGCCATCCATTACAATGAGCTGACTTATAAGTTAACAATGTTTCCACCATATCGGTGGCATAACAAATATTACAATTAGGTTCCAATTTATTTAGCATAAGTCTCGCCGTTGTGTTAAATCAGCCTATTTTTAAAATTATTTTCTAACAAATCATTTATGACACTCAATCCACGTTCAGCTAAATATGAAGATGGAAACGATAACACTAGTTTTCTGGCACATTTGTAATGCGTATAGTTGATTTCTGTTTCCTCACAAAGCCATGCAATAGCATTTTCTATATTAAATAAAGTTTTAACTTGCTTAACATTGTGCATTTCTTTGAGTTCTTCTTCGTGCTGCATATTTGAAATATCAGACAAATCTTATAAAATTGGCTGCATCATCCAAGTGTGAAAATCAATGTGTTTCAAATCAGAAAATCCATCTTTTAAATCAGACGATAGAATTTTCTGATGATCGACTATAAGAATAACAGCGGTATCAGTCATTTCACATTTTGTTCTTCGTACATTGATACACTTTATAACTGAATTTATTACTTCATTTAGAACAGGCGAAATGTTTTTAGCTACTAAGTTTTCCTTATGAATAACACAATGCAGTAGTAGCATTTCAGGATTCTTATATTTCATCAATTTTAAGCAGGGATATAGGAGTGCCATTGCAGCACAAGTTTCTCTACTTTTCGTTGGTATATTCAACAAGTTGCATTTCAATATCTTCACTCATTTCTCCCTTCTTTTGCTAACAGTAATGTTACTGAGTGGCCTAGCTTTCACGTCTTTGTCATCTTTTTTCCAGAACAGTTTTAATAAAAGCTGACATTGATGGTTTTATTAAATTCTCTCCTATAGTATGATGTCTCCCAGTAGAATGTCTTTAGTGATGAATAAGGTAATTTCATAATAAGCCTCTATAATAAGATTGAAATTTGCGGTATGAGCAGTAAATAGACACTTCAATGATTCCCCCCTCTTCAAAATACAAATTAAATCATAGTAGACGCTTGGTTTTCGATTTCTAGACAGCTTATTTTCAAACTGACACCCTTAACAATCACAAGACCCTCAACAGTGGTCACTTTTGTGTTTTAATCGGGAAAATGAAATGCATGTTAGTGTATCATGCTCAATGGAAAGACATGTAGTTATCTCATTGTACATGGACACATATTTCTTAAAATTTGACATGTTAGATACAGTAGATTTCCAATTGCAAGCCTAGTGTCATTGGCGAGGAGGAACGAATTACATTGATTTCTTTTGCAGATTTCTCAACAAAAAAACATTAGTATGTAGATTGTAGAAATTCCGCCACTTTTTTAAAGAAGCCAGTGTCAACAAAGCATTGGAAGAATAATAGCCACCAACGTCAGATCGACGCCTCTATAAAATCTTTACTATACTCAGGAAATGATTTAATCATATACTAATTGATGAATGAAACTTTACTAACATATTTACCAATGAAATGAACTAAACACTTAAAAAATCATATTTGATTTAAATTGTTTAAAAAAAAAAAAGTAAAACCAAAGAAGTATGTGATTATTTACCCGCAGATGTAGCTTGTTCCGTTTTCCTTTCGATTCCTGTACAAATTGTATAGTGGTTAGAAGATATTAAAATTTAGTCAATAAGACTGTTTTCGGGTAAAGTATCTTGAATATTGATAATTGGTTACAAAATATATGTTTTTATAACAGGGTGCTAGCCTACCAAAAGAAAAACTTCACATAATGTCCCCGTGTGGTTCATGTTGGGCATTGTCTTGTGATGTAATCTGGGGACTCAGCTCCTTTTACCCCCATATTTTCTTTAATAATGCAAATTCTTTTCAATTTCACCCCTAAAATCCGTATCGGATCCAACAATTAAGTCAACGGTCCTGCCTAAGTATGTGAAAGCCCACGCTCCTTCCAGTACATTTCCTAGGCATTGGTTGGCTGAGTTTATCATAATGATATTTCTTGTGCTTTAATTTATAACCATAAAAGCAAGATTCCCCTGCGTCATCGATTTCTATCATAAACCCTATACAAATTATCGATAATTTTGATGACGAGAGATACAATGCCTAGAGGCGTAGCTACTGTTAGTGCCATCGGGGGGCCAAATAATTTGGCTGCTCCCTCTTTTACGACACAAACTGTGCAGTTGTTCGAAAATGCCTCAGCTCCATATAATAAAAAGTCACACCTGGGTAAATAACCTCACCCTTTCTACGCAACTGGAAGGATCGTTGCTAGAGTTTTTGGCGTCTGGGGACATTATTATTTTTACACTCTTCTCCCCATTTATCATGGTAAATAAAAAGACATGTTGCTATATCTTGATACATGGGCACATTTTCTTAATATTTTACACGTTGTAGATGTTCCCGTTCTACTGCTTGGGTTAGTGCTACATGGAACGATGCAAAATTATTTTGATAACTTCTTATAAAAAGTAAATAAATAAATATATAAATAAGTTTGCCATGGTTGGAAATTGACGAGAATTTAAATAAGTAAAGCTGATGCCCATTAAATTGAAGAAGAAAAAAACGCCCTGCCCATTATTATGATGAAACAATTTAACCCCAAACGTAAAGCCCAATTAAGCCGCTCCATTCGTAGACTACGACGTGGATTGAGACAAAGTCAAGGGGTTGCTTCAATATAAATTTATAGAAAGGACAAAACATGAAAGAGCTTTAAATTGTAATGTTATAATGACAACAACACAAAACAGTAGAAATTATTGATTATTTACCAGCAGTTGCAGTTAGTGCGGTTTTCACTTTGCTTACTGCAGACGATTTTAGAGGTTAAAAGATATTAAAGGGAAGTAAGTAGGAAAGCTCTTCAAGAAATACATTTCAAATTTTCAAATGTGCACACATGGTTACTGTAAATATAACTTTATCATCGATATTTTGTTAATGGTTTATAAAAATCCCATAATACAAACAACTTCCCTTAAAACCGCCAAAGCAAAATAAAAAAAAATAAAAAAAAACTTCCTTTCAACAATATATCAAATTTTTGCAACTTCCATTATCCTACATACTAAAAGTTTGTTAAATGTCGCATAAGATTACATAGAAACACTCTTGTTTTATCATGATAAATTAACACGTTTAAATTAAAATTATTGTTAACAGACATACATGCAGTCTAATATTGATCAAATGGACAAACATCTAGTCATGTTAAGTAAAAACAAAGCCTTGACACCTATATATATATATTAAAAAAACCGGTATATATATTAGGTTAATTGTGATTTTTCAAGGTTTATAATTGTAAAATGTACATTTATTTAGTCATGTAATAATAAATTGAACATTTATATATTATTATCATGTCATCTCAAAACATATGTAGTGTATATGATAATCGGACTGAGATGTACTCATATCATGTAAGTAGAATTTTTTTTAAGGTTGTAAATAATTTAACTTTTGATTATATGGTTGTAAATGGAAAGACATGTAGTTAAAATATGTTACAATGGGTAAATATTTCTAAATAATTTTGATATTGAGTTCTGTAGAGTTTCCATTGGTATGTCTATATTAGTACAGCTGGGGATCAGTTAAGTTATTTTGCGAATTCTCCATGAAAACACCTAAGTATGCGGTTGGCTGAAAATTCCCACAGAATATATGAAGAAAAGAAGTGACGCACATTAATTGAAATAAAAAGTGATACCAATTGTGGATCGTCTAATGTCACCGCCCCATTTCTACGCAACGCCATTAATTTAGCCACTAGTTGATGTAGGAAACTTTGTTCAAACATATAATAATAAAATGGTCAAACCCCGTAATGAAAGAGTTATTGGTTTAAAAAATGCAAAAACTATAGAAATATGTGATTATTTACCTGTCATTGTAGCTTGTTCCGATGTTCCTCTGTTTGCTTTAGAAAATATGACGTGGTTTAAAAACATTAAAATGTAGTCAATAAGAACAATTGTCGGTAAAATTATGTTGAAAATCGATTACAGAATACATAATATATGTATTTATAACAGGATCTTAGCCACGGTCGTCATTTGGGTAGGGAAGTATTGGGCATTTGCAAGTTGTATTTAAATTGCCATGTACTGTGCGCCTCCAGTAATAAACAAATTATCGAGCCAACCAAGGTTTTATTTTGCCCTCCACACCCCCCTCCCCCACTCTCCTTAAAAAATCCTGAAAGGACGTCCGTGGTCATCGCCTCTCATTATTAACAGGTCACATCTTTCTTGAACCGCTAAAGACACAGCACATATCTTTCTATAGCATTTTACCAAAAGTTCATAACTTCCTATGCACAACATACTAAAAATGAATATGAAAATGTGTATAATTTTACTTGGACATACGAGTTGTTTAATCATAATTAATTCATTTAATATATTCACATGATAGTAAACGGTCACTCATGTAGTCATATTAATTAAATTTGCGCATATTTAGTTGTATAATGGTAAAAGATCCATTTGTAGTTTTAACATTGTAAAGTGGACTCTCATGTATCTTTATACTTTTTGTAAATGGATACTCATATCATTGTATCTCGAACCATTATGTAGTAATATAATGGTAAATGCAGACACATGTAACAATTTCATGGTAGATTGACCGAAGCTCTTACGATGTCAACAACTTTTAATAATATCATAGTAAATAAAAAGTCATGTTGTTATATCTTGGTAAATGGAAAGACATGTTATTATATCGACGCACAGCTATTTTGAAAACTATTTCTGGGGACAAAAAAACTATGCGTTTGGTTGAATTTCCGCCAAATTTATTTGAAGAAAAAATGTCATCCAAAGGGAATAGCCTCATCTACTTGCTCTTGTCGTAGGCTACAACAAGGATTTGGACAAAGACAAATTGATAAAGTAGACTTTGATTAAATATTTATTAATCTAAAAGACAAAACATGTGATGAACGAGTTCTGGATCAAATTTGTATCATTATTAAAAAAACCGCACACCTGTAGAAATATGTCATTAATTACATGTAATTTTAGTTGGTTCAGTTTTCACTTGGTTTACTGGAGAAAATTTTAGAGGTTAAAAGATATTAGAAGAATAGAAGAAAGTAAATAGAAAAATCTTCAGGAAATATATTTCAAAGGTCCATAAATGGTTCCTGGAAATATAACTTGAATGTCGAGTAATCCTTAAAAATTATTTTAAAAAACGCAAACCTGTAGAAATATGTCATTAATTACCTGTAGTTTTAGTTGGTTCAGTTTTCCCTTGGTTTACTGCAGAAAATTTTAGAGGTTAAAAATATTAGATGATTAGAAGAAAGTAAATAGAAAAATCTTCAGGAAATATATTTCAACTGTCCATAAATTGTTCCTGGAAATATAACTTGAATGTCGAGTAATCCTTAATTGTTCGAAAATACCCATTACAAAAAGTTCATAACTTTTTTAAACCGCTATAGCTGGATATTAAAGCGTCCCTTCACGAATATGTAACAATGTTTATAACGTCCATCATCAAATATACTAAAAGTTTATATAAAATATTGGCTAATATTATACGGACACTTTGTAGTTTTATCAAAATAAATTTACACCTTTTTATTGAAATGATGCTAAATGGACACACATGTCCTAAAAAATTAAAAATAAACATATGAATTTATATTAGGTTAATTGGTCATTCTGTAAATTTATAATTGTAAAATGGACATGCATGTATTTATATAATTGTAAATTGTCAGTCATAAATTCATATCATTCTATTTCAACATATACGCTGTTATGAAGATAAATGTAGTTTTATCATGATAAATTGACACCTTATTTTTAAATAATGGTACACAGACATACAGGTAGTCATACTTTATTTAATCGTCAGACATGTAGTCGAATTAAGTAAATATGAAAAAATGTATATACATTGGGTTAATTTTTAATTATATTAAAGTTTCAATTGTAAAAAACAACACTTATATAGTCACATCATTGTAAATTGACAGTGAAATAACATGTAATAATATCACTTTAAATCAACAATACGTGTATTTATTATCTTGGTGCAAGGACACCCATTTCTTAACAATGTTTATAGTCAGTATTGCAGAGTTTCCAGTGCTATAGTTAATTTTAATGCTGTTGGTTGAAAACTAACGAAATTTTTTGAAGAAAAAAAATTGACTCATATAAATTTGAAGAAATAAGTGAACCCCACTCCCCACTCCATTACTGGGCTACGCCAATGATTTAATCGATAAGTTAGTTTATAAATGAACTCTGCTAACAAATTAACTGATTAAATGGACAAAACGCATAATATAAAGCGTAATTGATTTAAATTGATATTGGTATTTTAAAAATGTAAAACTGTAGAACTATGAGATTATTTACCTCCAGTGGTAGTTTTTTCCGTTTTCACTTTGATTTTTGCAGACAATTTTAGAATTAAAAGGGTATTGAAATGTAAGCAATTAGGAAAGATGTCAGGAATTATATCTTGAAATTCAATTAATTATAACATAAAATGTGTTTTAAGAAAAATATATAATAACCAAAGTCCACAACTTTCCTAGACCGAAATTCAAACAGGCCACACTTGCTTTAATCGACATGCCAAAAGTCCACAACTTAAATTTACGAGAATTCTACAAGTTTATGCAGAATTTGAAAGCACATTTTAAAAGCACACACATATAGTTTTATCCTGATAAATTGAGACTTCCGTATTCATATCGCAGTAGAACAACATTTATGTAGTCATACTTTGATCAATGGACACACATGTGTCCAAATCAACAAAATGTGCACACCTGTCTTATATCATAGTAAATGGGCTCCCGTGTAGTTATAGCATTGTAAATTTGGCACTAATTTAGTTACATCTTTGAAAACGGAAGCCTGTTTAGTCATATTCTAGAATCTATGTCTCTACAATCATCAGGCTAATGATAAATAAAACAACATTAGCCATATCATAATAATTTTTTGACACTTGGAGACTTATCAGTGTAAATGGACTAACATGTAATAATGTAAGAATTATCAATTCATTGATCGTGGACCCTCAAAATAAAGAATATCATGATAAATGGAAATACTTTAATTATAAATAAGCTTAGAAATTAAACGTTTCTTTATTGATTAAAATATATGGAATTTTTAATTTTTGTATATGTATTATTTTTTATTATTTTATTTTTTGGGGGGAAGAGTGGCAACGTTATATTTACTCACTTCAACTCGAACATATGGCCTACCAGTTTCCGTAACTTTATCATTCTCTGTCCTTTTTTTCCAAATCTTTTACTTACTTAGTTTCCATGTCCGGTATGTAATAACTATCTTCTGCTTTCTCCTCTGACTAATCACTTTAACAATTACCTGTAGTAATTGGTTTTTCGCAGTTAATACTAATTATCTCGTCTATTCTGCTGCTAGCACATTTTTTCCAATCAATCTCACTTTTGTTGCTGTCATAATATTCTGGACATAATAATTTCTTCCACCTCTATTTCTGCATCTAAATGTGACTGTCTGATCGCTGCTTCTATTCCAAATTTCTCCGTGTCAGGTTCGTATTGCCTCCTCCTTTCTTTAAGATGTCTTTTAGCTAGTTTAATCTCTCTGTCCGGTTCTATTTTGAGTGTCATAAGCTCAAGATTCCTTTCTTCTATTGTTATCTTATCTTTTCATTGCCTTTCTCCCCTTTCCATTTCTTCTATTTCTATCTTTATCTTGTCTTTCCCAACATTCCCTTTCCCTTTCTTCTTCCTCTTACTTTTCAATCGTCTGACTGAGAGTGAGAGCTTTTCCCTTCTCCTCCCCTCTTTCATAAGCTTTTGTAACAATTGTATTCTGAAACTACTTGTCTCCTTCTTACTATTTAGTTTGAAATGTCTCTACCCAATATCACAGACCCTTTACTCGGTACGTTTACAATTTTATTCTTGTTTGTAAAATAAATGATATAAATTCTGGCATACAAAACGTATTTAATTTAACTTAATTATATTATGAACTCAACATCGAAATAACATCTAATTAGTGATAACGTCAGGGCAAGGTGACACCCACCATGATTCAGTAACCAACTAACAGAGCTTACACTACATCAGCAGTAGTGAGGCAGTTTGACAATTCTTTTACTTTTCTTTTCATGGACGACATGTAAAGATAACACACCGAGGAAGATATCCACATTGAGGAATGGTACTTTGTATTTTTCTGACATCAACAGCATTGACATAATTTTTTTAAACGTGCCAAACAGATCTTTTTGTTAAAACCCAAGTCAATTAAATGACTCCCCATTGTATTTGCAATGAGAGGGAGTGGAAACTATAATTCATACCACTTTCAAATTGCCCCGGCTATGTTAACAATAAAGCAACTGAGTGACGTTTCACTTCGCACCCCAATGAACCGTCAGTCCTTTTATCTCCATTTTATTCTACATCAAGTTTAACAATAACTTTTACAGACCTGAAATTAATAACATTTTCAAATGCTGATGGAAATATTAACTATTTTTTTTTATTCGCTAAACTATATCTATACACATAAAAATTAATATATGTATGAATGTCTCAAATGCTCTGCTATGCCATTCGTCATCCATCCGATTGCGATAAACGTTTTGGCGTTGTTGTACACACGACGCAAATGTTTATGAAGTTTTACACACATTTTAAAATGTTCCGTATTGGACCCAGGGTCCTTAATTATTATTTTTTTTTTCCTTTTAAGAGCTAAATATAATTTCCCTATGCGTTTCTATACTATAAAACTTTGTTATGTTGTTGAGAGCACGCCAGAAAATGTTTCTGAATAAGGTTATTCATTTTGAAATGTTCCTTTTGGGCCGGGGGGCCTAAATTATAATTTCTTACACGAACTTTTCAAACATCATTTCAAACTGAGCTATTGCATTGAAATGGAATTGACTCAAATACAAGCGACATTTGAGTTTGTGTGTGATATAATAAGTAGGTTTCTGAATTATTTGAACTATTTTAAAATTGTGTTTTTTGGCCGGGGGCCGTAATTTTTTTAGTATCAAAGCAATCTAAATATAGTTTCAAACAAAACTACTGCATGGGTGGATCAATCGCTGTAAGTGTCGATTAATTTTTTTTTAAATCCATGCTTCTCACATGAACAGCTGTATGTTGTCTCGAAATATTCTTTGTTAAAGCAAATGAAGGAACATTTCATACCTGCCGTTGACTTGATCGTTGGATCTGTTAAATGATGTTGGATGAAATTAGAAAAATATTCATTCAAAATTTAATATTAAAGGAAAGGGAAATAAAGTGTTGATTCATTTTGTGTTGAAATATTGAATGTGGGTGCTTATTTAAAATATGATAAATTGTGTCAGACGTGTATGATAATAGAGCCAGGTGCAACATGCGGCAATTAGTTGGGAAAAAACAACAGCATTGACAGTGTACAAAGAGAGAAAATTTAGATATTGGACATGATAATGAAGATGTGTTAAAAGGAATTTTATAAATATAATTAAGTACGTTAAAATATTTACCAAAACTATTGTACAATCAAATAAATGTATCAAACACATTTAAAAAAGTCATCCATTTATTAAACACAAAATTGTAAAAACAAATACATTTAGTGAAAAAAACACAACATAAATAACATACGTATAATATTTTTTTTTTTAAATATTAAAATGACATAAGTGAACATCGTTTAAAGACAGCGTTCCAATGTCTTTGAAACTATAATGACGAAATGTCTATTCTTTTCTGGTAAAATCAAATGTCATCTTGCAAAGAAAATTGCAAATTTAAAAAAAAAAATGTTCATTGAGTTACATAATCAAAATTGATTTATTTTGATTGATTTCAACAACGGTAGTTTTAAAGTATAATTTTCCATAGAAATAAATTGAATAAAACATTTGATATATTAAATAGTTTATAATTTTACTTTTAGTGTTAAGGACTTGAATGTATAATGTAATTGCGTGTTGTTTAGATAGTATGAGTATTTTTTTATCTATTATTCTTTGTATCTTGTGGCGCATTGTGTGAAAGGGGATATGACGTATTATTTTTTGTAGAGTATGGTCTTTGAGTAAACTAATGGAAGTTGAAGAATTAGTTAGTTAATAAAGATATTTAAAATGAGAATAATGGTTTGTGAACTGTATATAATTAAAGCCCTAGACAACGAAGCCATCGAAACTTAGGGTAGAACCGTTTTCGTAAAACACTTAACAACCATAAAAAAAACATCGGCCTAACAAATGACATATGTTTCTGTACAGGCGCAAGATTTTACCCAACCCTTGCTTTAGAAAGCAACTAACATACCTGTGACAGCAGTTGTTATAAGTGTGTTCCTTCTTGAATCTGAAATCATTTCGAAATGGAAATAAGTAATTAAACATCAACACGTATATTTTATACGTACAAGATGTGATGTTGATAGGATGGAAAATTAAATAGCACTTCCTCGTCCGGTGTCACGATAAATGAAAAAAATATATTGTGTGTAATAGTCTTGTACCCTAACTGGTATCTTTTTATTTAATTGCACCATTTAGCACAGGCGTCATATGATCAATATCAACTTTTAAACATTACCCTAAATGTGTATCTACAGGATTTACATATGATATTCCTTTACAAGATAAAGGATAACAAGGAATGCATTAAAGCCCGATTAAAGAAATAGTAGGAAAAAAATATTGGAAAACCACATATCGCTTCCGATGAGGCTAGGGCTCCAAAATAATAAATCTTGTGAGAAAAACTACCGAATTAAGTAAACACATATGTTTATAACTTTTTAAATGTTAACTGCCCCTCATAAGTGTTTATTATATATTTTATTGAAATTAACCTCAAAACCCCCCACCAAAGTAATAAATTATATAACACATTATGGACATTATGTTAGACATGCTTCAATGCTATCTCGGATGTATATGAGCTAATATAGATATAATATATAAAGAAGTATATCTTAATTTTAAATCATACAATTTATTTATGTGCGTGGAGGAATATGTAGAAATGTCATCGTTGCGTGGAGGAATGTGTAGAAATGTCATCGTTGCGTGGAGGAATGTGTAGAAATGTCATCGTTGCGTGGAGGAATGTGTAGAAATGTCATCGTTGCGTGGAGGAATGTGTAGAAATGTCATCGTTGCGTGGAGGAATGTGTAGAAATGTCATCGTTGCGTGGAGGAATGTGTAGAAATGTCATCGTTGCGTGGAGGAATGTGTAGAAATGTCATCGTTGCGTGGAGGAATGTGTAGAAATGTCATCGTTTTGAAAACATGCGCATTGTGAATAAAAATATGATTATGTAAATTGTTTTTCTTAATTATTATGTCCTTTCCTAGGTTAAATGGCATGCAGGTACGCCAAAAGATATTATAAAAATAAATTGTTAAGCTTTTTAGCCCGTTCAAGAAACGCTTGATGCAAACAGTATTGATGATACGATATTTTACTTACAGGCAGGCTTTGAATAGGTCGACTTCGTAACTGAAAAAATAGCATGTGACAATTGTAATTTTTGTATCAAATGTAAAATATTCATTTTCGATAACCCAACTATTTTTGACGAGTTGAAGATATTTGACAACAAATGTGTTGATGGTATGTTCAAAGTTTTGGTAAGGCAATACATATTGATTATTTGTTTTAAAAAAATGTTACATTACAAATATTGATAATTTAAAAAACACAACCATTGATGGTAAATAGAGACATTATATCTAACAACACTAGTACTAATGGTAAGTAAATAACATATTCAATATTGGATTAATTGACTCATTTTGTTGGTATTGAAAACAATGGATAAACCAGAATTTGATATTAAATTACATTCTTGGTTAACATCAATAAAGATTGTTAGTTCATAATGCTTTATGACGAAAAAAGGTATAGGATTTAATAATGTGGATACTAAAAATATTAACGGAATTTTTATTATATTGGATAAAATGTTAAGGTACCCTTCCCTTATATTTTTACGGGTGTTAAACACCTTGCCCTTATGTGTTTATGGGTGTGAAATACCCTGCCATTATGTGTTTACGTAAGTTGGCCACCATGCCTTTATATTTTATCGGATGTTTGCCACCATGAAATGAGGTGTTCATGGGTGTTCGACATGTTATCAATCTCTTAATTATATTTTTGCTTCTGGCTCGTCCTGATTTCTCTTCGCAATCGACCTCCCCAACAAACAAACAAAAAATTTGTTTTAAAACAAAAGCCACATTTTTTTATATTAATTGTACTCCGTGAAAAAAAAGCTGATTTCTCTTCGCAATCGACCTCCCCCAACAAACAAACAAAAAATTTGTTTTAAAACAAAAGCCACATTTTTTTATATTAATTGTACTCCGTGAAAAAAAAGCTGTCACGCTGCAAGTGGTGAGTTGTGACGTCTGACCTTTAGTAAAAATGTTGATTTTTTTTTTCTTTAGGTGAGGGGGCTATTAGATTAATCAATAAAGAAACATGGGTGTGGTGTTTTACTGTCTGTGGGACGTCGTGTTGCACTGTCTGTAGGACTGTCTGCATAAATATGGTTAAAAGCCGTCAGATAGGGATTGGGACACCTGTTGGCCATTTTTTTAAAGGCCGGCATATAATATTGAAAATGTGAAGTTAAATCGCTTTCACCAATTTGCCCATCGGGCTTTTCTCAAAATACACGAATCCCATGAAAAATAACTGAACCTGGTTAAGTCCTAGTGTAGAAAAAAAGTTAAATACATTATTATGATTGAATAAAAAATATATATTTTCATTTTTTCCTTTCCAACTTAATGTTCAATTTTAGTCAGTTTTACTGCCCAACACCAAGATGCCAGTTATGGCACCTGCTTTCATTTTTTTTTTATTCACCGAGTTAACACTTGTGACATCTGCTATTATTTTAATTCATCTCAACTAGGTAACACCTGCGACATCTGCTTTCATTTTGTTGCCTCAAGGTAATAAAGGTTAGGGCAACAGATGCGACATCAGCGTTCATATTACGTCCTCTCAAGAAGGTAACAACTGTGACAATCTCCTTTGATATAGCTAACCCTCGTACAGTAAAACCCTTGACAAATATTTTCACCTAACTTTTCTCACCAGGGTAACGGAGCGTGACTCCTGTTATTTTTTTTTCTTGCTGACACAATGGTAACAGATTTTTACACGTGATTGTATTTTACTTCCTGTCACCAATAGGTGCAGCACTATAACTCCATTGTTGCATATGTTGTCTACACTTATTTTGGCATCAATAATTACAAGTAGGTGTTTAAACAAAACTCACGTGTTTTAAAACTTACCTGTTAGATATTCAGAGCGACGTGTACTTTTCCACCAAGGAGCATTATAATCCAAATGACAAATATAGTTGCCAGTGTCCGCCATTTTTGTATCGAGTACAGCGATTGTCACGCTTACTTTCTCCTTTTGTTTTCTAAAGGCTTCTGTACCTCTGCTTGCCCACACGTCCCAAATTCTACCTTCTGGAAACGTCTTTTTTTTTAAAAAATAATAATATATTTAAAAAAAAATAATGTCTTGTTATATTTGATCCTACAAAGTAAAAAAATCAAAGTTGACCTAAATATTACATGAACAAATGTCGACAATAGATCTCCTGGCAACTTTCTTTAGAACCACATTCACAAACATCCAGGATAAACGTCTTAGCCCAATACAATCACTTGCACAAACATAGAACATAGAACGTTTTGTCCCATACATTATAATAACATGTAAAAACATCCAGGATACAACTCTTCGCACTATATATTAGCATAACATGTACAAACATCCAGGATAAAAATCTTTGTACTCTACTCTAGCATCACCTGTACACATATCCAGGATAGAACTGTTTGCCTATACACTAGATCAGAATAGCTGTTGAACATGGGAGTTCTATTATAATTGTTGCGCACCGGATATTATATTTAATTACTCGTAGTTCGTTTTTAAAAGCTTGATAAGTTAGTGAACTCTCTTCTCGCGTTTTTTGTGAAGTATTTCTAGGGTTATTATTTCGTATTTTCTGGGCAGTTTTGTGACGTACGTTTTATTCGGTAGCAGTTGCGGTAAGAACGTTGTAGGCGATATTCGCGTTTTAATTGCTAGATGATATCGGGCTGCGCTGTACAGGCTATGAATTACTTATATAAGCAATTAAAGTTTCATTTGTTATGGACTAGGACTAATGTTAATTCTGTTTTATTGCGACGTATGAACAACGTGTAAAAAAACCTGATGAAGTAAACCAATTAAGTCTACATGGATTTTTAAATTGGGGCTCTGATCGTCATCCGAGATAGGTACACAACGACATTTTCTTACTTTACGGTAAAGTACAAAAACATTATTATTATTTCAACTTTGGTTAATTTACAATCATTGTAGCATGCTCTTCTGTTTTATCTTCGAGGCCCTGCTGCCACCATGTATCAAGTTTTTTATGAGTTACATACGCCGATTATTAAATTAGATACCTATGTCCTGTTTCAGGTTATCTACAGCTGCCCGTTATTGAGCTACCAAAATAGTGTCCAGTTCTAGTTAATTAGCTCTGTCCAGTCATGTATTAGGTTAACTGCGCCCTGTCCCGTATCACGTTAACAATGTCCTGTCCAGTTCCAGTGAATTACATACGTCCTGCCCTGTATCATGTTAACTATGTTTTACACTGTTTTAAGATGCCAACGTCCTGTCCAGTTCCATTGAAATACCAGTGAAATGTGCAGTAGTTATCTATCCATGAACTGTCAAATGCCAGAAAGTGTCTACGTCTTGTCCAGTGTCCATTGAGCTGTCCAAATAATTTGCCCCAGTCTTGTTTCCTAAGCACCGCTAAGGTGTCCCATGAATGCCCCGATTTACGACCGTCCTGCCCTGTATCCAGTGAGTTGTCGACGTCCCATAACTTTGTTCTGTGATTTGCCAACTCTAGTAACATTGACGTTCGTGTTGAGAACTATCGACCCTAAAATTAAGAACGTCTAAAGAACTTCTCGTGTTAGAACAATTAAAACTAAATTAAGTCCCAGGACCCATGTAACCAGTGTTGCTTTGAGACAATTTTCTCAAGGGGAGGGGCTATGTTAAGGACTTCAATGTATATTGTGATTGCGTGTTGTTTAGAGAGTATGTGTGTTGCTTTATCAATTATGCATATTATTTTGTGAGGTATTTTGTGGTAAGGGAAATGATGTATTTTTGTGGTAGTTGTCAGAGGCGTAGCTATGGTTGGTGTCATCAAGTGCGGTAAACACATGGTGTTCCCCCCAAAAAAAACCTTCATTAATGTATTTTTTCTTGTTAAAATAAATCTACAGTATAAGAATGAAATGAACAAATCAAATAAAACTAAGGTAATTAGGTCAATACATTTAAAATATGTAACAACGTTAAGTATTATTTATTTTTAGATTCAATTTACTTTATTTAACATTTTCCTTTCGTTGTCTTCAGCGGTGCAAACCTGTCAATCACTTTATCATAATCAATATTCTTCATTGTATCACTTCCAATAAATAGTAGAGCCGCATCAGAAAGTCTAGTCTGTCTCATGGTGGATTATAAATATTTCTTGATAAGCCTTAGTTTTGGAAAGCTCCACGCACATGAAGCCACATGCACACAACCGTAAGAAAAAAATAAAGGCTGAGCGAGTGCATTGGAAGAGATTCTAGGAAGTCCCATTCAGCTTTGAATTTTAAAATATCAAATACTGACCAGTCCTTGAATTTGTGAAATTTAATATCAGCTGCCTTTAGATGTCTTCTAAGCCTTGGCATTTCTTTTATATTTTTGGCACTTGAGTATTGACCACAAAAGTTAAGTGAATGGCTCACACAAATATTTAAAATTGCATGGATTCCAGACATTGTGGCAGCATTATTGTAACCTTGAGCTCTAAGCATAATTATGTCTTGTCTATTAAGATTTAGATTTATAAGAATTGCAAAACTGAGTTCATTAGCTTTTTTCCCCTCCTAACGTGAAAAATGCAAGAAACACTTCTCTCGATTCAACTTTCCCATTGTGAATTTTCAGATCACTTCAGACACTTCATACATCTGGTCACGTGAGATACATTAGGTGTACTTTCGAACATAATTCCATAATACCTCGCAGCCATTATATCCATGATGAGAATCTACTTCACGTGATTTGCAAGGACATTTATAAATTCATTTTGGGTTTCAGGCGAAAGGTAAGATGCGGATGATTTTTTTAGATGTCCTCCTCTTGAGTCTCATTTGGTGCTCTTTTAGCATTGGGTAATATTCAGATAGCATCTTAACCATTTCAAGACAGTTTCCTTTATGCAGTGGAGATGTATCTTCGTTGTGGCCATCAATAGCTATATTTTGCTTTGAAAGAAACAATGTGATATCCAGCAACCTGTGCAGGGTATCACTCCACTTTTTCTTCTTCCTGTACATCACATGTAAATATTGTGGCTTTATTATTAGTCAAATTTGAAATATAGTGGTCACAACTTTTAATGAATTAAATGTTTTCTTATATTCCCTATTCTCAATTGAATGTAACTTAAATTAGTGTGTTCAGTAATCAATTAGTAATTACTTTCATTGGCAGTGTCAATTTATATGGTCACTAATATAAATAAGTTCAAAAGAATAGTTAACCTATTAATATAGGATCATCCATTAGTTTAACAAAATAGTAGGGAGGGGGTTCGGACATTTTTGACAATTGTTGACAAGGGGGAGGGGTTAGATTAGTTAATATCAAAACTCATGTTTTTTCTATTGAAATTGTAATCTTAAAAATTGACCTGTTATCTTAACAAATTTATGAGTGTAAATTAAAATAGCTATATAATTTTTAGTTTTTAACAATGAAAGATTTAGTTAATCTGTGACTGTATGTGCACTGCTGATGTCTGGTCAGAATGTTAGCTCATTGACTTAATGCAAGAGAAGTCAAAAGTTGGCCTCTCTTCAAATGTAGAGTGACTAGTGTGGTTTGTTTGCGATCAAGTTGACTAACACACCCTAGTAATTTAATGTTATTGGTTTAGACATTATTACAGATCAGTGCGTTCTTTTCAAACCAAAGCCTCCCAAAAAATAAAACACCAGGAACACCATAAGCCTTACGGAATCCTATAATGTGATCTCCACATCAGAAAAAATAAATAAAAATAATTACCCAATCAAATTTAGAAGTATTTTAAAAACAAATTAAAATATATTGTTATTCAGTTAAAACATATTATATTTCCTGCCACTTAATGTTTTTCAGGTAGAAAGTTAGATACATTATTTTTTAAATTAGTAAATGCATACCCTGGATGGTAAATCTCGTTGAACACAAATGAGCAATTTTTGCCCAACTGTCATCTATATTAATATTCCAATATCCTTGTCCCTTTTTACCACACAACTTAAGATAAGATAAAATAAGATAAGATCTTTTATTGATCTAAACAAATAAAAATGTTTAATGATTGCATTGTACATTTTCAGCACGGATAAAAAAACAATTTGAAAACAAGATATTTGTAATATTTTTGTTTCACTAGCAGCCATTCAGTGAGTTCTCTTAGCCATGTCAGGGACCTATTAATTACTTTTCATTAAGATTTGTGAACTCAGGAGGAGCACGCTGGTCAATTCGTACAGACTGGGAAACAAAAAGAATTTTTATAGATTTCAGTTCTCGCCCTGAGGGAAAGAATTGGTCTAGAATGGGCCGATCTTTAGTATCTGTAATGAAGAGGGTGGGATGTATGATCCAAAATGTTTCTACTTTTAAAATATCATCTTTCTGCAAATAGTCATTCAAGGAAAGGATGTTTACTTTGTTTTATGTTCCTAGCTTTCTTGATTAGATGGCTTATGCGTTGTTTAATATCAGACATTGCATTCCCAAAACCAGAAGCAATACTGAAATTAAGTAGGCTTCCAATTGTTGCTCTGTAGAATAAGTTAAAGACTTCTTTGTTTACGCCGATATTGTACAGTTTTTTGAGGTAGAACAGTCTTTGGTTGAATTTCTTATACAGCATTTGGCAGTGCTCATGCCATGTTAGCTTATTATTAATGATGCCACCTAAGTACTTGTAGGCCTCCACTTTCTCCACATTTTGGTTTTTTATGTTGAGATTTTTAATCTTGTTTTTCCCCCCTCCTGAAATCAACAACCATTTCTTTTGTTTCTGAGACATAGGACTGGATAACATTTTCATCGCACCAATTGATGAAGCTTGTGACTAAGTTGCGGTATAGGACTTTTCCTTCAGATATGAAGTCAACGAAGGTGGTATCATCAGCAAATTTTAACATTGGAATGGTGTCGCTTGAGCTTTGAATATCATTGGTATATATTGTATATAGTACAGGAGAGAGAACGGTGCTTATTTCTCTGGTTGGTTGATAATTGGTAATTTGTTTTGACATATTGTGATCGATTTGTTAAAACGTTAAGTATCCATGCCTGAATATTTAAATTTACACCTAACGAGGAAAGTCTAAGAATAGCACTAGGGTTTATTTCTTTTTTTTTATTGTCTAGGTGATGGTAAATTCTCTCGAACAATAGTAAGATAGCTTCCTCTGTACTTCTGGCAGCTTTGTAAGCAAATTGAAGGGGGTCAAGTTTGTGCTGTACTTCATTCGAAATTTGTCTCAGAATTAGTTTCTCATAACATTTCATTACAACAGAGATAAGTGCAACAGGTCGTAAGTCGTTTTTGCAAGTTACCTTATTTTTATTTGGAATTGGTATGATTTCTGAAGTTTTCCGAATTGTTGGTATTGTATGAGTTTCATAAGATACGAGTAAGTACTACATTTTCTTATGTTTTTTAATAAAGTAATTTTTTACATTCTATTTTTAAATTAAAATTAATAGAAAAGTTCAACGTGTAAAATAATCTGTTTTGGTAACCATTTTCCTATTAAATCATTTTTTTACGTTAAGTCACATGTTGAAAAACCTTCTAATTTATCCGTGTTCGCGCAAGATTCAAAAGCAAAAATAATTATTGTGCATGTAAAAATTACTTTTTAAAAATCGTCATTAATACACAAACACTTTCTTTCTTTGACTGGAATTGCAACGCATGCTGGGTATTCATTAGTGTTGTATAAAATGATTCTTCATTTTAATTTTTTTTTTTTAAATCGTGGTATTTATGTTTACAAAAAAGACTAAGTCGGATTCTAAGATTATTTATTTATTTATTTATTTAGGCATTTTTATATAGCGCTTATCATAAAGCTCTAAGCGCTTTACAGTTATTAAAACAAGTAAACTAAGTAAATACAAATGAGACACTAGGATAGTAACTACTATTCTATAGAAACAATGAAAATGGCTATAAAAAGAGGACACTTTGACACTTCAGGATTAAACCGAAACAGAAAATTAGGTAGGGCAAGGAGGGTGCATCACAGGTCATAGGCGGACCTAAACAGATGAGTTTTAAGGGACTTTTTGAAAATGGACGAGTTTTCACTATGACGTATATGGAAGGGGAGCTGGTTCCAGAACGTGGGCCCATGGAAGTAGAAGGAGCGTTCACCGATGGTCTTAGTTTTAGTTCTTGGGATTGAGAGGGTTCTACTGTCAATGGAAGAACGTAGTTGTCTTGTGGGGATGTAAGGAAGCAACAGTTCAGAGAGATAGACAGGAAAGT
>CAXITT010000298.1:513627-554226 GCA_964033795.1 Lymnaea stagnalis | reverse complement strand
TGACGTTGCTGCGCCGAATACGTCCGGAGTCAAGTGGGACCCATGGTACGCGCTTTGGACGAACAGGAAGGCGTTCAAACACATCTGTCACCACATGGATATGCATCGATTGCTGCGTCTCAAAAGACCAATTTACTTTCATTGTATCTTTGAGGGCAAACTGGGGAGAAGTGGGTTGATGCATATGGTCAGGTGTTGAGGTGGAAGGAGCTGAGTGACGAGATCTCATCTTCCTTTTTCCCCCGCGAAAACCTCTAGCAGTTTTCTTTTTTATTAATTGAAGTGTTCTACATCGTGCAAGAATTTCACTACTAAGGAGATAGCTATCAGCTAGAAGGTTACGCAGCTGGCGCAGTCTAGTAGATGAATAATGGAGGCAGGACATCTCTTTCAAGTTAAAATCTACTCAAAACAAAGAAACACTTTTGTGGCTTGACTTGTCGCCGCACAGCGTTCCACATAGTGTCATTTGGAAATTAATTATCAATCAATAAAAATTTGTGAGAAAACTCCTGATTATGCGTAAGTGTAGAGATTTCTGAACTATCTAGTAAGCGAATCAAAAAACCGGAAGTAATATATCGATAGCCTTGACTAATTTATATAAATTAAGAATGGAATAATTCTAATAAACCTAGTAATTTTCGAAATAAATAACATTCCTACGTCCAGGAGACTTTGAGTAACAAACTTGTCCCAACTATTGAGGAATATTATTTGAAAAACACATTCCAAAAATGAAAAAATGAACAGAGATTTCACTGCTGCCTATCAAGCGCTAGTGAACCGGAAGCTAGTGAACCGGATTATAATTTTTAATATTTAAATTGATTAGTTCTTTAAGCGTTATATGGCAAGTATTGCTCATTCTTATATACAGTGAACGATATAACTTGGATGAAGGAGGATGACATGTTGGAATTTTCTGATACATTTACTGAATTAATAATTAGATAAATTATTTAACGTGTGTGTATATATATTCATAGAAATAAAACGATTATTGTTACAACATTATTCTAATGTAGGAATTATCTGATGTATTTAGCATATACAATAAATTAATGGGTAATGTTCATTCGACTTTGTTACTTCTCAAGAATGAGAGAGAGACAGTCATTGTGAATTTGAATGAGATGGTAGATTTGGGAAGTTTACACTTGCATTGATTAAGTGCAGAAAATTATTAGCCAACATTTTTAGGTACTAATAATGACTACACTTCCATAAAAGTTACAAGCTATAAACGTTTCAACATATATCTATAGATCTATATATATCCACTTATAAAGTTAACTGTCCAGCACGTGTAAGCAAGGAAGAGGTTGAACTCTAAATGAGAAGCTCATCCTGCAGTTTCAACTTATGTGGCATCTGGGGAAAAGCAATGTGTGCTTTGATTGTTCACTTGTGCACATTTGTAAGCCAAAGACAACCAAAGAACGAGGAACATCTTCGCTGAGCGATCATGAGCAAACTGCTTTTTTTTTTTTTTTTTTTACAACCTTAAAAACCTTTTGATCAGGGGCTACTGAGAACAATTTAACTGTGTAATTTACAATAACTTCTAACAATTTGCACATTTGTAAGCCAAAGACAACCAAAGAACGAGGAACATCTTCGCTGAGCGATCATGAGCAAACTGCTTTTTTTTTTTTTTTTTTTACAACCTTAACAACCTTTTGATCAGGGGCTACTGAGAACAATTTAACTGTGTAATTTACAATAACTTCTAACAATACCTTTGAAAACTCTTTCTCTGTCCTTAAATACCTAAATTTCGTTCCTACTGACAGAAAGACAGTGTGTATTCAAAATTAATATAGGACCTTTGAAAATTCCATGACAAGCATGGTGAGACGTCTGAACAATTGCTAATAACAAATAGAGAGGCGTCTTAATCATTGCTAGTAACAAATGGAGAGGCCTCTGAACCATTCCTAGTAACAAATGGAGAGGCGTCTTAACAATTCATAGTGACAATTGGAGAAGCGTATTAATCATTCCTAGTGACAAATTTTGAGGCCTCTGAACCATTCCTAGTAACAAATAAAAAGGCATCTGAACCGTTCCTAGTGATAAATAGAGAGGCGTCTGAACAATTCTTAGTAACAAATAGAGAGGCGTCTGAAGCATTCCTAGTAACAAATAGAGAGGCGTCTGAACCAATCCTAGTGACAAATGGAGAGGTTCAAACTGTTCACATCAATACATTGCGCTTGAACCATTCACCACAGAAAATGGAACCAAGCAAGGATGTGTCTACTATCAATCATTATACAAATGCATGTTTTTGAACATGCTGATGAAGCTTTCTAAAATGCACATAGAGAGGGACATTAAATGATATGCTGATGGTAAACTGTTATATCTGAGGGGATTTCATACGAGGACAAAGTTCGTCACTAGATAAAAGTCTGATATTAACTTAACAAGCGCCTACGGGGCCGTCCAATGTGTAGTCCGAGATCCGATTAAATAAACTTAATTAAATAAGCCACATTTTTTTTAAAAAGTTATTTATGAAATAAAATAGCAACTTTACCTTATAATACGGATTCCAAAGTACACCTGGTTGAACGGTGTATAAAATTGATTCTTCTGAATCGTTAACGACTTTTCGTGCTAATATTATTGCGGCTACTGCATTTACTATCTCATTTGTAAAATCAAAACGTAGGTAGTCACAAGTTATTGTAAAATTCTCCCCTTCCTCCACCGTTGATTTGTCTAAGATGTTCAGAAAGCCTTGACCTTCAGAGGAAATTAAAAGACATTTATCACGAATGATTTCAACACAAAACATTCAGCTGTGGGTAGATTGAATGTGTCATAAAATCCCAGGACGATGTCATCCGAATGAGCACAACATACTGTGGACATGTCAGTTATGCAACATAAAATACATTACTGAAAACCCTGCATCATGAGCGCGTATGTGTTTGTTAACTGTTGTAATGTAGTACACTTTTTCCCCGTGCGTGAACTTTCTTTGACCCCGCAATAGACTCCTTGCAGACAGTAAAGTTTGTTGTGGGCGTGGCTAAATCTCTTTGATGTATCTTTGTAACTACCGACTTCCAATTAAACATGGTTGTTATGTCTACGAAGTATCTTGACGAAGGTTCTCAAATGTATTTGAAAGATAAAGACATTTTTAGATGCGTTGGTTCTACCGACGCATAGATATAAAAAGGGATTTACAGATTCATCGGATGGAGATCGATAGATATTTTTTAACTTCACGAGACGTGTATTATTCTCTGTGTGCTCATATGTGTTTATTTCGCATTCATCATTATTAATTGGCACATTGTACTAATTGTGTACCGGTACAAGATTTACCCATACTCGGTAAAGTCTTTGTTTTGTAATTATATTAATACTTAAATTACTCTTATTAATTGTAATTAGCAACTGTTTTGGGTGCCGAAACTTTACTATTGTATTTCTCTATGGTATCGTCCTTTGTTAGGCCTTGTTTACAACGAGCCAATAACTTAAAACAAGAGATTAATCTCTCACAATAGAAGCCAGTGCGTAACACAGGGCATATGTCTAGCCGTCACTTGTTCCTGGTATTCAGGAAGCCTTGTGCAGTCGTTGTAGTAGGAAATGTGTGTCTCGGCGTAGGAGAACATTTTCATAGCTCAGCATTTTTAAAAAAAAAACATTAAATGGCATGTACTTTATAGGGCTGATTTGAAAATGTAAAGTCGTAACATGCGCATTGAATCATAAACTTTTAGAAAACATTGAAGTAAAAATAGAGAATTTTTGAAATATCAATATTGAAATGGACATCAAAGAAAGCATGAAGAATCGATTTTCAAAACGCTGTATCCGCCATTTTGAAAAAAGAAATGAGATAACTGTACATTCTTGTAGAGCAAACCAGGTTCCTTTAGGACATGTCAAAGTTAATCTACAAAACACTTTTTATGACTGTATTATTTTATGTCTAAAAATGATTTTATTTTCAAAACGCGGTGTATTATTTTTTTTTTTTTATTATCAAAATGTTGTATATATTTTTGGACCAATCCGCGTGCTTTCAAAGCTATTCTGCGCATGCGCACTAAACATCACGACGCGAAACAACAACAAACCGTGTGCATAGTGATCGCCTGGATGAAAGAGTTGTTTGAACTATAAAATCTTGAAAAAGAAAATCAAAAGCTAACCACGAGAAAAAGAAAAATAATTTCTTCATTCAAGCGGAGGAAAGATCCCCTCGGTTACGTGTAATCACGATAATTGGTTCTGAAAGGTGACTTACCGGTATCTTCATTTTAAAAAATCTAAATTTCATTTTACATTATTATTATTATTGTTATGGTTACTACAATTTAGAATTGTTAAGGAAATGAAAATAAAAAGTTGCGTAACAGAGTTAGCTGTGTTATTTATTACACATTCAATCTTTCACATGCAGAGCCAGCCATTACAGAAGAAAGGGTGCTCAAGACAGAAATATTTGCCCTGTGATTTGAAGGTAAATAAGAAGCATCGACTTGTCCTGGAACAAAACCAAACTGCTATTGAAGAGGCTGCACACTCTAAATCAGACACTTCATTATGTTCTAGTTTATTGTTGTTCTAAATTCAAATAAAATGATTTGTGAATGAGCATTATCTTGTTTACTTTTGTTTAGAATTCAGATTTATAGAAACAAATCATGCAGACTTACAGCACTCTAAACGTTCCCTATTACAGGGGACTTTCCAGCATTTATACTACTGTTCTGTTTAAAATATATCAATAAAAAACATTAATCATGCACAAATATATAATCTATATGATACAATTTTATTTTAGGTTGTCACATAAGAGGTTTGTAATCTATAAACAAATTAAATTATTTGCTACTGTGAATAATGTTAAGCTATCAAAATCGAAATAAAGCATTTTGTCGCTGATTTATAGGTGGATACACAGCATTTTGAAATAAAATAAGAAATTTAAAATGGTAAATAAATACATTTTAATTCACCCTCATTTGAATTTTCATCATAATCTAATTTATATTTTGAATATATACTTAAATTAACATTTAATTTTCCGAAAATTTGAGCCATCTTAATGAAACACAAAAATTAGATAATCTCAAAACGCCAAAAATGGGGATAAATCATTTTGAAAATCGACTCTTCACATGGTAATAAGGTAGTGTTAAAATCGGTAAGGAGAACACCAACATATCTTAGTTACATAAACTACAAAAGCTAGTAACATCATCATGTGGCGTTTTAGTTAAATATCTCATCACAATGAGTACAATTTATTATCAAGGAACGCTTCTTAGTAGCACATCTAATCATATTGGTTAAAATTGATTATCAGGGGATAGCTTCTCTGTAAAATATACAACCACATTGGGTCAAATTATTTATCAATGGATTGATTCTCAGTAAAATATATAACTACAATGGGAAAAATTAATTATCAGGGCATTGCTTATCAGTAAAAAATATCTCACCAACATGGGTAATTTAAGTATCAGTGGATTGCTTCTCAGAAACATATCTAAGCACAGTGTGTAACATTTATTATCAGGGGATTGCCTCTCAGCAACATATAAACTTCAGTGGGTAAATTAGCTATAGGAAAGTGTCCTGTGTCTAATCACAATAGCTCACTATCAAGGGATGAAGAGGAGTAGCAGCAGATATGTTCAGAGTTTATAAGCTCATGTAACTGACTAAAACCAACACTAACCGTCTAACAAGCGTACGAGCAAAGTACGTGGCTCTAAAGCCGTAAAGAGTGCATCATATACTCCCCGTTTTAGCGGAAACTAAACAACGTCCACCTCATATATTTGTGATGCAATATGCGATTTTCATTGCAGAAAAAGGCACGCAGGTTCCTAGAAAGTGCCAAATTATGCATCATGCTCTCTATTATTTTTAGAGTCACTCTTGCTTGTAAGGAGAATTGAGCAAGACCCAATTGCGAACGACATTCTAAACGGATAAATGGAACAATGCGCGATCCACCTTGGACGGCTTGTTTTGCGCTATAAAAAATATTATGAATGAAATTACAGGACGCCTGTGTTGTAGTTTGCTAATTGGACTGAATGTTCTTATCACCATTCTGGCTTGACAAAAGAAGTGAATTCAGATATTCAAACGGCTGACGGTGTGTGAAACGAAGTCATTGTAGCAAAAGAGCAAAAGGCAGGCGATGGTAATCCAGAAGTCAGAGTTCTCCCTTGAGGAGTGCGTTCTCCCTTGAGAAGTTCAGCATAGACACTAAGGATTGGTCCCAATGTGATTAAATTAGGCTAGCCAGTAAATTGTATGATTATATATATATTTTTTACTATAAGAATGTCTTGATATTATTTATGTATTTTTGTTAACGTTTCAAAAATCCTTTACTTTTAAGAAAAAATTATCTGCTATGTAGTATAGGCCAATCCTGCCCCTTTCACGCCCATGCTCTAAGAAGAAAAAAATATTTAAAAACTTTTACTTAAAAAAAAATATTTTAAAAATGCCCTTAACTTTAATACAAATATATTATTATAGGGCTTAAATGGGCAGCAGGTTTTTTTGTATAACGGGTCATTTCAGCTTTCTTATTAGCCACCCATTTAATGACACTAGACGCAGGGACTAAACCGTCTCACCAAGACAGAAGGATGCCAACACAATATTACCATCTCAGTTAACACAGTTAGAATAATGTGCCAAATAAATAATGCGAAATAAACACATATGAGCACACAAATACACAAAGGATAAAACACGCCTCGTAATGTTAAGAAAATCTATCTGAAATCCTCCTTCCTTCGTATCTGTCAATCCTTTATATACATGTAGAGTAAGACGCTTCCAGAAGGGCTTATGACGTGTTGTTTACATATCTCGGGTTAAGGAGTACCTTCGAGATATTACCCGGAGCCATTCTACCCAATGCGTAATTGGAAGCCGATTGTAAACAAAATACATCAAAGAGATTTAGCCACGCCCACAACAGACGTTAGTGTCTGCTAGGAGTGTACTATGAGGTCGAGGAAAGTTTACGCACAGGAAATCTTGCAACATAACAGTATTTTTATAATATAAACGAAATGGTAAACCCTTTAAAAGACAAGCATTGAATATGATTGTACATAGAATATTGAGATATATTATACCTAAATGAATTGTTTACATGAATTGTAAATGTCTCAACTAAATCATTTACCTGGATTACAGATAATGCCAGACAAGCAAAAAAACAGTACTATTTTCTCCTTTATCTTGTTTGGTATACACTTTCCCATTTGAGGTGATGTAAATCTCCGTTTGGTTTAGTTTGTCTTTTATATTTTTACTGTCATTCTGTAAATAATAACAACGCTTGAATTAAAAAATAACCACATTTAACATTAAACAATAGCACAACTTGAATTAAACAATAATTAGACTTGTCTTAAGAAATAAGTCTGATTTTTAACCACAGCAAGACTTCACGTGTATCAAGTTATAACACTTTTTTTAACAATAATGTTACGCACTGATTTGTATTGGGAGAAATTAATCTCCTATTTTAATTTTAATTGGCTCGTTGTAAACAGTGCCTAACACAGTTAATACAATTAGAAATAATGATGCCAAAAAATAATGCGAAATAAACACATATGAGCACACAAATACACAAAAAATAAAACACGCCTCATAATGTCAAGAAAATCTATCTGAAAAATCTCCGTCCCTTCGTATCTGTCAATCCTTTATATACATGTAGCGTAAGACGCTTCCAGAAGGACCTATGACGTGTTGTTTACATATCTCGGGTTAAGGAGTACATTCGAGAAGTTACCCGGTGACATTCTACCCAATGCGTAATTGGAAGCTGATTGTAAACAAGCTAATTCAAAGAGATTTAGCCACGCCCACAACAGACGTTACTGTCTGCTAGGAGTGTACTACGAGGTCGAGAAAAGGTCACGCACAGGAAATTGTGCTATATAACAATAACAAGACTTAATAAAAAAAATAGATATCTTTGATTTTTTGTGATATCAATTATCACCATGTTTTACATCTTGTTAGAGATGAATTTTGTGTCTTATCTTTTTGAAAATTCCAATTCCTAAAACAATTTTATGATATTTCAAACTCCCCCTCCCAAAGAATATCTCTTAATCCCATAAAAAATCATTTTTCCCACTATCCGTAGAAAGAATATTTTATAATCCCCTCGCCCTAAACAAAAAATATCTCATAATTCCATCTAAAAGCATATGTTCTAAATACTTAACACGAGTATATACAGCACCTCACCCAAAGAATATATCTAATTCCTATCTGAAAGTAAATCTCCAAATCAACCTAACGACAGTATCTCAAAACTCTCTCCGGCAACCCCCCCCCCTACACGGGCGACTCTGAGTTTCCCCTTCGCCGCCCCTTGCGGAGGGGCACCCGAGAGTCCCTCCCCCCCCCCCCCCCTCGAGCTCAAGGGACGTCGCGTCGGCCGTGCATACACACTCTCCTTAGGGTCGGAACAACTTTGCTTCTTCTCCGGGGGAAGGTGTTGCGTTACCTCCACCCACCGTCCAGGGAGTTGTTGGACTTGGTTCTTGACGGCTCCATGAAACTGGTAAAATTTACATTTCTACGTAATTATTTCTCGAATGCGAAATATTATACAACTAAATTGCACTAATAACTATAATACATTCAAATTGATATGGGGGGCCCGTTGGGGTCCTATTTAATAAAGTACCGTTTTATATATGTCTGAGATGGAAAGGGGGGGGGGCTATAAAATCATTGAGATAAATCAAAAATTTAAAACTTGTCCTATTAAAAGTGGTTTCTAGAAAATTCTAGATTAGCCTTCAATGGATTGGATATTAAATTCAAATGATATTTGAAAACGGACTAAGAATGACTTTGCTACAAATTTGGCCTAAATTCACATAATCTCATAGAACCTATGGTGTTGTCTAACCCTATTGATATTTATATAGCTTATATTAGAAAAAATGAAATGGAGCCTCGGCCCCAGAGGTATGGAAATTTTCAGTTTAGTACCCTTCGTTAATTGAGTATGGATAATCAAGATTATGTGTATTAAGTTTGGTTAAGATCCATCTTTCATGTAGAAGTACTAAGCCTATTGCTATTTATATAGCTTACATTAGGAAAAAAGGAAATTGGGCCCTCGGCTCAAGAGGGATGGATTTTATATGTTAAAAACCTTTCCTTATTTGAATATGGATAATCAAATGTATGTAAATTTAGTTTGGTCAAGATCCAGTTATTCATGTAGCAGTATTTGTAGTTAATTTTATTAATATATATTATATAAGAAAAAAAAACAAATCAAAATGCAGGCCCCCTTGTTGTGACTGTTCCAAGTAGAATGTCAAAATTAAACCTGTTTAACTTTTATAAGTAAGCCGTAAGGAATATGTCTGCCCAATTTCAGGCTTCTATCTACATTGGAAGTTGAAGAATATAGGTCATAAATAAATAATAAAAGAGGCCGATGGCCCCAGAGGTAAGAGTTTTATGAGTTAGATACCTTTCTGTATTTGAATATGGATAATCAAGAGTATGTGTAATAAATGTGGTCAGGATCCATCTATTTTATAGGAGTACTAAGCCTATTGCTATTTATCTAGCTTATATATTATAAGGAAAAATGAAAAGCGGCCCCGGCCCCAAAGGAATGCATATTATGTGTTAAGTACCCTTCAGTATTTGAATATGTATTATCAAATGTATGTAATTTAAGTTTGGTCAAGATCCAGATATTCATGTAGCATTATTTGTTGTTCATTTTATTAATATATATCATATAAGAAAAAAACAAATCAAAATTCAGGGCCCCCGGTTGTTCTGGGTAGAGTTTCGAAATGAAACCTGCTTAACTTTTGTAAGTAAGCCGTAAGAAATAAACCTGCTAAATTTGAGGCTTCTATCTACAGGGCAAGGTGGAGAATTAGTGATAAGTGAGTAAGTGCTTTGCATTTTATTAGTATAAATAAGAAAAAAATTAAATGGGGCCCCCGGCCCTAGGGGTATGTATATATGAATTTATTAGACTTGCGTATTTGAATATTGATAATGAAGAGTATGTGTACTAAGTTTGGTCAATATCCATCTATTCATGTCGGAGAACGAAGCATATTGATATTTATAAGGTTTATATTAGGAAAAATGAAATGGGCTCCCGGCCCCAAAGGGATGGATAATATGTGTTAATTACCCTTCGGTATTCGAGTATGGTTAATCAATAGATGTATATCAAGTTTTGTCAAGATCCAGCTATTCATGTAGTAGTATTTATGATCATTTTATTTATATAGCTCATATTGGAAAAAGTGAAAATTTGGGCCCCCGGCCCCTAACAATATAGAGTTTTAAAATGACACCAGCCTAACTTTTGTAAGTTAGCCGTAAGGAATAAATCTGCCGAATTTCTGGCTTCTATCTACAGGGGAAGTTGGAGCATTAGTAAGGAATGAGTGAGGGCTTTGCCTTTTATTAGTTAGATAAGAAAAAAAACGAAATTGGGCCCCAGGCCCGAGAGGTATGTATACATGAGTTTAGTAGCCTTAAGTATTTGAATATTCGATAATCAAGAGTATGTGTACTAATTTTGGTCAAGATCCATCTATTCATGTCGGAGTACTAAGCATAATATTGATATTTATAAGTCTTATATAAGAGAAAAATGAAATGGTCCCCCGGCCCCAGATGTATGGATACTATGCATTAAGTACCCTTCGGTATTTAAATATGGATAATCAAGAGTATGTGTTTTAAGTTTGGTCAAGATCCATCAATTCATGTAGCAGTATGTGTTGATCATTTTTTTTTATATTGCTCATATAGGAAACAAACGAGATTTCGGGCCCCCGGCCCCAAATGGTATAGAGTTTAGAAATGAAACATGCTTAACTTTTGTAAGGGAGCTGTAAGAAATAAGCGTGCCAAATTTCAGGTTTCTATCAACAGGGGAAGTTGGATAATTAGTGATGAATGAGTGAGTGAGTGAGTGAGGGCTTTGCCTTTTATTAGTAGAGATACTGCGTTCAAAAAGAAATTGGACACAAATTTTAACGCGTGAATTGAAAAAAAGATTCGACCAAATATCTGTTGGATAAAATTTCCGTCGGTCAATTTTCCGTCAAAGAAATTTCTTTCAAACAAACTTTATGCTAGAACTCTAATTTGGAGATGCACTATACGTGTTGGAAATAAGCTACCTGAGGGATATACTTTACCTCAGTTGTGTAATACAGTTCAGTGATGTTCTCTTTCTTGGTGAGGAACTTTTCCTGTGGGAGATACTCTACCTTAAAAAATGTACTATAAATGACTGCTGTACTTTTTGCCACTTGTGTACTCTGCCCCTATGAGTGATAAGCACATATTTATAATTTAAATTTAATGGGTGAACCATCAAAATTATATTTACTAGTTCAGAGGTGAAAAACAACATTATTTATAGCTCTTGTTTAGAAAACAACATAGTTATATTTACCCATAGGTATATCAAGAACTGTTGGCATG
Source organism: Lymnaea stagnalis (assembly GCA_964033795.1). Taxonomy (NCBI): domain Eukaryota; kingdom Metazoa; phylum Mollusca; class Gastropoda; family Lymnaeidae; genus Lymnaea; species Lymnaea stagnalis. Next base: position 542,700 of record CAXITT010000298.1, on the reverse strand, counting down.
GACATCAACCTGCTTTAGTTGATAACGCATATTAGACTGTAGAAAAGACAATAAGAATGAAATGGACGAAGAAAATCTAATACAACACTAAAATATTCGCCAACAAAAAGCAAACAAATTGTAACACATTTACGTTTTAACTTTGTTTAATCTTTCAAACATTATTTAGCAAGAGTATATTGAATATAGCTCATTTTTAATGCAATGGATGACGTCAATGATTTCTGCTTTAAAATAAAGATCTTAATACATAAGAAAAATACGAGAACGACGGCGATCAGACTTAAGCACTTAAAAAAATATACAAATGGTAGATACAAAAAACTCAAAGAAGGGCAATGCGAAAATCTTAGAAGCTTTCATTAGCAGAAATATAGTGACAGACAAACTTGTGATAGAAATTTAGTTTACATGAAATAGCAGGGTTATCCATAGTTTTATTATTTATTTTTTTATAGAACGCATACATTTCAAACATTGCTTTTCATAAAAATTAGAAAAACTTCGCGGACCTGAATAGTAAATATCGTGTCTATTGACAATGATTAAGTGAAAAAATATGTTTTTAAAATATTATAAATCGGTAGAATTACATTATAATACTTTTTAAACAATAGCAAGTTTTGACTCCCAATCAATAGCTACTATTTTAAACAGTTCAAATATGTTTTAAAATACCCATTTTACAATAATTTCTTATTAAAAATACAATAAATCCCAGTCCGCAATTTTAACTGCATTTACCATAAGACTTAGCATAAACTCATAGAAATTAATCAGAATTCCTAAAAAAGAAATCATACTCCTTAGAGTACACAAATTCCACTGAAATTTAAGGCCCTATAAAAACAGGTCTCTAAATAGGAAATAAATATTTTATTTTTCTATAACATTTGTGACTTTGTCTACCATCTTTTCCAGCTAACTATTATCTCCTAGATGTAAAATGGTCTGTGTTGTTTTCGGTTGCAAAGGGATGAAAAACTTAGAATGGATATTCTTGTACTTAGTTTTTGTAACGTTGCGTTTTGTATTTCAATGTTTTAAAATATAGATTTTTCATCTCTTTTTTTAGTATAGATGACTTTGTACCGCGCTTCGAGCCTTTGGTGATGAAGCGTGATTTTCAAATAAGCTTTATTATTATTATTATACACATTATTTCCTAATCCACACTAATACATACCTATTAGTTTTACTTAACATTTTAATACTTACTAGTGTAATAAAAAAATAATAAGTACTTCTGAGTAAAACTTATTTAAAACTACCATTCCAAATTATACAAAATTCTCATTCCTTATAAATTTACCCGGCTTTTCTGGTGATTTTATTTAAAAAACACATGTATTGCTTTATAAGATAACCTGATGTTATTGAAATGGTGGAACAATTTATTTTTAGGCTTAAGATTAAAATGAAAAGTCTGGCAATTAAAAGGACGTTTTGGGTTTGAGATTTTTGTCAAGATTTGATGACGTAAATGCATGTTTATTTTTTTTTTGATGTTGTCTTGGGTATGACTCTTACGACAGTCCACTAGAATAAAATTCGAAAAACATTGCGTTCAATTATTAATTATTACATTTTATTGTATCTCTATAATTAACCCACGTTCATTTGCGCAATTACTAACACCACTCACCTAAATGCTATCATAAGTTTTGCTAAGAAACTTAGCCAAAAAAGCTACGTAGTAAACGGATCACAATTCTACACTTTTTACTTTTTCCCTTCCTGACTAGTTCTCGTCCCCCCCACCCCCCCCCCCCCCCCCCCCCCCCCCCCCCCCCCCCCCCCCCCGGCCCACTCTGCCAAACGTACCATTCGCTCACACAAGTTCCTTCACAAACTACTATTTCAGATGGAAATAAATGCAACAAAGTAAGGTTAACACGGAAAAAAAAGAAAGCAAGAAAACAATGATCGTGTCGGCAGAAAGCCTTCGTCGGTAAACAAACAAAAAAGAGAATAAAATGTTTAAAATATATATATATTATAAAACATTAACTTTAGAAGTAGTCTCCAAGAGGGCAGCAAAAGATTTGTGACAGAATATAAGAGGGTTAGAGATTAAATATGGAAGAGAGAAGGAAAAGTGGAGGAGAGAGTCAACTGTGATAGGCAGTGATTTGAAGGTGCGGGCCTAGGCTTAAGCTGTGAATAGAGACATGACGTTCATGCAAAGTGTGGTCAAAGTGCCATAGGTCAGAAAATCTTTTATTCCAAATTTATCCGGCTGGGAGTGTTCGTGCTAGACGCGATCTTGCTAATTGTAAAGTGTGCCTTGCCCTGGATGTCACTTCTACTGAAGTGTTTAGAGACGCGATACTGTTAATCGTGCATGATATTACTACTCTTTCAGATTCATACCTGGACTACATTCATAAAATAGCTAACTCTTATCAGGGATTCTGACCAAGTTAATTGCTTCATCAGAAAATAAGAAAAAAAAAACAAAAGAGAATTAGAAATAAACAAATTCCATTAAAATTAAAGACCCTGTAAAAAAAGGTCTCTAAATAGGAAATACATATTTTATTTTTCTGACAAAGTCATAGCTTTTGTAAATTTCTTGGGCCTTATTTTGTTTCTAGAGAAATCAAGCTATATCTAGGCAACAAAATCATGTTTTGAAAGCTAATTTCATTTAACAGAGGTTGTCCAAATAAAATAAACAAATAATCAAGATCAAAGCAATGGGCGTTTATCAATTAAAATAACATATTTTCGCCGGTTGGATCCCAAACCTGTTAGGATCCCGATCCTCGATGAGAAGAACTTATTCAGTGGAACATTCTTTCCTGATAGGATAAGGTTTCGTGATAGGAAATTAAAAAGTTAAGTTACTAATACGGAGATAATTCCAAGGAAAGTATATGTATCTTTAGAACAAAAAATTCAAATGATATGTATATATCGTTGAAAACACAAAGTTTAAAATCTTAAAATATATGCCAGTGGAAAAAAATATTGAACATTCTTTTAAATTTGTATATTACTATTTGTTTCTTGTTTTTTGTTTTTTTAGATACTTGTGAAAAATGACTCTTCTAAATCATCGATTTTCCTATACACACCACCTAGAAGAGAATGCAGTTAAAGTTTCAATAAAGTGAATATATAGTGCCCCACAAAAGCGGTTGGGTGTCCGTTCAATATCGTACCGTTTTAGTTATTTCCGAGTTAGGTCTTCTATAATGGAATGACGCTGGACATTTTATATTCGTTAGTGTAGTAAGCATACTTTGTCATTATGTACCTCAACACACACACACATTTAGTATTTCCCTTTTATGTATTGTCATACTTGGACATGCTCACATTCAACCGTGTCCCTGACTCCCCAACACACACACACATACCATGAGTGAGTTCACTTCAAAAGTTTTCTTCATAGCTTATTTCATTGGCCATGGGTTAACCAATAAATAATTTCCCCGATCGCCAATATATGCTATGCTGGGCCAGTAGTTTATACTTTCATTGTTTTACTACATTTAATTTATGTTATATTGCTTCAATAGTCTCGATCTCTGATCCATCCTGTAGAAATAAGTAAATATTTTCTTTGTGCTTTTCAATTAAGTTTAGATATATTCACCACGAAACTCAAAGCCGGAAACCCAAGGGTCATTTAGAGATATTGTTATCTTAGAGCCTTATCCCTTATTCAAGACTAGCTAATGTACAAAGTGGGATAAAGATCCCAATGCGTCCCGTTCCTTGTAGGATTCCGACCCAATTGTGATCCCTTTACTGATCACGAAGTGACCCACTTTCGAAATGGTTTACCATATCCTGATGCGTTCACGTTCCAGTTAGGATCCCGTTTCTGGTAAGATCACTTTTGAGTTGGGATTCCAACCTCATTGGACTCTTGTTTCGAAATGGGATCCAATATCCCTATGAGATCCCGTTCCAGGTGGAATCCCAACCACATTGGGATATCGATACTGGTAGGATCATATATAAAAAGCTAACTCTTTGATACCGTGAAAATCCCCAGGAATTTTTAGAAATGTATAGAACTAAACAAAAATTTCAATAAGCTATTATATCGAACTATATATATCCCCGTGGAACACCATATAACGTTCTGGATCATTCTAGATTAAACTTATTAACATCCTTGAAACGTTTGAAAAAAATTATTTTGTAATGTATTTTTTTCGAATACTACAACTAAAGGTCATACCTATAACAATTTCTTCATTTAAGTTTCAAGAGGAGCCCCGGTCGGGGCCCATTCCATAAATCCATTTTCGTTGTGCCGTAAGTCAGATGCCCTATATCAATCATTCAGATACTTAAAAAAAATAATTTAAGAGTTTGTTAGGGACTTGAGTGTATAGTGTGATTGCCTTTGTTTAAAATTATGTGTGTTGTTTTATCTATTATTCTTAGTATCTTGTGACGTATTGTGTGGAAAGGGATATGACGTATTAGTATGGTAGATGGTGGTAGAGTGTTGTTCTTTGAGTACGGTAATGGCAGTTGAGGACTTAGTTTGACTAATAAAGATATTTCATACAAGAATTATAGTTGTGATGTGTATATAATAAACCCCTAGACAACGAAGCCAACGAACCTATTAAGTAAGAATAGGTTTGTAACATTTGAGGGCTCGTTCGGGATTGGGCGCTTATACCCTGCCGTGACTGCATACTGATGTATAAGTGTGCTGCTGGTTCTGTATCCTGCTGGGTTGAATCCTGCTAAACCTGAATCCTGCAATCATTGCATGCTTATGTGCTGTTTCCCAGTTTGACGTTAGGCCGCTGCCTGGCTTATAACCTGTTTGGCCAGTATCCCACTGGGCCTGAATCCTGCAACCACCGCAATGCGGCTGCGCTGTTCCCCGGTTTGACTGTACGTCGCTGCCTAGCCTGTATCCTGTTTTGCTGGTATCCCACTAGGCCTGTATCCTGTTTGGCCCGAATCTCACTTGGCCTGAATCCTGTTTGGCCCGAATCCCACTGGGCCTGTATCCTGTTTGGCCCGCATCTCACTAGGCCTGTATCCTGTTTGCCCCGAATCCCACTGGGCCTGTATCCTGTTTTGCCGGAATCCCACTAGGCTGTATCCTGTTGTGCCCGAATCTCACTGGGCCTGTATCCTGTTTAGCTCGAATCACACTGGACCTGTATCCTGTTTGGCCCGAATCCCTCTGGGCCTGTATCCTGTTTGGCCCGAATCCCACTGGGCCTGTATCCTGTTTGGCCCGAATGCCACTGGGCCTGTATCCTGTTTTGCCGGAATCCCACTAGGCTGTATCCTGTTGTGCCCGAATCTCACTGGGCCTGTATCCTGTTTAGCTCGAATCACACTGGGCCTGTATCCTGTTTGGCCCGAATCCCTCTGGGCCTGTATCCTGTTTGGCCCGAATCCCACTGGACCTGTATCCTGTTTGGCCCGAATGCCACTGGGCCTGTATCCTGTTTGGCCCGAATCACACTGGACCTGTATCCTGCGATTACCGCATGCTGCTGCGCTGTTCCCCGGTTTGACGGTACGCCGCTGCCTGTCCTGTACCCTGCTTGGCCCGCATTCCACTGGGCCTGCATGCTGCTACTATTGCATGCTACTATGCTGTTTCCTGCTGTGCTGTACCTCAATTTGACAGTGTACTGCTGACCGTTCCCTGACTTTCGTGCTCTATAAATCCGTGATGGACAGAATCAAGACTGAAGCCACTTACTTTATTTGGGTTTTCTTTATAGTTAGGTAAGGTTTTGTCTATATATATCTATATATATCTATATATATATATATATATATATATTATATATTTATAATTTTTACTTTATATAACTTATATTTAAATTTATAAGTCTGGATTTTTTAATTTTTTTTTCTTGTTGACCTTGGTTGTTACATTCATTAATATAAAACATGGAAACCAGGAGTGCAAAGAAAAAATTGGTCCTTGACCTAAGGGAAGAGGGAGAAGACCTGGGTTATGAAGACGAAGCTCTGATTAGGTGGGTGGAAAGCAAACTGATAGAAAAATATAAGCTAGAACGGGAGGACAAGATAGACTAGAACGGGAAGAGAGGGAGAAAGAACGAGAAAGACAAGATAGACTAGAAAAGGAGGAGAGGGATAGAAAAGAAAGACTAGAACGGTAGGAAAAGCAGTGAGTCCATGAGCTGACTTTGGCTGCATGTAAAGGTGTTTCAACATCGAGATTAACAGACAATATGAGGGAGGATGAGGACCTTGAATCGTTCATTATTCAGTTCGAGCTTCAAGCTCATAGACAGGGAATAAAAAAAGAAGAATGGGCTTTACTTTTGACAAACAAATTGACCAGTCGTTTAAAAATGTTTTCTGACAGACTCAAGACTGAATAATGACCCTGATTTTGACAGTGTTCGACGAAAACTGTTGACTCATGCAGGATTCAATGAAGAGTGGTATCGACTTAAGTACCATAACTTGGTACCAACTGACGAGGACATTCGCAGTTTTGGCGTAAAGGTCACAGCCAGTTTAAAGTCATGGGTAGGCCATGCTGGAATCCCAGAAACTTTTGAGGATTTATTGAATCTTTTGGTAGTGGATAAGATTAAGAGTTCCGTGTCTAAAGAAGTTTTAGGAAAGTTAAATGAAGGAAGAAAACTAAGTGTAGAAGAAAATTTGCAAATCATCGATAATTTTAAAAACACGCAACCCGATAGCAGAGTTAAAAATAAAAATAAAACAAATAATAGAGGTTCCGTACATTGCAGCCGGCTCAACGTGGCCGGAAAGAATTGTAAACCCAGACCTTTCAAACGTCCAAATTAACAGGGACAAAACCACCTTGGTTAGACATGAGAACGGTGTAATGCAATGTTATAGGTGCGGGGGAATGGGTCATCTCTCCACTGTTTGTCCGACCGTTCCAACAAGGCCGAGAAGACAGAGGTATCGTGACGTCAGATTGCACAACCCAAATGATAGGGGTGGCAGGATATGACTACAAACAGTGAACAAACACAAAAAACACCGTGGAGCGTGTGAAGAAACACAGAAAAATAAAAACCCTATTTTCCCTGCAAGGTCAATTTTTTGGATGATATAGTAGAGCACAAAATTAGAAATAAATCATTGGGTAGATTAAATCTGGTAGATGGTTTGTTAGAGGGAAAACCAGTAGGGGTTCTTAGAGATACAGGATGCAGCATAATAGGATGTAGAGCTAATTTGATTAATAAAAATAAGGTTTTGCCAGGATGTTATACATTGAACTGATTGACGGACAGGTTCGACAGTATCCGACAGCATATGTAGATATAGTTACACCTTATATTAAAGGCACGTTTGTGTCGGCTCTCTTCGAAGATCCGGTAGCCGATTTGATAATAGGAAATGTAGTTGACGCCCCTGCATTAAACGCCAACGCAGTTACTAGAGCCATGACAACTCCGGGAGTAGTGACTGAGGGGTTATCTGATGATTTATTGGGTTGTAAAGACCCTGGTGTATTCGACTCCACATGTTTCTTGACAGACCAAAAAAATGACCCAACATTAGCTAAATTTTGGGACAAAGCCGAGACAGGTGAAATACATGAGAGAAAAAGTGGGATAACTTCCTTAATAGTCAAAAAAGGTATCCTGTATAAACATTATGAGAAAAAGAAAACATGCATTATAGAAAAACAATTAATGATACCTAAAAATAGGAGAGGCATTGTTCTTTCCAAGAGACATTCTGGGGTATTGGCAGGGCATATGTCAATAAATAAGACTAGAGAAAGAATCTATTGCCTGTTTTAATGGCCTGGTATAGATAAAGATATCAAACAATACATTAAAACATGCGATATATGCCAAAAGGTCAGGTATCCAGGACGAAATAAATCTATAAATTTAGGGAAAATGGATGTGATAACAACCCCGTTTGCTAAGGTCGCCATAGATCTAATCGGCCCCATGCAGATGACCGCCAGAAAAAACAGGTTCATCCTTACATTAATTGACACGGTAACTAGATGGCCAGAGGCTGTTGCTTTAAAAGAAACCAGTGCCGAAACTGTGATAGAAGCACTCAGTACCACCAGTGCCGAGACTGAGATAGAAGCACTAAGTACCATTTTTTCCAGGATAGGTTTCCCTGAGGAAATTGTGTCTGATAATGGCCCCCAGTTTAAATCTGAAGTATATGTCCAGGTCACAAATTTTTTTGTATCAAAAGAATAAAATCTTCCCCATATCATCCCAGTTCGAATGGGATGGTTGAGAGATTCAATGGCTATCTTAAATCAATGCTGCAAAAACTAGTTGTGAAAGAACCCAATAACTGGGATAGATTTATAAGTGCAGCATTATTTAAGTGCAGCATTATTTGCTCTTAGGGAAGTGCCAAATGAAGCCACAAAATGTTCTCCTTATGAAATGGTCTATGGACGTAAAGTCCGAGGCCCCATGTCCATCATGAAACATTTAATTACTGATGATTTCATAAATGGAGAAACAAAGACTGTATAAGAATATTTATTGGACATGAGACACAGGCTTCAAATTTCAACAAAACTGGCGCTCTCCAATAATGAGATCTCAAAACTTAAAATGAAAGAACATTATGACAAAAAGACTATATCTAAGAATATTGAAGTAGGAGACTACGTACTGCTACCTAAACCTAAAAGACATAACAAGATGTCTTTATTCTGGGATGTACCATATCCAGCTATTCGACGTACGTCTAAATTTAATGTTACCATTAAGAAAGGTATGTCTCTCAAAACCTATCATATCAACAGAGTGGTCAAATATCATGACCGTCATATAGATGAAACAGTGACTCCAGATAACAACATACACATACTTGATGGTTGCATGGCTTCCATCATTACGGAGGATGACTTTGACGAAGAAAATGATTTAAACATTGCTTCTGACATTACATCCTTACCAACCTTGACCTATAAAGACAACGACAAACTCAAGCAAATTAGCATTAATCCTGATTTGATACCAAGTCAAACCGACGACATTAATAGATTACTGACAACATATGGTGACGTCATTTCGGACATTCCAGGAAAACCCAGGGTGGAAGAATTTAAAATCAAAGTGACATCCGACAAACCGATAGCTTTAACACAATACACAGTCCCATTACACTTGAGAGAAAAATTGGATCAGGAAATAAGAAATATGTTAGAGTTGGGGATCATTGAGGAAAGCAGATCACCTTATGCCGCCCCCGTTGTGTTGGTTAAAAAAAAAGGATGGTTCTATTCGCACCTGCGTGGACTATCGCAAACTTAATGCCGTTACAGAATTTGACGCTGAGGGCATTCCTGATCCAGAGGATATTTTCTCTGCATTATATGGAGCCACATATTTTTCTAAAATAGATCTTACTAAGGGATTCTGGCAGATTCCTATATCCGAAAATAGCAAGTCTTTCACGGCTTTTAGAGTACCGATGGGTCATTTCCAATTTTGTTACTTGCCATTTGGTCTAAAAAACAGTCCCTCTATCTTTGCCAGAGTTATTAGAACACTTTTGAAAGACATCGACAATGTGGTTTCCTATTTTGATGACATATGTATTCACACTCATACTTGGGAGGAACATATAGAAACCTTACATCAGGTTTTCATGAAACTAGGGGAGGCAGGATTTACGGCATAACCTAACAAACTAGAACTTGGCTTCTCTAAAATTACCTTATTAGGGCACAGTGTGTGAAAAGGGAATCAATGACCTGATCTAGATAATATTGAGAAAAATCCTCGAATTGAGTACCCCTAGGACTAAAAAGGAAGTGAGGAGTTTGTTGGGACTTATTAATTATTATAACAAATTTATTCCCAAATTTTCTGATATTGTACATCCTTTGACAAACCTTTTAAGAAAAGGGGCACCTTCAAAAATTGATTGGTCCCCTAAATGCGATGGCGCCTTGAAAAGTATTCAGACACATTTGGCCAGTGAACCCATTCTTAAACTACCAGATCTTACAAAACCATTTACTCTCCAAACGGATGCCTCAAATATTGGTATTTCTTGTTGTTTGATGCAGAGGTTTGAAGGAATACTTCATCCCGTCAGATTTATGAGTCGAAAACTTTTAATGAGAGAGCAACGTTATTCTGGCAATTGTATGGTCTGTACAGCGGCTCTCTAAATTTTTATATGGACCGGTCTTTGAACTTCTCTGTGATCACAAGCCGCTGTCATTCCTACAAAGCGCAATCTATCGCAACTCACGTCTTTGTTGATGGGCCCTCATGCTGCAAGAGTACAGTTTCAGTGTGCAGCATATCAAAGGTTCTGGCAATTTTGCTGCAGACATACTATCTCGATTAGTTTAAGAAAACCTTATACATGACCCATATTAGGCCCATTTGGGCATGGGACAAAAACTGTACATATATGTCATTAATTATTAATTATTGTTTTCATGTTCATGAAAGTATTGGTGGTTGTATTATTTAATATGTGTTAAATAAAAAAAAACAACAAAAAAACAAAAAAACTCTTATTATGTTATGAATGACATTAATATATTAATAATAAGCTTGTACGTCGTTGTTTGTTTTGAATTAATTTTCATGATAATGATATTATCAAATTATATTGTATTCTCTTTATGGAAAAATCAACTTAAATTATATTCCATAACTTTAAATGTATCATGTTTGGTTTTGTCTTTGTACATAGCACTGAGTAGAGTTGTGTACAGACACTATACTCCTGTGCCTGAGACAGGTGTTTTAACTAGTCAAGGCGGTATAGTGGCATCCTCGTGCAAGATAATCTGGTGATGGTTTCAGAATTTAGTTACTTAGGCAGTATCTTTAGGACATAACAATGTTTAGATGCTACTGTTTTGAACATGCCTAAGTAAGGGGGGGGATGATTATGCGAACCACTGCGATATTGGGCGACGCAGGGATTTTGACAAGAGGGAGATTTGGATCTTGTCCGAGGTTCGAACATGCTGGGACCTGGACAGGCTACGATGATCATGACGTAGAGGTCGTGAGCTTGTCAAAGACATTCCTAAAACTGGGAGGGGGGGGGGGCGTGTCGAGTCCATCTCCAACTCAGACAATTTTGCTGTGGCTAATGGTTTTTACCTTAGTTACATGGAGGAGGCTATTTTTTTGTCCCCATTGTTCGAGTTAGATGAGAGAATTTTTGTTTTCAAAATGTACACGTGAAGATGATATATTATGTTTGAGAGCAGGAATTGCTCAGAAGTTAATTGTATTAAGGGTTTGACTTTGTTGAGTTGGGAGGTGATACTAACAATTTTTATGTATGTTGCCAGATTGGTTAAACATTTTGGGTGGCAATGTGTTATAAGTGTGTTTGTAATACATGTCGCTTAATTGAAAATGTAATATTGCAATTGATTGGTTTACATTTGGTATTTACTCTTGTTAATTGTTTGATGTCTGTTGACAAATTTTTGGATATGTATTTGTGGGTGACATGAATTTTTCAAATTAATGTCAAGGGAAGCTGGGGAGGAATGTTAGGGACTTGAGTGTATAGTGTGATTGCGTGTTGGTTTGAGATTATGTGTGTTGTTTATCTATTATTCTTAGTATCTTGTGACGTATTGTGTGGAAAGGGATATGACGTATTAGTATGGTAGATGGTGGTAGAGTGTTTTTCTTTGAGTACGGTAATGGCAGTTGAGCACTTAGTTTGATTAATAAAGATATTTTATACAAGAATTATAGTTGTGAAGTGTATATAATAAACCCCTAGACAACGAATCCAACGAACCTATTAAGTAAGAATAGGTTTGTAACAGAGTTGTCCCATTGAAATGGATTTTAAATTGCCATAGATAAGAATGTTTAAATAAATAGTATTTTTTTTTAAAAATGGTCTTTAATAGCGCGATACCCCAGCTTAGACCTAAACTCAGCGCTCCACATAACATTAAAAAAAAAAAAAAAAACCCAAAAAAAAAAAACATGATATTAAAAATAAGTTAAATAAATAGATTTATTTAAAACAGCTTTGCATTAATATTGACCTGAGGGGGGGTAAGGATTAGTGGGATTAGTAAAGTCTTGGGTGCAGCTTGGAAGGCTTTAATGGTCGGTATCAGGAATATCAGGGTTTCTTTTAGGCGTATCTCCGTGGGGGGGGGGGGGAAACACTGCCTCCTTCGGATCTAGTCAACTGCGTCCCCGACTCCTCCCCCCACCCCAACCGTAGAAAAATGTGTATGAAAATATGACTTATTAATAGCAGATTGTTATTAAAAAATCTACTAAATTAAAATGTTTATAACATTTTTTTAAAGTAATAGAAATGATAGCACTTTCATCGCTTCAATTAATGGAACCTATAAAATATCGCTTCGCATTATATATATGAATTACTTAATTACTTATATCGTTCAGGTTAATCTTGTTACAGGCTTTCTGTATTCGATTATAAGTATTGTATTTTTTAATTTTTATTTTTTCGCCTTTGTCGGAATTTTTATTTAATAATATTTTTCAGTTTCACAAGTTGAAAGACTTTAATAACACTGAATTAATCTACATTTACATCGATATAACGGTCTATAAATTGAATATAGTTTTTGCTAGGTATTAAAATTTTGTGCTGTTTTCAAAATTTAATATTCTACCTGAAACCATGAAAGCTAAAGAAGAGATAAGTTTTAGTTTTAAAACTATAATATCATCAAGCTTTAAAAATTTGCTTTTTACCATAAATTTTTAATAATGCTTGATTTCATCAATGTATATTGGGTTAGATAAAATGAAAACTTTTCTTTTAATAATATTTTAAAACAAACGTTATAAATTGAACGTTTGGATGCAAATAGTGGACGGTTCATTATTATAAAATCCAGAGTGTTTCTAATTTTGTACATACTTTCGGAAACAACAGAGGAAAATGAAATTTAAAAAAAAATACTTAACGAATATATTTATTAAATCCACAAAGATATTTTTTTCTCTTTTTAATATCAGAATAATAAACAACTAAAGGTTAATAAGACACGAACAAATTGTGGCAATATAACAATATTAGTTACGCTTTAATAATGATTATACACTATACACAAGTACACGTTTCGGCACATGCCTTCATCAGTATAAAAAAAAACAACACATTTAAATAAGTATAAATTAATTTTACATAATTTAAATATACATATCCTTCCTAAATAAGAAAAAAAGTTGGAGAGGGCGCTAAAACCAGACAAAAACAAAGTAAAGAGGAGTAGAAAGGAAGTGATTTGAACATAATTATAAAAACCAAACAACTTTAGTAAACAAGTAATGTATTATATATATTATTATTATTATTATTTAGGCATTTTTGTATATCGCTTACATTACAGCTCTAAGCGCTTTATAATTATTAAAAATATGTAAACAATTTAAACAGCTAAAGTAAAAGAAAAATGAAAACCAAAGACACTAGAATAGTAACTACAATGTGAAAAATGACTATAAAAACAGTAGCTAAAACATTAAAATGGCTATAAAAACAAGTACACTTTGGCACGTTTTGGCATATATTTTGAAAAAAAACCCACATAAATACAGGATCAACCCGAGACAGAAAATGAGGCAGGGCAAGGAAGGTGCATCACAGGTCAGACCCTCAGTATAGCTTGAAGATGCTCATCATTAAGTTTGGCCCTGAACTTTGACTCGTTAAAGCTCATAGAAGGTGAGGAGCAAGTCTCTTATAAATTGTCCAAGCGTGTCTGTTTTTCTATTCATCTCCCTGAACTTAATTGAGTTCAGAATTGCTCTGAAGTTCAATCAACTCCATTTGAGGCGCAAAAAAAAAAAGGGGGGGGTGGGGACATCTTCCACATTGAAGGAGAAAGGGCCAGCAAAAATGTTAAAAGTGGCTGTTTCTTTTGAAGTCTTTAAACTTTAAATATGTGATCAAATTCTTCTTGTAGCTTATTCTCTTAAAAATTGTCCAAGCGTGTCTGTTTTTCTATTCATCTCCCTGAACTTAATTGAGTTCAGAATTGGTCTGAAATTCAATCAACTCCATATTTGAAGGGCAAAAAAAAAAGGGGGGGGGGGAGGACATCTTCCACATTGAAGGAGAAAGGTCAGCAAAAATGTTGAAAGTGGCTGTTTCTTTTCAAGTCTATAAATATGTGATCAATTTCTTTCTGCAGCTTTTCAATGGCATCAGCATACCTACTACAGGATGTTGTGCCCGAGTCCTTAACTACTTTGCATGTTGGAAAATGGCAGAGGTTTCTCTTAGAAATTTGGGCTTTCCATAACACAATTTTTGTGCAGAATGCCCTGACATTGTCATGGGCAACACTGACTAGCTGTCGCTGGTCTTGTAACTTCTATTTGAGTATATTCAGCTCCTGTATAATGTCAACAGGAAAAGCCAAGTCCATAAGCCATTTGGGATCATTCAGTACAGGAACAACCCTCCCCCCAAATCCTTCTCCATTTTCCATGAAGGCTTAGATTTCTCAAAAAGCTTTGTAAGACGTTTCCCAAACTAAACCAACGTACCTTGGAGAACTAGATAACATCCTCAAATACTGACTCTATTTACTCTAAAAACGCACCAAACTACCGCTACTTTAATCCCATGGATCTGATATGGTTGATGCATTTCACAACGTCATTCATTACATTGTCAAACTTCAGGCATTTGCTGCAAAGAGCCGCCTGATGGGTAATGCAGTGCAGTGCAATGGCTTCTTCCACACCCTCCTTTTCCGCACCCTCCTCTTCCAGTTTTCTTTGAACATGTGACACTAGTCCATTTATTGTACCTGTCATTGATGGCACTCCGTCGGTTGTTACTCCTGCAAAATGTTTCCATGGTGAGCTAGCCTCTCACATGGCATCAGCAGCTGGCGGAATATCTCCAGATCAGCGGTCTGGACATGCATTGAAATCACTTGGAGCAAATCGTTCATCACTTCAAAATTATCATGAACACCATGGACGTATATAGCGCTCTGTGTTCTTAAATTCTAAGCCCTCATCAAGAGGGAATGAGTATGCAAGGAATAGTTTAACTTTCTCGCACGTTTGATCATAAATGTCACCTGACAGCTCAGAAATGCGCTCTGACACCGTGTTGGCTGAAATGCTGATGTTGCTAAACCGACTCTTATTTTCCGGACAGACTAAACGTGCAGCCTGTAACATGCAATTTTTGATGAACTCGTCTTCTTTCAATGACTTTCCGGCCTTAGCAATCGTCTCAGTCACCACGTTACTAGCTTAAACTGCTGAATCATTTTCTTTGTTTGCTTTCTTGGAAAAAAAGCTTGCTGCCTCAGTAGACATATTTTAAGTTTAGCAACTCGGGCCTCTCTCTCATCTCCACGGAATTTTGCATATTCCTCAGCATGTCTGGTTCAATAATGACATTCTGATGTTGCAATTCTTGTGCAAGGCAACTTTCTCGATTCATAAAAGGCACATTGAAATGCCCCTGTGCTCAACAAAAGCAATAGTCCGTCTCCCACTTTTCTTAAATTATATGTGCTCATCACCAACATTTCTCTTCACAGCAGGTTTTGAGTAAGACACGACTGATGTCTGGTGACACAAATATTTATTTCTGTAACACATGTTGCAGAAGTGTGTTTGCATTTCTGCTCAGGAATGTTTTAAATCTCTTGTTTATTGGAGAACTGCACCCTTCTATCATTACATACGTTATGGTACAATAAACTCACTTTCATTATATATTTACTCAAAAAAGCCCCTTGTTGAAGACATATTTTAATATCCTTTAAACCAGCGGTTCTCAACCTGAGGGTCGCGACCCCCTTTGGGGGTCGCACGACCCTATTCCAGGGGTCGCCTAAGACTATCTCAAAACACATATAATAACAGCTATGAAGTAGCAACGAAAATAATTGTGTGGCTGGGGGTCGCCACAACACGAGAAACTGTATTAAAGGGTCGCGGTACTAGGACGGTTGAGAACCACTGCTTTAAACTCTATCAATTTAGGCAGATATCAAACGGAAGACGAAACAAAGTACACTGCATCTAAATAATCACATATTTCTAAGGTTCTGCATTTAAAAAAATAACAATAGTAATAACAATCATTAACGATCTCAAAAGGTATCTTGCGCATTTTATTAGTTAACTAGGCAATATACCCCCGTCACCCTGAACGTCATTTGAAAAAAAACAAGAACTACATACAGCCTTGGAACAAACAGAGGAAGCAAGCGCCTAAAAATACAACATGCATCTTCCATAAAAAAAAAAAAAATTAAATCACGTTTATAATAACTTGTGTAAAACGTTTCCGATGGGATCCTATTTTTCGATGGGATCCTATTTTCCGATGGGATCCTATTTTTCGATGGGATCCTATTTTCCGATGGGATCCTATTTTCCGATGGGATCCTATTTTCCGATGGAATCCTATTTTCCGATGGAATCCTATTTTCCGATGGAATCATGTCATGAGGATAACTGACCCAGTTTAGATCGCGATCGTGGTTGGATCCCTATTCTGTTAGGACCCCGTTCTTTTTGGGGATCTCGTGTCTCCAGTTTACTGTTTGATTTCGATATTCATCAGTGTCTTTTCCTCGTTGGGATCAAGGCCCCCGTGGCATTTCGTTCCTGGTAGGATTAGGAAGGGTAGATACACATGAAAGCATATAAAAAATTGAAACAAACTAATAATTTTAGATTGCATTATAAATCCCTGTAGAACATTAGACTTATAGAATTTTCTGGAACATTCTAGATTAAATTAATAACATCCTAATACGTATAAAAATGAATATTCTATTTTATTAATATTCAAATACGAAAAAATATACAACTAAATGTAGAGACCGACCGAAAGGGATTTCTGCCGAAACCGATTATAGGCCGAAAGTTAAAAATGACCTTTGGCCGAAACCGAAGTCGAAACCAAAAATAAAATATTTAAATATTTTGAAATTCGTTCCCGTATACATTCTGCATACATCGAAAACGAGGGGGGAAAGTATTAATATTTATTTTCTTCTTATAAAAATGAGATAATCGCGGCCCGCGAGCCATTTTTGACCCGCAGACGATATTTTGCGGCCCGCTACATGACAGAAAAGTTTAGTGTTAATGCGCCGGCCCGTTTCCCCCATTCTTATATCTATAACGTGACTTTCCGTGACGGTTTCAGTCAAATCTCACCGACTAGCCTAATTCTGATTTTGTAATATCTCTCTAGATTTTTGTATGATTATAATGGTAAGAACCGCTTTAAAATCAGAATAAACGTTTTTTTATTTAAATGATTTTTATGAGACAAACATGGCAAAGAGTGCGGCTTTGAGAAAAGTTTTTAAAAGTAATGCAACGCACCATATATATATATGTGGATTATGATGAAGTTACGTGCAATAATTGATATGTATTACTTATCTTCAATCACGAATCACAGACGTCCAATAATAGTTAATAGTAAGACACGACTTTTAACTTTTAAATCACTATATATTTATTTCTTGAAAACAGCACATCACATGAAATAATATCTCTGTAGATCACAATAAATATATATATATATATCACATTTATAACTTCTTCGGTACACTTCACAACTCAACATTAAGATATTGATCAATAACTAGAATGAACAAGACCAGCGCCAAATATAATAATTATTGCCAAACAACACTAACTGTTAACCTCCTATCCCTTCATTCCTAACTTCCTGTTATATCAATTTTAAAAAACAATACATTATTTTACGAAACAAAATTAATATCTGAGTATTAGATCTGTGACAAGTAAGTATGCGGGTAATGCACAACGATAATTGTGTAAATCGTAGCAATCTTATTCATTATCAAAGGATCCATATTAAAATTGTCGCTAATGTTTACGATTGTGGTAATTCCGAGGCTATCAGCTTGGTCACTTTCTAAATCTTCTTCTTATGCCTTTTTACCCAGTCTGAGTCTCTACATTTTTTAGACTTCAAAACGCAGACGGCAACTTTTCAGCTTTTTGTTAAACCTTTCTCCTTTAATATGCAAGATGCCACGTGCGTGGGGGTGAATGGAAAAAAACAAAACAGACAAGCATGGACATTTTATTACATTGCCCTCCACATTCTCTGACATTTTTAGGTTGTTCAAGCGGATCATATGCTTTTGCAAGAGTTTTGCCTCTACGTGGCGCAGAAGACTAGTAGGGTAGACCTAACTACCTGAAGCCAAAAAAATCACGCCTTTGCGTCTATCTCCCAAGGTGAAGGGGGGAAGTTACTTGTAACTTTCACCCGGGAGAAGGTAAGAGAAAAAAGCCTAGTTATTATTCTTTAATATGGCTAGTAAATTACACATGACTCAACCTGAGGGGCACTCGAATCCCCTCCTCCCCTGCAGATCGGTAACGGGGCTCAGGCCGACTGTAGGCTTTTGTGCTACTGGGGGCAATAGGCAGCTGGTCACCTCCCAAAAACCTAGTAGTTATGCAGCTTAACTGCAACGTGGTCAAAGGGAAAATAACTGAACTCACCAAATCACTCCACAACCGGGATGTTGACGTGGCTCTACTACAAGAGACCCTATTGAAGAAGCACCCATTGCACATCACGGGCTTCTCGGTCTACCGCTGCACCTGCGAAAGGTGCCGAGGTTTGGTAACTCTCGTGAAAAACAACCTCACAGCGGAGCTTGTAGAGAGCAAAAACGTTGGTGGGACAGATACTCTGACCCTGAGGGTAGTCTTAGGTGGTAAATCTTTTACCATCAGCAACAGGTTCAGTCCTTTTTAGAATAAGAATCTGGCAAAATTAGTCCGTGAACGAAAGAGAGCCCGGACCAAAGCCGGTAAGTTGAAGACGGTCGCTGCTCGTGCGGCTTACAACAGACTGACGGCAGAGGTCCGGAAGGAGGTTGATAGGGCTAAAAAAGAAAAATGCGTTAGTTCGTGCGGAAAACTCGACTTGAAAGACGGCAAAAAGATCTGGCGATTGATGGTCTCATTATCCTGCACAGGAAAATTAAAAAATCTGCGTCCGTTGCAAACGACGACAGGCACGGCTACCACAGATGCCAAAAGTGCCGATGCCCTAAACAAGCATTTTGTAAAGGTAAATCGGAAGCAGAAAGACACCAGAGAGAGCCAGAACCTTAACCGTCTCCGGCGAAATGGAGAAGTGGCCCAGAATTTGGGGCGCATGCAGAAGTCTTCACCGCACCTTTCACTTTGGTCGAATTGCAAACCGCCATTAACAAGTGTGACACCGCCAAGGCACCAGGTCAGGACCAGATCTGCAATGAAATGATTAAAAACCTTGGCCCAATAGCAAGGACAACGCTATTGGAAATTATCAACAGAACATGGGTAACGGGAATCCTACACAGAGCTTGGCTGAGCGCTACCATTGTCCCTATTCCCAAAGAAGGGAAGAAACTCGATAAACCTGACGGCTATCGTCCGATCTCCCTGACATCGATGTTAGGGAAGGTAGCCGAGAGAATGGTCAACCAGAGACTCTACTGGCACTTGGAGAGCACTAAGAGTCTCAGCCCAATACAGGCGGGCTTCCGCAAGGGAATGCAGCCTGTGGACCAAGTGCTCCGTCTTCTCCAGTCCATAACAGATGGGCTCCAAAAGAAATCCCATACAGTGGCAGTATTTTTTTACCTCAAACAAGCCTATGACCGAGTTTGGAGGTCCGATCTATTGTTGAAGTTGCAGAAGTTGGGAGTAACCGCGAACATGTACAGGTGGATCTCCGGTTTCCTCACAAACCGGACGATAAACACGAAATTCGGCCGTGAAACCTCCAGGAAGAGGACACTTGAGGAAGGACTCCCGCAGGGGTCTGCCCTCAGTTGCACCCTCTTCTTTGCATACATTAATGACCTGCCACAGGTGCTAACGACTAGCTCTGCCATGTATGTGGACGATTTGGTAATTTGGAGCACCGGTAAAGATGTCCACCGCCTGCAAACGCTATTAGAGCAGGACCTCTCTGCTATCAACAGGTACATGTGGCGGTGGCATCAGGAAATTAACACCGAGAAGATGGTCTATTCACTATTCACAAATGGGCGGACCATTCTCAAACAGGAAATCGAGCTCAAGGTAGGCGATGTAGCGCTCAAGTGGGACAAACAACCGGTCTACCTGGGAGTTAAGTTGGACCAAAAGGTACAAATGCACAATTTTGTACAGGACCTCTGCTCCCAGGCGACCGCCAAGCTCAACCTGGTGAAAAAATTGGCTTGCACAAGTTGGGGTGCGAGCGCAAGTACGCTTAGAGCTCTCTTTCTAAGCAGTGTAAGGTCGGTGATAGATTACAGCATGCCGGTCCAATCCTTTGCAAGCAAGACCGCACTGGAAAAACTGGGCCGAATCCAGAATGAGGCACTGAGATTCATCTGTGGCGCATACAGGACTACTCCCACAGCTGCTGTAGAAGTCTTGGCCAATGTAGAACCGCTACAAATTAGGAGGCAAAAATCCATTTTAAATACCGTAGAGAGGTACCGACGGCTTGGTGAAAATGAACCAGCCTTTCAATTGCAAAATAACTGGGTGGGCGGCAGGAGACTAAAGATGTCCTCTTTCATGCACCAGGTCGTGGAGCTGGAGAGGACAGTCCCCCTGCCCCCAAATAGAGAACGTCTGACCCAAATCCCAGTTAATCCGCCTTATGCGGAACCCTCACGTCCCTCCATACATTTGGCCTTGACAGATGCAGTGAAATGTTTATTAAGGAAGAAACAGTAACAATGTTTATTTAGGGATGAAAAGAGACAATGTTTATTGAGGGGGGAAAAGAGACAATATTTATTGAGGGGGGGGGGGAAGAGACAATGTTTATTGAGAGGGGGAAATAGACAATGTTTATTGAGTGGTGGGAGACACAATGATTATTGGAATATAAATTGTCTACCTTGCTCTGTTATGATGTGTTGTGTGAGAACAAATGTAAGAAAAAAAAGACACTGAAAAAAATTATCGTAAATAAGTCCAGAAATATGTTTGATATAAATTCGTGTGTGTCAGTGTTTGAGACCATGGATGTGTTCACGGACATACCTGTGAAAGTGTTCACGGACGGATCTGCCGATCTTTGGAAAAGAAATGCTGGGTACGGTGCGCTTATTCAGTACCCAGTAGGTGGACCACCTAATGAAAAACTCTCGGGGCCTTGTGGGACTACAGCGTCAAACTTTAACGCGGAGCTCATAGCTTTGCACAAGGCCCTGGAGAGAGTCCATATCACTCTGGAAGGGACGGAGCATGCGGGGCTTGATATTGTTGTCTTCTCAGACTCAAGATCTGCTCTTGAGATCTTGGAGAAGAGGCAGGGTACCACAAGCCTGGTCGACGTCATTCACAACGACATATGCAGACTTGGTGAAATAGGGTGCAAGGTCGAAATGCAATGGATACCAGGGCACGTCAACATCAGTGGCAATGAGATAGCTGACACTCTGGCGAAAACCGGGGCTGCCCAGCCTCAGCCAGAAGTACCAATGACTTTCTTGGGAGTCAAAAACTGGCTGGCGGACCACTTCAGGCAGAAGTGGTACAGGCAATGGGCTGACAACACGACCGCCAGAGGCGTCTATTCGAACTTGCCTACTCCTAGCAAACAAGACCCATGGTGGGGGTTAGGTCGTAGATCGCAGAGTCTAGTGACGCAGATGCGCACCGAGCACTGCCCTTTGCGCACATATTTCTGGAGGTTGGACAACAACAGAGATCCTACCTGCCGGCATTGCAGCCTGGCCCCAGAGACCTTAGAACATCTGTTGACTGAATGTCCCGCACTAGATCTCCAGGGGGAAGCCAGGGCGGTTGGAGGATCCTTTGTGAAAGAAATGTTGTATGGCTCAGCTCAACAGATGGAGTTGATAGCCAATTTAGTAGCCGGGGTCATAAGAGAGTAATTTCAGACCTTCACCAGAATATGTGCGTTAGTTAGCGGATCATATGACTTTTTTGGCGTACCTATCTGTGTGCATCGCTCTTTTCCACTATGCCCTTTAACAAATCAAAGTTCAGGCCAAACTTACCGATGAGGATCTTCAAGCTATACTGAGGGTCTTAGTTGCTTCCTCACTCAAGCGAAAGTTGTTCAGCTGTGTAAAAAGAAGCGCTGCGAGGTCTATGGCAAAAGTAAGTAGGTGAAAGAAAGTGAATCCTAGTTCTTGAGGACCCTTAGTGTTTTTATTGTTATTTATAAAGTTTAAGCAGATTGTAACAGTTGTAATCACTTTTTTTAAAGAATATTTGTTGCGGCCCAGTCTCACTCAGACGCTACCTCCTGCGGCCCCCCCTGATGATTTGAGTTTTGAGTTTGAGATCCTTGATCTAATGAATATTTTGGATTTTAACATTTTAATATAAAATAATTTAAATTGCTTTATAATTTTATTTTTTTTAATCAGTATGATAGGAGAAAATTTGGAAAATTGGCAAGAGGGGGGGGGGAATTATTGCAAAATAGACTCTTGAGTGCCTTTACTGTTATAATGTAATTACAACCTAGAACATATACCTACAACAATTATTGAGGCTGATCGTTTAATTTGTTTTTAAAGATCACTTAGTTTGTTATTAAAGATCATTTAGTTTGTTCTTAAAGATCGTTTAGTTTGTTTTTAAACATCGCTTAATTTTTTCTTAAAGATCGCTTAGTTTGTTCTTAAAAATCGCTTTCGCTGGGTATTGATGACTCAAAACCTCAGACAATCTCGGCCGAAAGTGATATAATAGCCACTTTCGGCGCCGAAACCGAAGCCGAAGCCGAAATTCGGTCAGTCTCTAACTAAATGATCTACTTTAATTATATCTCATTTCATTTGAAAGAGGGACCCAGGCGGGGGCAGATTCCTAAATCGTGCGAGTTTAGTTTAGGCTTAAAATAAAGGGCCCTCTCAATTCAGTCAGATAAATAATACTATTAAAATGTAAATGTCACCCAATTAAAATCGGTTTAAAAATTCCACAGGTATAGCTTTATTGCTAATGATCAAACTTTCTGGAAACTCTAGACAGGCCCTGAATGGACTAGATATATTATTTATTTTATATTCCCCGATATTTCAACACGGACTATGAAGGATTATGCTAGAAAAATAGGCCAAGGCCAATCAATTCACATAAAATCTGTAGTGTTGTCTAGGGATATTAATATCGATATGGCTTATGTTATGAAAAAAGAAACAATACCCTGCCCCATAGGAATGGATATTATGAGTACAGTACCATTCGGTATTTGAACATGGATAAACAAGTGTACATGTACCAACTAAGGTTAAATTTCATCTAGGATATTTGTTGTTAAATTTATTTATATTGCTCTTTGAAAAAAAAAATTGGGGCCCCGGCCCCAAACAGAATGTCAACCCCCCAAGCCCCTTCCCCCCCGAAAAAAAAATACTCCAAGATAATTATGCATGCATGTGCCAAGTTGGGTCAAATCCATCAATCCACGTAAAAGCCTTTGTGAAGGAAGCAAGCAAATAAACAAACATCTCCACAAACAAATGTTATTTTTTATATATGAAGAATCGACATTCAAAACGAGGTATCCGCCATTTTGAAAAAAAATGAGATAACTGTACATTCTTGTAGAGCAAACCAGGTTCATTTAGGACATATTAAGGTTTATCTACAAAACACATTTTAATGCCATATTGTTCTAAGTCTGAAAATAATTTTATTTTCAAAACGCGGTGTGAACTTTTTTTTTTTATTATGCTGACATATTTGCACAAAAATTATGCTTCTGCCACTTTACTTTATGCAAAGTAGTCATGGACTCGGGTACACCACCTGATGAGATAGCAAAGTTAGCAAAAAGTATTAAAGACATAAAAGCATTTATTGAATTAGAAGACGCATCACTAGAAGCAGGTCTTGAAGTTAACAACCGAAAAACAAAATACGATGCTAGGATAAAAGAAGAACTGACAGATGAAGCCATTAACATCAGAAACCACATTTTTCAACAATTAAATCAATTCAGATACCTAGGATCTTTATAAAAAGAAAGAAATGGATTACTAACAGACACAAAATAAAGAATATCATCCGGAAACAGGGCATATTCAGTAGTCAGAATGTACTCAAAAGTATAAACATTACAAGAAAAACTAAGATATTGATTTTAAAAACTAATTTAATAACACTAGTAGCAACAATCGCAAATTCAACAATGACCCTAACAAAGAACAGCTGAACAACTATTACAAATGGGCGAGAAAATGTATCCGGAAAATGTATGGACCAAGACAGGATGAATATGGATGGAGAAAACAAACAAGACAAGAATGATATGTTCTATACCTGGACTCCATCCTAGTAACAGAAATTAAAAAGTTAAAGTCTACACTATTTTTAAACACCTGGAGACAAATGCAAAATGACAGATGAGTGAACAGGATGCACCACCAAAGCCCGCGAGGAAAAGGGCTCTCCGGCAGACCTACGAGTACATAGATTGATGATGTGGAAAAAGTTTTAGAGCTGCTTGCAATCCAAGCATGCAGAAGAAAAAAGGATTGGTTTGGTTTGAGCGGAAGGATTTGGTGCGACAGGCCAAGGCCCTACATGTGCCGTAGCGCCACAGGCATTGAAGGTTGGATAATTACATAGGTGTCCGTTTTACAACTATACATCTACAAGAACGACCATTTAACATAATACATGAGTTTTTATTCATTTAATATGGCTGCATATGTTTCCATTGAACAAAGTGTGTCTGGCTGTGTGTCCCTTTACTATCGCTTAAATTAAAAAGGCAATTTATCTGGATAAAACTGCAGTGTCCATTGAATTTTATGCAATTTTTTTATTAACTTTTAGGAAATTGGCTAATGGACGTTAAAACATTTCGTGCATCGGTGAAAAGAAGTTTGTAACTTTTTGCAACAGTGGTTAAATTTTTTAAACATTATTAATTTTTGAAGTGAACACATTGAACTGATGAATTAAATTTAGAGAAAGCAGTCAGTTCTACACAGCGTGATGCTTTCTTGATCACAGAAAAGGACTTGAGGTTGTTATTCACCCAAGTGAAAATAAAGTCGTCGGCTCGTTAAACTATGCTCAGAGCAGCTTTCCTTCATTTATTTTTGTTACATATTTAATAAGTTTTATGCCTTTTACACTTACCAAAGATTTGGGAAAATTTAGGATCATGGCAATTGAAAAGAAAAATAAGGTAACATTCAGTAACGATTGAATCACTTATTTCTATTGCAATGAAATATTTTGAGTAAATTATTCTCAGACAATAAATCAAACAATTGACCCCCACAAATTGGTTAATAAACCTGACAGAAGCAGGGGGGATATTATCTTTCTATAGTTGGAGGGAATTTACCCTCATCTTAGCTTTGCTTAGACTTCTCATCAATATTTATCACAATCCAACCACACCTTATGATAAAGAAGATTTTCCGTTAGTTTTAAATTCAAATATTCAAGCGTGTTTGCTCATTTTTTAACTAACTGTCCACAATAAGTCAAGGTAAATGATCAAATAGAAAACCATAGAAAAAAGCACTTGAGTGCCAAAAGATTGTGTTCTCTCCTATGTACTGTATACAATATATACCAATGATATTCATAGCCCAATCAGCACCATTCTCCAGATAAATGTCTCAAAAAACAGGAATTGGTTGTCGACTTCCGGAGAGGGGGAACACCAGATTTCAAATCGCAACGAAAAAATAATAGCGTGTAAAGAAAGTAGATCATATACTTAGATGGAACCATTAAAAATAAGGTAACATGGAATGGTTAAAACTATTGACTGTATAAAACATTCAACCGAGGCCTTTCCTATCTTAAAAACTTTACAATTTTTGTGTCAACAAACAAGTTATTAACCTGACGAACAGCGCAACAATTTGAAGTCTAATTAATTTAAATATTTCCTACTAGTGGGGAATTCATCGTCTGATTTCAAACACCGAATAAACAGACTAATCAAGGCCGACAGAATCATCACATAAACTAAACACTGTTCACCTAAAGAATTATTTGAAGAAAAAAAAATTATAAAACTGTACAAATTTTAGAAGATACATCCCACACTCTTCATCACCGATACTTAAAATCAGCCCAACTTGGGACGAATTCTTTCTCTCAAGACGAGTACTGAAAGATATAGACATTTCGTTTCTTCCCCAATCTGTACAAATTTCCCAGCGGAGATAAACCAAGAAGTCACAAACTCTAAATGATCACTTATTAAGTCCCTGTTATGACTAAGTACGTTCACTTAAAGGCTGTTTCTTTACACTAGATAAATCATTTAATGTAGATGTCTTGTGTTTGAATTGTTTTTCTTGGAAAATGTGGACTTTATTGAAATATACATTTATGTATGCGCTAAAAAATTGTATGTACAATGCAATCAAAAAATATTTCCATTTGTTTGGATCAATAGAAGAATCTTACCTTATCTTATTTATATACAATTAATTTGTATTTTCTGAAAGGTGTTCTTATTGATTTCCCTTAAATATTATTTAAACTCTTAATTGTCTGCAGTAAAAAAAGAGAAAACTGAAGAAACTGCAACGGCAGGTAAATAATCACTTATTTCTACAGCTTTGAAGTCTATTTTAATAAAGATAGCAATTTAAGCAAGAACTCGTTAATCACAAATTCTGTCCTTTCTATTAATAAATATTTCAGCAAAGAACGCTTCATCAATTAGAAGTTTTCTAAATCAGTATCGTAACCTACGAATGGAGCTGGTAGATGGGGCTATACCCTTTGGGTGACATTTTTATCTAAAATAGTTGGGACAATTTTAATTTTTCTTCAAATAAATCGGCGAAATTTTCCATCAACGCCAATTTTTTTTCTTTTACGATAAGAAGTTGTCAAATAAATTTCTGTTGCACCAGGCGTTAGTAACACTATCCATTGAACTGATACATCTACATAAATCACCATGTAAATTTAAAAAAAAATATATATTGTGTAGTGGTAATAGGAAAGTTTGGCATTTTAATTATGTTAGGCCAGAAGCCTGTTATAAATGAATGTATTATGTAACCATTAATAGATTTTCTAGACATGTTTCCTCACAATTATCCTTATTGGCTAAATGTTAATATCTTTTACCACTAAAAAACTTGTACAGTAATCAAAGGGAAAACGGAACAAGCTACAACTGCAGGTAAATAATCACATCTTTCTACACTTTTATTATTGTTTATTCTTTTTTTTTAAATAACGAAATCAGTTTATATCAAGAAACCTTTCATTACGTGTTTTGTTCATTTTATTGCTCAAGGTCTTTCCAAATCTTCCTTCGTCAACAAGTTTATGGCTAAATCAGGGGCGGAGAATGGTAATGAGGCTGGGAAAGGCTGCCATCCGCCGTAGGTGGCACTTGTTTCTTCAAACAAATAGGTGGAATTTTCTACCAACTGAAGATAACTTTTTTTCTGGTTCTGGTAATGTTTCGTTGCTGCATCCATAAACTGACATTTATTGGTGAAGGTGGGCGAAAAAAACTTAATTCGTCACAGGTAGCAATCACCCTAGCCATGGAAATTGATATCTACAGTACCCAACCTGTGACCATGTACCATGACATAACCAGATTTGTTTCCATTTAGCATGTGGTTAAAAGTATGTTGATTTTACAATGATTAAACTAGAAGAGTTATGCACATCGTCTTGATAAAGCTACATGTTTGATATTTAATTTAAATTATGACAATATCCGCGTTGGGTACCATCATACATATACAATTGTGTCAACTTTTTCATGATTAAGCTTCACGTGAATCTATGTAAAATTATATACACTCTAAATGCATTTTAGTTCATTTATTATTACTATAAAAAGTTATGAACTTTTTGTATATCATCAAACAATGTGTGACCTTTTGGATTTTAGGTAAAAATGGGGTTAGGACTATGCTATCATTATTTATTTTTCAAACATCAATCAAACTTAAATTTCAATTTCCTGACCAGCTTTAGTATTGACTTATTTTTAACATCTTTTACCTCTAAAAGTGTCTGCAGTAATCAAAGAGACAACGGGAGAAACTAAAACTGCAGGTAAGTTATTAGGAATTTTTTTTTTTTCATTTTTTAACATAATCATAACAATTTAAACTAAGAACGCATTCAATACATGTTTTGTCAATCATTGTTTTAACTATTTTATCAAAGTTTCCTTCATCAACTTGTTCATGGCTGAATTGGCGTAGCTTAGGTAGTGGATAGGGTAGGGGCGTCGATGCGCCTAGTGCGTCAACTTTTCCTCAAGTTATTAGGTGGCAATGTTTATATCCTTTAGTTTAACTTCGCATTTGTTTGTGTGTTTCTGGGTGGCAAAATATTAGGACGGCTAATAGACCCACTTTCCGTCATCCGACAAGATTAAAATTTGCATAACGCCTCGTAGCCAATTACATAGCCCTAATGATGACCAAATATCTTTAACTAGACAAATAAATACTGGAGCGCCAAATACTTTCATTCTCTTCCTAACTTTGCACCATTGTGGTGATCTGACTTATGACTTATTAGAGAGGAGTGTCTCTCGTATGAGATCTCCTCTTGGCACTCTGTCTAGGGATATGTTATTTAAGCCGAATAACCACACGGACATAACACCTATCTATATACATATAGTATAGACTGAAACGAAGTCTTAGTTAAAGGTGAAATTAACTACAAATATTTATTACACAATAATATTTACAACTTCCTACTTGAAACACTCGTGATGCTCAATGTATATATATCAAACGGATTTCATCCAATTAGAAAAGTATATTAACACAAAGCAAGTGTCCCTAACATACAGGCGGTATCATCATTACTATTGCTATATTGCTCAAGTTCTATGCTAGTTCTTGGTAAACTTAGCCTTTATAGATTCTGTGATGGTCTCGGTGGATCACACAGTGTGGGAGTCCTTCTGTTCAAGAAGTAGTGTCCCTGTTCCGGCCTTCGGTGCTGTTCTGAGCGTAGCGAAGTCGGAGTTCCCGGTCGTAGAATCCTTGGGATGTCTGCGAGGGGAAGATGACTCTCCCGCGATAAATCGTGGTGGTGAGAGTCCCTGGATCTCGAAGTCCTAGCTGTCAGGTAGTTTGGTGTAGGATGT
>CAXITT010000298.1:494018-512663 GCA_964033795.1 Lymnaea stagnalis | reverse complement strand
GGGGGGGTGGTGAGCGAACTGGTGCAGGAATGTGATATCACAAGGGAACTCACTCGTGCAGAGCGACTTCGGGGCAACTTGAGGGGAGGGAAAGGAGATATTATACAGGGGTTTCCAAGGGCGGCTTTACGATATAAGAAATTGTACAAAGTCCAGCCTCAGATCGTCACAACCATCTTGGGCTTAATATACAAAGAGGAAAGTTTCTTTAAATTAGTTAGCGACCATTTTTTAAATTAATGAGCAATACTTTTTTCTTCAAATTAATGAGCAAGACCTTTTTCTTCAAATTAATGAGTGGCACTTTTTTGTTTAAATAAATAGATGGAATTTTTGACCAAATGAAAAGTTCATTTTTTTTGTTTTGAGATGGCGCTAGCAAAATTGAACTTTTTTCATCACTAATCCCCAGCTATACCAATGGAACCATCAAAATACTCACCATGTAATTTTTTTATTAAATAGTACCTCGTTAATGTACAACAACATAACTGCATATGTAATTACTTCCAGTAATATGAGTTCATGTGTGTCTATTTAAAATAAAATATTGCGTAAGTGTATAAATACTAGGTAAGGCTACATTAGTGTTCCTTTCATATCATATGGCTTCATGTGTTTCCATGTGATGTTATAAAAGCATGTAAGGCCATATACCATAACATGACTACATAAGTGTCAATGTGCATGGATTTAAAAACATGTGTGTCCATATACCTTGATATATTTACATAAATGTTTATTTATCATGAATGCAAGCGTGTTTATTTACTATGCCATTAATTCATTTCTGACCATTTACAAGTCTGGAAAACCCGCAAGTACGCAGAGGACAATTAAGTGTTATTCTACGTGCCCTTATGTTACTTTCAATATTCCATTATATGATTACAATCCTAGTCATACTTTTTGTCGAAAAAAATAATTTAGTTTTATTATCAATCAAAACCTATTAGGAATTAAGTAAAACAAAATAGGGTCAAACCTGAATAAAGGAACGCAAGAAAACAATGAACTTGTCCACAAGAAGCCTTCAAACAAAAAAAAACTGAAAAAAAACATAATTAAATTTTAAAAATAACACCTAGCTAAGAGGTAGTTTACGAGAAGGCAGCAAAACAATTATGACAGAATGAATCTCTCACCTCATTATTTTCTTATATCCTTTGTTTTCAAAATATAATTTTCTGATAAGACTTTGCAATAGCAAGAAGAAATTTTGGCAAAATGTCAACATTAATAATCCCGTTACTATCGGGTCATATATTCTATTGTTACAAAATTAAATAATAATTCATAGAAAAAATACAACACATCTTTAAAGGCACCAGGGGTGAACTGCTGTTCATTTTGTAATTTTATTTAAACAGTGTAAGTGGTGAATTCTATATTGTTTGTTTTTAAATCAAATAAAAATAAAAACCGAACTTTGTTAGAACGACATTTTTAATGATAAAACACGTTGATAATAAAACCTATGCATCACTTTTAGGTTGTTCAATTGCCACATGTGTTTATTATTTCTGGTTAAATTTTTGTGAGCACTTTAAAAAAAAAACGTTCTACTTAATTAGTTTAATTATCAATATTACTCCAGTGAATATAATGATAATTAATAATGTCACGCACTGCTATCCGTAGGAAGAAATTAATCTCCTAATTAGACGTATTGCTCGTTCCAAAACAGTGCATAACAAAAGACAATACAAATTAATAAAAAACAATGACGGAGAAATACGATAATCGTAACAGGGGTAATTACAATTAATACGTTTTATTACGTTTATAATAAAGTCAAAAAGTAAAAAAGAAATATAATTGAAAACTATTAACTTAGAGTATATTGTGTGGCTGGTGCCAGCACAATGTCAAAATAAAACAGTGTGAAAAAGGTACAAATAATGAAAGGAATGGCTACTGTAAACAAACTTTTGCACTGTCTCAGTATCTGCTCTGTAGTATCTCATATTGAAGTCTGCTCTGTCATTCAACCACTAGCCGTATTTATAGTCTATGCCATCGCAAATTCCAGACGTATTCCACATTGCATTAGTGACTCAAACATTCTCCTATTTTCTAACAATTTCTACCGCATTTGAGTAAAGAAAGCAGGTGATAGATATGATTGTGGTAAAGAAGNAAAAAACAATGACGGAGAAATACGATAATCGTAACAGGGGTAATTACAATTAATACGTTTTATTACGTTTATAATAAAGTCAAAAAGTAAAAAAGAAATATAATTGAAAACTATTAACTTAGAGTATATTGTGTGGCTGGTACCAGCACAATGTCAAAATAAAACAGTGTGAAAAAGGTACAAATAATGAAAGGAATGGCTACTGTAAACAAACTTTTGCACTGTCTCAGTATCTGCTCTGTAGTATCTCATATTGAAGTCTGCTCTGTCATTCAACCACTAGCCGTATTTATAGTCTATGCCATCGCAAATTCCAGACGTATTCCACATTGCATTAGTGACTCAAACATTCTCCTATTTTCTAACAATTTCTACCGCATTTGAGTAAAGAAAGCAGGTGATAGATATGATTGTGGTAAAGAAGATCAAAGGGAATACGCCACGCCCAATACTAACGCACGCGTGTTGGGTTCAGCTTAAGGTTGTCAACCAGGAAAAGATTAAATGAGAGAATAATTGAACGGATATCTATAACAATAACTACACAAAGAAAACATAACATGTTTTACTTTTTTTACCCTACTGGGCAAAATTTAACCCAAATACTAATGCCTGGAATATCAAGTATGGTATATAAATACATTTGATCTTATATCCAACTGTTTCATCTGTACATATGCTTTCAGAATGTGAAGATTTAGAACTAACAACTTCCAAGAACCAAAGAAACAGTGCAGACATCAAAGATTACCATCATTCAGTGCTGCTGCTTCTTACCTTGATCTTAAATATGACATGATTTCTGTATAAGATCAACTTGTGATATGACTTCTGTAGATGATCAATTTGTGACATGCATTCTGTAGATGATTAACTTGTGACATGGATTCTCTAGATAATCAAATAGAGAAAACGATTTCCTTTTATGATCAACGTATGACATGACTTCTAAAATGATTCATTTGCATTATGACATTTGTTCATGATAAACGTGTGACACGACTACCATAGATGATCAACTTGTGACGTTACTTCAGTAGGTGATTGACTTGTAACATGATGTCTGTCGATGATGAAATTATGAAATTTCAGAAGATTTTTGTTTCTTGTCACGTGACTTTTGTAAGACGACGATCATTATATAATTGACTTGCAACATTAATTATTTAAGTGATAGACTTGTGACATGATGTGTGTATGATGAAATTATGAAATTTCAGAAGATTTTTGTTTCTTGTCACGTGACTTTTGTAAGACGACGATCATTATATAATTGACTTGCAACATTAATTATTTAAGTGATAGACTTGTGACATGATGTGTGTATATGGCATACTTCCGACCTGACATCTATAGATGATTTAATTAAGGAATAGACCACTTGCCTTACATTATAGTTCTAGTTATTGTACGCTGTGTTTTTACTTTTAATTTCAGTCTCTTAGAAATATACATAGGCAGCCGTTGAAATTTTCAGTGATAAAATTAGCTACAGTTGAAATATTCATCATAAGTTTGCTGCAGTTGAAATATTCATAGTAAGTTAGCTACAGTTGAAATATTCGTAATAAGTTAGCTGCAGTTGAAATAGTCATAATAAGTTAGCTACAGATGAAATATTCATAATAAGTTAGCTGCAGTTGAAATATTTAGTAAACAATTAGAAAAAAACAACAACTAAGTAATACATTAAATGCAGTTGAAATATTAATTAATATATAATATTCAGTGGAAAAATTCATTAATAAATTGTCTGCCGTTAAAATGTTCAGAAATACATAAAATACTGATAAGATGTTCATAAAGATGTAATTTCTGTTGAAATATTCAGAAAATTTTTATAAAATAAAATATTTTAAGCCATAATGTAATCTATATTTTTAAATGTTAAAAGGATAAAGTATTGATAGTTTTCTATGAACAGAACAAAATTTATTTTTATTAAAATTTTAATCTTGCGGGTTCTCTTTTCATTAAAAAAAAATAAATTAAGTTCTTTATGATTATGATTATTAATTCACATCGCTCTTGTCCATGAACATTTCAGATACTTTTCTTTTTACTTGCATTATTACATTCATGCAATTTGAACTTTTTTGGAGAAATATTGTTCCAGGAAATATGACACAAACATTTCATTTTGTTTTTTGTTTCTCGAAACACCTTTAGCTTTGTTTTATATCCACATTGAATACATTGTTTTGATTAATATTTTGTTAATTAGTTGTTCAAAGTAAAAAAATAAAAATTGTTTGTTGAATGAACTTGTTCCTTGTTGATTGGCTAATATATCACTAAAACAAAACTGTTGCCATTTCAGGGTCCAGCAATAGAAGTAACAATAAATTACATTACACGAGTCTTTTTTTTTTAATGTTTTGTAAAGTCATACACGACTGGGGAGATTGAGTAGTTTTATACAAAAATTCCTATAATAAGGGCTATAGAATTTTTGAAATCATGACTTCATCTTCATGACTTTATTAGTTGGCTACAAGATAAGAAAAAGACCGCACCACAGCTTCAACAGAAATAACATTCCTTTTAGAAAATCTTTTTGCCAGTGATTAGCATTATGTTCGTGTAAAGCTTCCAGGAAATTGTAGTAGATATATAACTAATCGATAACGTATCATTATCAGTTTATTGTAATTTAACGATGTTAGGCTTGCATTTTTCTGGATTCCGTTAACAAAATATTTTCGTAATTTTGTTAATTTTGTTAAAATGAGCAGTGTAAATTAACGATAGAATATTGTAAATCACAACCAGGCTTTATACAGCACGAAGTTTTGAAATCATGACGTTGAAAACATCAGCCTAAATCTTCATCAGTGATATAAGACTCCCAGACTCTTTATCTCTCGAGACTCAAATAAACCATCTCAAATCGTCTATACACTACAGCCACCTCAACCTGTCTGTACAACACTGCCATCTCAACTTGTTTGTACAGCACTTTCATCTTAACTTGTCTGTAAAACACTGTCATCCCTATGCTTTGAAAATGTAACTTAAGAAACAGCAACAACAAAATTAATCATTATTACACAATTTAATAGGCCACAATGTTGCTCAACTAACACAATTACTTATGTTTTTGTTTAAGGAGCTGCTAATAGGACACTATTTTCTTCAACTGATACATTTACTAATCTTTATGTATACAGGGGCTGCTAATAGGCAACAATGTTGTTCTACTAATAATTACTTATATTTATCTATAAATAAAAATAAATTGTAACGTATTTTATAGCCGTTAAAATAAAACTTCACTAGAGCAATGGCTTCCAACCTCCTTAGCCCTACGTGATATGCATGCATTTTGCAGGGGTTGGTGTTGATCGCCTTCGTGTTACACTGCTAAACAACAATAACTTACAAAACATCAACTAGGCCGAAAGTGCTAACCGGTACCCCATGAAAATTAAAAATAAAAAGAGCACTTAGAGTGGGAGCCAAATCGTTGGAAACCACTGTACTCGAGCATTAGCCAAGAGAGTATGTCTGATTGAAAGCAATTGTATTGGGAATAGGATTAAAGAATGAAACAATAATGACATCGTATTAGTCAAATTTTGCGTCTAAATTGAAAAAAAAAGTATTTTTAATAAGTTACAAACTTAACTGACATCATAAATGGGAGTTACAAGGTCACCTGAAAGATCTTTATACTGCATTGGTAAATTTTTAGACTATCGATTTTTAAAAGGCCAACTACTAAACAGTACATTGTATGAATCCATATTAGTTTTTTCGTCTTTGTTATCGGAACAAGAACTGAACTTTTTAAAAAGTAACTATATAATTAAATTAGGCCACTTAAGGTACCAGTTCCTAACATATGGATTATTATAAGAAAATTAATCAATGAGAAGTTTCTATTTCTAAAACATATTTACATCAGTTTACATGAAATCAAAATCATTTCAATACCAGGTAACTAAATTTTGCAAATAATTTTTATATCAACCTCTAGAGTCTATGCAATTGTGTATAGTGAACTCTTTAATTATTGCGTGCATTGGTGCTCTTCGTGGGTTAAGCAAAATGTTTTAAATATTTCCACAACTGGGCAATTTAGTGCATATGCCACGAACAATGCTGTTTTAATGATTATTTTATCAAGGTTAGACTGTATACATGAAGAAAATGTATATGTAAATGCGTTGTTTCCCAAACGTGTGTGGTCCCTGGTGTACTTGATAATGTTCAAAGTCTATCACCACTTAAATGTAATTTCTCTTTCTCGCATTACCCATAAGGAAAGATTCTTTAAATTTTAAAAAAAAGCATCAATTTGAGCAATATGGTTTAAACAACTCTATAAACAATTTCTGTAATATGTGTCAGGGAGTAAAAGACAGAGCACTATCAGGATAAGTCATCTTTTAACAATAATATGGGACATACACTTAAGAACAAGATTCCACTACTGCATAATATATAGTCTTGATAAAAAAATATGGTCTATATAAATTAAGACTGGCAAATATTGAGTAGCATATAGTCTAGACTAACAGTCCAATTTAACTCTATATCTCTAACCAAAAGTAATAAGAAAAGTTTAATTTTTATAAATGTATAAAAATAGGCCTTATGCATCATTATTAATAACTATAATAAATGACCCGATGTTATCGGGATAATAATGGTAGATCCTTTGCAATAATTTCTAACTGCTATTGCAAAAACTCATCACAATTCATAACTTTAAAAATGTAATGATATTGCTGCCCACAGACACTACTTACCAGCTAAGTGCTATTTCTTATTTTTATTTTTATACCGTTTTTTCTGTTGTATTGTTCGCTGACGAAGGCCTTCTGCCGACACGTTCGCTGTTTTGTTGCGTTTATTTTTTCAGGTTTAACCCTACTCTGTTTTACTCCTTTTTTAAAAATTTTTAAACATACTTATATTTGTAAAAAGAGAGAGAGCGTGAGTACTATCTCTTTTTTCCCCATATGAAATACCATAGGAGTTAACTATGTTGTCAACCACGTAAAAATGTACACATCTTATTTCCTAGCTCCGACATAATGTATTTATCCAAGAAAATTAATTATTTATCAAAATCATTCCTTTATTTTGAGACGTATCTTGTGCTGCCTTGAGCAAAATGAACATACACATATTTGTAAAAAGAGAATGTATCATCTCTTTTTTTCCCAAATGTAATACCATAGGATTCAAATATATTGCCATCCACGTGAAAATGTAAACATCATATTTCCTACCCCCGACATGTATTTACCCAAGAAAATTATTTATTAATCAAAATTATTCCTTTATTTTGAGACGTGTCTTGTGCTGCCTTGGACAAAATGAACATACACATATTTGTAAAAAGTGAATGTAACATCTAGTTTTTCCCCAAATGTAATACCATAGGATTTAAATATATTGTCATCCACGAGAAAATGTACACATCCTATTTCCTACCTCGCGAAATGTATGTTCCCAAGAAGGTTAATTATTTATCAAAATCCTTCCTTTATTTTGAGACTATCTTGTGCTGCCTGGGCCAAAGTAACCAACCCCTTCCCCACCCAGATTTAAATAAATTTAGAAACATCTTCTACCGGATTGTTTGATTTGATTTGATATTTAAATCGCGGTGGTATCCATGCCACAGCAGCTTGCTCACTACGCTTGGTCCTCCGAAATCTATTTAAACAAAAAAGTGTTTAATTGCTTCTTAAATGACATTTTATCATTACAATTCACCTAAAAGATTGGGGAAAACTCTTCCATAATTTTGGTGCTATCGCTTCAAGAGAGCGCACTCCGTAAGACTTTTTTATGCGTTCATCCACACTAAATAGGTTCAATTTAGTGTGCTGTTTGGGTAGCCTACTTCGCAAGCAATATTAATAGCTTAAAGTAAAACTTTTTTTGCTATAGGTCTGTTGAAAGTCAACTAGAACGTATTGGACTTATTTTGTTTGGTTTATATTTGACATTTTTGCAAACAGGTAGAACTTGATAAGATATTTAATGAAATAAAACGGACTTGTTTTTGAAGATTCAGATTCAAATAGACTAGTATATAGGCCTACAGTGGTACCCCGAGTTACGAACTTAATTCGTTCCAGAACTCGGTTCTTGACCCGAAACATTGAAATCAATAAAATGGCAACAATCAGTTTCAAGATGAAAGATTCGTTCTCTTTTATTAACATTCCTGACAAACGCAATGAATGCGTGCACTTCATGTATTAAATAAAGAGGGAGAAAACATCCAAATAAATTAAATGAAATTTATTTTTAAAATGTAGTCTAGGGGGTGGCCCAAACAATGTGATAACATCGCTTTATTGTCAGAAGCACAGACAAAGCGCCAAC
The DNA here is from genome assembly GCA_964033795.1 of Lymnaea stagnalis. NCBI lineage: Eukaryota > Metazoa > Mollusca > Gastropoda > Lymnaeidae > Lymnaea > Lymnaea stagnalis. The sequence goes on along the minus strand of CAXITT010000298.1, from coordinate 504,175 downwards.
GCTTACATTAAGTCGTTGAGAAGCAGGGAGCGTAAGGGAGGGGAGACATATTTAACATGCTTTCTAATTAGCGTAAAAATTTTCATACAAATGTCGGTGACAAAAAATATTAATTCAAATATATCACCCTTTGTTACGAGATGTTCTTATTTTTTCTGGGTCACCCTGCATGTTTTTTACCTTGAAAACGATCTTGAGAAATGTATCACTTTCTTTGCTATTCTGAATCATTAGTGTAAGGATTGTCTTGTCACTGTCTCTTGGCAGCTACCTTGTAATCTTTCTGAGCCAAGAATCGTTTAAGGGAAATTCGTCTCCAATGTTAAACCTTGCTCTCTTTCTCTCTCTCTCTCTCTCTCTCTCTCATCTTTTTCGCCTTCGTTCGTAACCCGAGGCACTGTTCGTTACCCGAGACAAGCAAATTTTGAACTTGTTTTTCGTAACCTGAATTATTCGTGACATGAGGCGTTCGTAACACGAGGCGTGACTGTACTAGAATTGTAATACTTTTAATAGAAAGTCTAAAGCTTATGATACACTTTTTGTATCTCAGTGCTTTTGAAATGATTAACATATTCAGTATTTAATTATTATCTAGTGATCGGCTGAATAACATACATACACAATATTCTAATTTCTTATACAATGGAACTATTTTCCCGGCGACCTCTTGTTACACGACACGTCTGCCGAAATAATAACACCTACTGGTCGTCATTGCGGTCTCGAGACATGCCAGTCAGTAGAATATCTCCCGCACTATGTGTCCGGTCGCCGGACGCCTAGACACTACCTGAAGTTAAAGAGATTTGTAAGACAGCAAACCCATTCTCTAGATTTGAATATTGTTATACACATTAATTTTAAAGAATACTATTTAACTGCCACTACACTAGTGCTAGTCTTTTATTTCAAAAGTTCTAATAGTAAACAACACTTGGTAAAAACTTGATCTTACCCTCCAAGTACTATCTACCCGTCTAAACCTGGACAGCACCCAGTAGTATCAAATTATGTTATTGATCGTTAAGAGGGAGTGAGAATGAATAAAGTTTGAAGAGTTTTTTTTATGGGAAGTTTTGAAGGCTGGGACTTTTAATATATTGCGAATGTGTAATGGCAGAGTATTCCATTGTTCTGGGGCACAGAAAGAGAAATATCATCATTATATGATTTAGTTCATGTTCTGGGAAAGAAAGAATACGCGTATTTACGGAGGAATAAAACTAGAGACAATTGTAATTGATGATGTACCAAAAAAGTAGTATTGTGATACATCCTCCTCACCCTCATGTTCCTTAGTCCTTGGACCATTGAGGTGCCACAAATGACATGTGAACCATCCTCCTCCGTTCCTCTCTGTCTTCAGCACTACGCATTACATCACCCAGTGTTAGTCCTGTCCACTCTTTGATGTTATCCTCCCATTTTGTTATTTGTCTTCATCTTCTTCTCCCTCCTCTTGTGGTGCCCTGCAATATTTCTTTGGCAAGCCCTTAATTCATTGCTACGTGTCGGTACCATTGTAGTTTGCGTTTTTTCACAGTCACCAGTAGGTCATCGAACTCCCCAATTGCCTCACCAACCCTTTCTTTCAATATATCATTGGAGATATGGTCCCTATAGCAGATGCCAAAAATGCTTCTGAAGCATCTCATCTCCATCGCCTTTATTTTCCTTTCAAGATCGGCTGTTAATGTCCAGGATTCGCAGGCATACAGGAAAATAGAGAGGACTAATGAGCGCATCAGCCTGATTTTGGTGTTGGGGGCTATATTTTTGTAATTCCCTATTTTCTTGAGCTTCTATAGTGCTGTTGTAGTCTGCGCAATCCTGAGCATCAGTTCGGGCTTGGAGCCTTCTTCTGAGACTATTGCTTCTAGGTATTTGAAGCGGCCGACAGTCTCTAGTCTTTCCTCCCCGACCTTAATTTCAGTGGTGATGCCTGTGGTGTTATTTGTTATCAGTTTTGTCTTTTCGGCACTGATTAACATGCCGTAGGACGACGAGGTCTTATCAAGACGTTTTACCAGGTTGGATAGCTCTTCTTAGTTCACGGCCAGTCCGTCTATGTCGTTCGCAAAGAGTAGGTTAGTGATTGTTCTGCCACCAATGCTGACTGTCCCGTCATGCGCTTCCAGAGAACCTGACATAATTTTCTCTAGGAAGATGTTCAATAGGGTGGGGGAGAGCAGGCAGCCTTATCGTACTCCAACCGTGGTCTTGAACCATTCTCCGATGTTGTTGTTGAGGAGGACTGCACTGGTGGCCTTATCATAGAGGTTGCATAGCATGCTGGTTAGGTTTGTGTTGATGTTGTAGTGTCTCATGGTGGCCCATAAAGCAGCATGACAAACCCTGTCAAATGCTTTCTTGAAGTCAACAAAGACGTGGTATGAGTTTTGTTGGTGTAGAGCATATTTGTCACATAGTATTCGGAGGTTTAGAATCTGCTCAGTAGTGTCATCCTTTGTTGTGCACTGTTTGAAAGAGCCATTAATTTAAAATAGGAAATGAATTTCTCACAAAAGAGGGCAGTGCGTAACATATGAACCGGTTCTTACTAGGGTTCGATGGGGACTCGTTTCTAGGGGTTATTATATTAATTACACAAACCAATGCATCATTCCTTTAAAGAATCTTTATTAACACGACTAAACTACATCGTCAACTGCCATTACTCCATCACAAAAAACTATTTAATTACCATACGTCATTTTTCCTTCTCTCAAAATATGTCAACAATTTCTAAAAAACTATTTAATTACCATACGTCATTTTTCCTTCTCTCAAAATATGTCACAAAATTCTAAACAAATATCTAAAACTAAACCAAAACAACAAGCAATTGCAATATACATTGAAGTCTTTAACAGTAATGACCTTTTAAGTCGACAATAAAAAAATAAAGTCACTTGCATTTATATGTGACACATAATATCATAAACAGTTCTATGCTGTTTATTGCTTCGTTTAATTAAAGGTCACTTATTAGTAAGCACTATTATGTGCTATTTCATGTAAATAGTCCTCAGCTTGAAGAGTGGGTTCTAAAGAATTAACAAAGCGGGAACATCTTTCTGATGATTTTTTATATTGTTTTCTACCCGGTGTATTGTTCATTATGAAGTTCGTTCAAACTTTGCTCATGTTTGTTATAAAGGTAAACAAATTGGGATGGTCAGCACAATTTTGATTATTAAAACCCTCATGCCAACCTTCAAGAGCATTTTGTTTTTTGGCAATTATTGCTGATTAACATTGAAGCTATTCCACATTTGAATGGGAAATAATGGCGGTCGACGGTGACTATGATTGGGTCGACGGTGACTATGATTGGGTCGACGGTGACTATGATTGGGTCGACGGTGACTATGATTGGGTCGACGGTGACTATGATTGGGTCGACGGTGACTATGATTGGGTCGACGGTGACTATGATTATGTCGACGGTAACTATGATTAGGTTGACGGTGAGTATGATTAGCTCGATGGTAACTTTGATTAAGTTGGTCGATCAAAATGTCCTCAAAATAGTGAACAAACACTTGATCTTTAGGGGTAAGATATCTCTGTTGCATCAACTCTGAAAATAGTTATTTTGATGCATTAAATACCATCACAGCCCATGTTGGCGTCCCGGTATGGTGCATGAGAATATCTGTCCCCCCTCTTTCCCCCTTAGCTACGCCTCGTGCTACTGACATTGCCCCACCTCCCAAAAATGTAAAAATGCCACACCGGGGAATCTATTCTGAAAAAAAACACTACAATGCCATGACACCTAGTTTGTCATTGGCCTGTTAGATTGTGATTGCGTATAGCCTTGTTTCTTAAGATTGTCAGCTCTATCTTGTGGGGGGGATCCCCGCATGTCCAGGGATCAATGAAAGAGCCACTTCGTCTCTATATTACTTATGTCTAGTACGAGTTCCAAAACTGCATTGGCTATTTGCGTGTATAAATAACACTTCTTCACAATTTCAAGAGCGCATTGTTATTCGGTGAAATCTGCGATGGATGTAAGTGTTTTAAGTTTACATAGACTGCAGCGCTCTTGTTTCAAACCTATTAGTATGGCTTCAATCTCTGCGTCAATTGCAGTGCTATTCGTACCACTTGGCCTGAAATATCCTCATTTGGAAGTAACCCCTTTGGGTACTTTATCAATGCAACATAGCTTGCCTGCTTTTTGCTGATGAGATAGGTTGCGTCTGTGAATACTATTACCACAACTTCTTTTTACGAATCGATAGTATGAAGCGCGGCCTCTTTTTGCTCATTTCGGGGGGCTCGACTTTGTAGCTTCCACGTTTCCAGGGTCAGACGTACATCTGGCGGTTCCCAGCCATCCTGTGGCGATCTCTCCGGGATCAGGCGGAACACAGCACTTACGGCAAGTAAACGTAGTCAAACTCCCCAGTCTTCTTTGGCTGTGCAGATATTTCAAAGCAAGGACTCTCGTAATGTAATTAATTATTATCTAAACTATTGGACACTGAAATAGCACAATTTTTTTTCTAGTAAAAGTATATAGCCAATCAACAAGGAACAAGTTTACTCATATAAAATTTTATTTTTAATGTGAACAACTAATTAAAAAATATATTAATAAAATCAATTTATTTCATGTGACTATAAAACACAGTAATTGTGCCTCTAAAAACAACTAAACAAAATTTTGGTCACAATTAATTGAATATCTAAGGGTTTGAATGTACTAGAATGAAGCAAATTATATAAAATTTTCATGAACAAAGAGGATTTGATATTATATTCATTATCATATAGAACTTGACTTTAAAACTTGAGTTTGTGCATGAAAACGCTACTAATACATAAATCCCTTAATGATAAAAAAAAATAATAATAAATTATGCTTTAAAAATTAAAAAAAATAAAAGAATTTAATAAATATTTTCTGAAAATTTCAACAGAAATTATATCATCATAAACATCTTATCCGTATTAATTATATTTCTGAACATTATAACTGCAGTTAATTTACAACTGAATATTTCACCTGAATCCAATGTACATTACTAAGAGACTGAAACTAGAAAAAAAAAAAAAATTTAATTAAATAACTAGAAATATAATGTGGTAAAGACTATCTGCTCCACGGATTATAAATTTAAAGAACATGTATAGATTTCATGTCACAAAGCAATCATCTACACATGCCATATCACCAGTTAATCTTACCATATATCTAATTACAAGTCAATTATACAGTTACTGACGTATCGCAAACTTCATGAGACACACGTCATGTCACAAGTCAAGCATTTTAGTAATTTATGTTAGAAGTCAATCACATAATGACCGTCGGATCCCCCCAATTCATGTGAGAGGAAACTCATGCCACAAGTTAAACTTAGACTGAAATCGTGTCGCCTCAAGTCTATCACCGACTGAAGTCATGTCACAAGTTATTTCAATTTAGAAATCAATTATAAAAAGACTGTTGTATTACTTAAGTCATGTAAAAAGAAAAATATCAACTGAAATCTTGTCAGAAGTCAATCATATACTTAAGTCATGTCACAAGTTTTCATCTACAGAAGCCACGTAAAAAGTTCATTATCTATTGAACTCATGTCAGAAGTTTATCATCTACAGAAGTCATTTCATAAGTTGATCGTATATGGAGGCCACGACACACGTTGATCATCTATAAAAGCCATGTCACAGTGGATCATCAATAGATTTCATGTCAAAAATTGATCATGTGCAGCAGTCATGTCACAAGCTATTTATCTAAAGAAGTCTTGTTACGATTTGATCACCTACAGACGCCATGTCTCACCCAAGATCAAGATCAGTAGCAGCAGCACCGAATGACTGTAATCTCTGATGTCTGCACTATTTCTTTGGTTCTTGGAAGTTGTTAGCTCTACATCTTCGCATCCTGAAAGTTTATGTACAGTTGGAACAGTTAGAGATAAGACCAATTTTTGTTATATACTTGGCATTCTTTTCAAGTAGGGTAAAAAGGGTAAAACTCTGAGGGCTTTCTTTGTGTAGTTATTAATTATTATTCTGCTCACTGGCTAATATCCAGGTGAATGAAAGGAATAAAACACATGGTGATGGCGCAAGCGCTGACAAAATTTTAACCCGAACTAATCAACTCATTAGGCATATGAACCCCATGAAAGTGATGAGCAGGTTTAATTACCAACGCACTTTAACATGGAAGATATCGTTTTAACAACGTTCGGGACTTATTTGTAGGTGATATATTCAATGTACAATAGTCACAATTCAACTGTTTTTTTTAACAATACACATTAAAACACAATAATACACAATAGCTGATAAAATTGCACTATTGAGAGGTGATTTTAAATTAAAGTTATCCTTACATGATGAAAAAGTAAACAATCCGGTGCATTACCCGAAGGAGGAAATCAAAATCGTATTGTATTCATATATGTATACATATTTGGCCCGACTTAAGTCATTATTGAAAATTACTTTATTTTGGGTATGAATTGGTTAAACTTCTAAATTTTTCAAAATCTTTGATGTGTTATTGTTTCTTAAGATTTCTTAAATAGTAATTCAAAAGGTACATAGACATATAGTTCGTATTGATTTGAATGATGAGGGGGTTTAGAGGTTCCAGTGTTATGTGTCTGGTTATTGCCGCATGGAGCGAATTAAGTCTTTGACTAAATTTCCACGAAAGTAAAATAATTTATACACTTGGTTGAAAATTCCACTCACTTATTTGAATAAAAAAAAATGACAATTGATCTGAAAAAAAAAAAGCCAACCATTTTTTCAAGAAACTTGTGCTAACCATTAATTTAAAAAATAAGTTCCAACCATGAATTGGATGATAATTGTGACAATCATTATGTTTAAGGAATTAAACAACCCCTAAATTCTTATTTTTTTCACAAATTATTTAAGAAAAATAAAATGAAAATATTACGCACCAAAAACACTTGCGATAATTTTATGAATCTCATTTAGCCCAGTGATCGGGAATTTTATTCCGTGAACTAAGTGTAATTCTAATTTCTTTCATCTTCTCGTTAAAAAAAAAAAAAAGGAAAAACTGATTTTTGTTATTTGGGGGTTTGACTGAAAAATCAAAGAAATTGTGCTGCTATGGAATTGAGCCTATGTGCCAAGTTTCAGCTGGTCAAGTTGACGAGAAGTGTGTCAATTAGTCGTCCAAACATTTTCCAAAACAGAAACACACAAAAAAAGCGAAATTAGTATAAAGGACATAAAAAGTGCCAGTAATAACGGATCGCTCACTCTCCCAACAATATGCTACTCAAATGATTTATCCATAAGTTAGTTGATCAAGGAAACTTTACAAAAAATTGATGTTGTAAAACAAGTAATAAAAAAAGTTCTAATTTTAACTTTTTTTTCATTATATAAAATATGCAAAACTGTAGAGATATGTGATTATTTTCCTGCGTAATTTTTTAGTTTGTCCTGATTTTTTAAAATAAATTTATTTAAAAAACAACAACAATTGTGTTAAAAAGGTAAATAAATTATGTAGTCAGCAAGGGAGCGAATCAGGAAATATATTTTGGAAGTCGATTCATAGTTACATAAAATACCCATTGATAACACAGTCCTAGACTTCGTAACCCAAACGTCAAAAGATGCTTTAACCGCTACACCTACACGCAAAACTTCCTTTTAGCAATTTATCATAAGTTCATAACTTCCATCCACCTATAAACAAAAAGATTTTTGTTATATAATCGCCCCATTTTACTTTCATTCATATTTTCAGGTAATTGAACGTAATCTGACCCAATTCGGCTGCTTTGCGCTATTATTAGGGGCGAAGCTTACTAAATATAGTCTAACTTTACATTGGTTACTAACCATAATTTGTGGTCTGTTTTTATTAGAATTTATTAGAATATTGTAGAAGGTTTGAGACAAGATTACAATGCGTATTCTGTTCTGGAAGCATCTAATAAACAAGCTATATATATATTAAATGACAGGAGCAGATGACAAACGAGATTTTTTTTAAACGAGTGTTATTTTTGCTAGAGAGCTTCGTTTACTGTGTGTGTGTGTGTGTAGATTCCTGTTCATAATTGTGCCCTTTTTGCACAATGTGTTTTATTCAACAATGTATTCTCTTCGACACGGTACCAGTATACGCCAATCATTATTTTGATGAGAGTCAATAGCTTTAGTCATATTTCTTTTTGATTTTGTAATTTTTATTACATTTATAAAAATTATTCTTTATAATTATTCCTGGTTTGAATATGATATTATTTGATATTTTTTTTTATAAATTGGTATCGTCTTTTGTAGAGTGCTGTTTTAAAATGAGCCCTACACTTAAATAAGAGAATAACTTCTCCTTATTTATGACATTGTGTAACAGTTATAAAACATACATTTAGGTTCCTTGGTCACTTAAATAGCTATTATGATAAACTGGCATGTATTCATTCATATGGTGTTAAAGGGAAACTTATGCAGTTATGTATGATCAACTGAAAAACATTTAGCAATAAAATGATACTTAGTGGCACTTGAAGTCTTATATGTGTAAATAGACAAAAACTTAATAATATCATAATAAACGGAAACGCGAGTATAAAATAAGCTAAGAAAAAAAAAGTATTGATCCAAAATAAATTGACTTTTTTGGTTTAATTATACATACGCGAATTATACGCGAAGAACTGAAAATATTTAGATTTGATCAGAATATTAAAAACAATCTTAGTTATTTTCTATTATTTTAACGAAATCGAATACTTTTAAATGAGCAAAAAATATATTTTTCCTTTTATTTCAGCAAAAGTTAAGTATTATTGCTATAAATTACAAATATATTTAAATTAACAACTAAATAACTATTTTAAAAATATTATCCTAATGTAAAAGTTATGAACAAAATTATTAATCAAAATATCAAAATCTAAGAATCGCGTCTAAATCCCATTTATCGGAAAAACCCAAACATCTGTTATACTTACTGCTTTATTTTAGTGCGTCGCTAATATTTCGGAATAAAAATTGGAATAATTTGATCTAAATAATTACCCAAATATCGGTACAGCGCTTGTGCCTATTTTACCCACAGCTCTAAGTTTCTCTGATTTAATCGTGCCTGAAAAAATTAATAAAATATTTTCCCCTTTTAAAAGTTGAAAATGATAAATATAATAGATTGTTTTTTTAAATTGCTCAAATTTTCTAAAATTAAGGACAACTTTAGCTTTGTATTTTTAACATTTAATACGCTTTAAATGTTTGTTCTTTTCAAAAATCTCAGTTTATGAAATTTATAAAGAAGTAAAAAACTTAACACGTACATATAATTTTAATACAAACATGCCGTTTAATGCAATTAGTGCAGCGAAGCGACATATCTAAAAATCATTCTCTAACGCACTTATCACTCATCCAAATAAGAACAAAGCATGTTAAATGCAAAAAAGAAAAATTGATTTTGCGTAAGAAAGGCGGTAAAATTCCGTGGATGTTTTTTTATAATTTTTTGAACATTTCTTTTAAGGGGGTGCAGAGAAAGAGAGAGAGAAAGAATTACGATAGTTTCATTTGTCCAAAACAGCACAATATACGTCTAAGAATGAATTTGACAATAAATAATTAATTTTCTTACCCACATACATTTCAGGATTAGGAAATAGGGTGTGTTCAATTTTACGTGGATGGCGATATCTTTAAATCCAATGATATTCGGTTGTAAAAAAAAAATAGATGCTACATTCTCACTTTACCAATTAAGAAAATCAATAATGTTAACAAAAAGTAAGTATATTTACTTAATTATACCAATGAATATCAAAAAACCAATCTTTTTACACAAGCGAAAATTTAATATTCAAAATAGAAATTTGTTAAGAATTTCTTAGATCGATAGACAGACAGACAGGCAGACGGAGATAGACAAATAAGAGAAAGAAAGATAGAGAGAAAATAGGATAGATGGATGGATGAATGGATGGATGTAGATATAGAGAGATAAAGAGATAGATAGATAGATAGATAGATAAGATAGATAGATAGATAGATAGTTAGATAGATAGATAGATAGATAGATAGATAGATAGATAGATAGATAGATAGATAGATAGATAGATAGATAGATAGATAGATAGATAGATAGATAGATAGATAGA
>CAXITT010000298.1:469929-479929 GCA_964033795.1 Lymnaea stagnalis | reverse complement strand
CCAATGTTTGGGGGGTATATCTAGTTGAATTTTTTTTTCCGTCTGGTGCCAATTATACACAAATACATTTCAAGGGTTTCGACTCGTGAGCAGGCAACATACAGCTGTCCATGTGATAATTATTGATTTTACAAATGTAGTCGACACACTTTTAGCGAGTGATCAACCCCTGCAATATTTCTGTTTGACATTATATTTATATAGCTCTCATAATAAAAAAAAAACCAACAAACAAATTAAGGCCCCCGGGCCCAAACGATAAATTGTAAAATGTCTGTATTAATTCAGAAATCTACTTATTATATCACATACAAACTGAAATGTAGCAAGTACACAGATATTTTCTTTATGCAAATGTAAGAACTAATGTCACGGAATGTATAGGACCCCTTAAAATGTGGTCATCGATCTTAAAAAGGCATCCCATTTAGTAAGTTGGAGTGACCTGGTCAGTATCTTGATAAAATTAGTAGTCACCCACGTCTGCTCGTATTTATGCAGTGATGCCAATAAGACGCTCTGAGAGAAACCAGTTAAATCCTCTAAGTCCGTGCAAAAGGAACGGTTGAGGCGACAACACTAGACACATTTGTGTCTATTGCCTCAAGCCTTCAAACCCAGTGCATGATTCCCTCACAAAGTGGCACTGGAAATCTGTGAAATTTCCTCATCAACACCAGGAACAGAAACATTGCAAATCCCATCTACATGCATAGGAGCCAAAATGATCAATAAATTGATCGTGGGCCCTTAAGATATAGAAGAAGAAGAAGAAATGTATTGCTCTGAGTGAACTTAAAATCACTTCAGACCCAATAATTGCTTTTAGTGCAATCAAAGCCAAAATATCAAGTGGAGAAAATAAGTCTTTTTGATATTTTTATTTTTTTTATTTTCACGATGTGGCCTTGGAGAAACTTTCCTAGTGAATATTTTTGTCATTTATTCTCAAGCTAAAATATTTAGCTTTAGCATTATCCTTTTGAGTTTTGCATCTACTTTAATTATTGTTAGTCTAACAGCGAATTAAGCATTGAAACTGCTTCTTAACGTAGTATACTCTGAGTCTATCACTTTCAAAATTTTTCAAAGTGTACTTGTAAAGGGTATGTCGTAAAGAATTGCTAAGTGTTAAAGTGTGATGGGGCTATCGTCAGATGTGCCCTCGGATCGACTTTCTATGTTATTTACAAAATTGCCATCTTTCCTTGAGCAGTTAATAATGGTGATGGTGATGATATAAAGATGTGACTTAAGAATTCTCCTTTTTGTACAGATGGCGTCAAACTCATCTAAATAACAAACATGTGGGCTTTCATCAAAGGGGATCAGTCTGCGATAGGTTTTGTTAAAAACAACTTGATAATGGAGTAGACAAAATCTGAACTGTAAGTCTCATAAGTCTACTGAACGATCAATTATTGCAGTTGTAAGGGATTGGATGGTTCACTTTTTTATTCAACAAATAACACGAAAACATTTCTAATCTTAAGGTTCTTAGAGGATGTTATCCTTGCAGCCCGAAGTCATGTGAGAACTTAACAATTTTTGAAAACTATTTATACTCATTTTTATCAGTGTAAAGAATATATTTTGAAAATAAAAAGTTTCGGTCAGTCTAACAGAAGTTAAAACACCTGGGCAAAGCCGGCTATTTTACCTGGTATCTTTCTCTCTCCCTCTCTCTTATATAAATACATAAATAAATAAATAAATATAAATATATATATATATATATATATATATATATGTGGGTGTGTGTGTGTGTGTTTATGTAAATGCATATAAAAATATGATTAGGTTTATTAATGCTTGGTGTCGGTGGTGCAGAGTTTGATCAGTCCTGTTCAATTGTATCGCTGAATATGTTTTTAAAAGAACAATTTTGTTTGATCGGCCTCATTATCTCAGTGACCATAGAAGTCTTGTAAATCAAAAAATAAAATTTTTACGAAATGAAATAAAAAAACTATTTCATACCTACTGGTGACTCGGTCGTCGGGCCTGTAAAAAATTTTTTAGATTAAATTTTAAAAAAAAAAAAACAGAAAGAAAGGTTTGATTAATGTCATGATGACATATTGATTAAATCAAAAAATAAAATTTTTACGAAATGAAATAAAAAAACTATTTCATACCTACTGGTGACTCGGTCGTCGAGCCTGTAAAAAATTTTTTAGATTAAATTTTAAAAAAAAAAAAAACAGAAAGAAAGGTTTGATTAATGTCATGATGACATATTGATTGTGGATGAGTATTTAAAAAGATGTAATTTTGTCAAAGATGATACTAATGGACACAGGCGCAAAATAATGAAATTTTTTCAAAAGAAAAAAAATCACATAACGTAAGAATAGTTAGTGGATATTTTCATTATAATAACATAATATTTGACAATATAAATATATCAAACTCTAACATTTTAACAAAACAATCAATTTATACACTACATAATTAAACAAACAAATACATCTGAGACAAAAACATAACATAAAAAAACGTCAACATACCAAACAGCAACAAATTATTTAAAGAGCAGAAATGTTCATCGTCATAAGCTATTCCAACATTGTGTATTTACTGCGCACGCATATCACGGTAATAAACAGTAATAAATCATCGGTGAATTTAAACCGAACATTTGTCTCTGAGATCATCAGTTGGCTAACTGTTGCAATACAAATCACAAGATTTATATGACAACATTTGTCTCTGAGATCATCAGTTGGCTAACTGTTGCAATACAAATCACAAGATTTATATGACAACATTTGTCTCTGAGATCATCAGTTGGCTAACTGTTGCAATACAAATCACAAGATTTATGTGACAACATTTGTCATTTTCAAAGGTTTTTTTTTTGTTGTTGTTGAAAAAAGCGTTGCAATCTAATGCTGTCTTTGAAAGAGCAAACCCACTACCGTCATAATGTTATCAGAGGAGAGGCGTTTTGTAATATATATATATATAGCGTTGTTTGGCAAGGAAACCTTTCTAGAATATAACCAAACTGTATTGATCAGTTATTTTTGTATCGTCTGTGACCCAATAATTATTATATAGAGCATTCAACCATGACAGCAAATCGTCTGAGCAAGTCCCCCCCCCCCAACCTTCAATGACATTATTGTGTTCACTTTGCAAGGCTTCTTTTCATGTTTGTACAATTTATTTTTTGTTTTGGTTAATGTATTCCTCATGATCAATAGGTAGGTGAATGGAATGATAAATCCCCATATCGCAAATATAAGACGTGTTTGAACGGTAGATCATTCTTTTTCATTGTTGTCGAGCTCAGGGAACACACCGCCAACACACTTGTTAGTCCTTCGGTTCAGGAATACAGCAGGAATTTTACCTAGTGAGTTTTGCGCTGTCGATATCTAGGGTTTTACTTTATCTTATTAAGTTAATTTTAATTTATGTTGACTTACTCTTTTCGAACTCTGATCAACGCAGATATTGAAAAGGTTTTCTTACTGTTTATGCTAATACGTTTATATATATATATATATATATTTATATATATATATATATATATATATATATATATATATATATATATATATATATATATATATATATATATATATATATATATCTATATATATAAATATTTATATATATATATATATATATATATATATATATATATATATATATATATATATAAATATATATATATATAGGCCTATATATATATATTTACAATTAAAAATGTAATTCTGGTTATAAAAAGATTCAATAAAGCATTTCCATTTAAATGGTTTATAATTGTTACTCTTTAAAAAATATATAAAAATGAAGCTGTTTTTAAATGAACATTTTTTCGATACAAGCTTAAGGTGGTCCATGACCAATGTTTTACAGAGGAAAAAAAGAAGATTCATACGCGTGGGAGCAGGAGTTGTTCGTGTGTTCTTTCTTGTATCTGAAATTATTTATGAAATGGAAAAAAAAATAACTGAATATCAAAATTTATATTTTATATTTACAAAATGCGTGAAAAAATCTGCAGCATATTTGAAATATACCACATAGGAAAAGTGACAAATTATTTGTATTTCTGTAAATATGGAAAATAAAAATAAAAATAAGTTTAATTTATTACATTTTACTTTTCATAATTAAAATTTTGGTATGATGGTTTTAAAAAAAAAAAAAAAAAAGTGTGAATGGGAGAAATAAGGCAATTGGCTTTGATGAAATAAGACATTTCCCAAATTAAGCCGATGATAATGAAAACAGAAAGAAGTTGCCCTAAGAAGAAGTAAGGTGGTGCCCACGGGAAAAGTAAGATACGTTGATGGCAATGGAATAAGTAAAATGGTGTAAATATTTAAATTATGTTGTGCCGATGAAGAAGTAAGATGTGATAAGTAATTGCACACGGAAGTATTATGTCCTAAAGAGAAATTAAGAATGTGCAAGATGTAAACTGTGCCTATTACACATTAAGACTGTGCCCTTTGAAAAAATAAGAATGTGCCAATAGATCAAATAGTCGTTCATCTTCACACATGAGTATGACCACTTTTAACGAGTGCCAATCACCAGGCATGCTGTTGATGTATTTACTTGTCTGGGCGTTTTCTGGGGATGGAGCCTCATTCCACTAGCTCAGGATTAACTTCCTTAAGATCACTCAGCCACCCAGCAACCTTTAGATTAAGTGTGCTTAAAGTGGAACTCAAATAATAGTAATACACCACGTAAGACTGTTCTTAAGGATGAAGTAAGTTGGTGCTAATTAAATAGGTAAGACTGTGCAAAAATTGAGTAAACCTGTGCCCAAAGAGGAAGTAAGACTGTTTCAATATAAGAAGCAGGACATTGGCAATGGTTTAAATAAAACCATTTAAATGGAAGAAGTAAGACTATGCCAAAAATGAAGCAAGTATGTGCTACAAGATGAAGTAAGTTGGTGTCCAGGGAAAAGTAAGATGAGCTCAAACGAAAAAAAGTAAGACATTGCATATATAAGAAGTAAGACGATGATAATGGAATAAAAAGGACGATGTCAATGGATGAAGTAATATGGTTTCAAAGAAAAAAATAAGGTACTTGTAAAAGCAAAAACTTGCAGGGAAGCAAATTATACAATGATTTTCATAGTTAGAAACCTATAAATGCCGGGGTGCTATTAGTACGATGAATTAAGTCAAGTTTTGCAAGAGATATTTTTATAAACATGTGCGAACTGGCTGAAATATCAGGCTTTTCCAGGGATTACATTGACACATTTCTAACATAACAATCCGGTCCATAAGATCTCATTCAATTTTTTATTGCAAGAAAAGGCCCTATAAAAATCCTTAACTTCTTTAAATCGGTTGAGAATGCTGGTCAACACAGTGCAACAGTCAGCACTTTCAAGAATGTGGGCAGTTAAATGTTAAAACTTGTATCATTAAAATTGTTAAAAAGTCGGTAAATATTGTATTTTGATTATTATATTGGTGACTTTGCCACATTAGAAAGGGCAAGATCTTTTACAAAAGTAATCTTATTCTACTTTGTCATTCATTGGATTGAACACAGTCCCTTACCGATATCATTTCTCTTAAAAAGTTTTTGTTATCTCTAAGTCATGTAGTTAAATATTCAAGGTAGCATTAAACATTTTCAATAGATTGAGAGACCCATGAATGTGTGATCGTTGCAATTTCACTGATGGACCATGTCGTGGCCTGGTACCATAACATATTACTTTAGCATCATTATACGTTTTAAAATAAATTGTTTTTGAACTTTCCATTCTGAATTACTCAACATGTATGGAACCGAGTTCATTAACAGTAATGATTAATGAAAATAATTTTTAAAAGCCTTATATCATCATACCATTTATAATTAACACCTATCCTCATTTTAAAACTAATTCTTTTGTTATGAAATATAATTTGAAAATAGATTACGCAAGTTTGATACTTAAGAACTATTATTCGTTTATCATTGTCAATTTTAGATTGATAATTTGGGGATACATTTGTCAGCCCCCCCCCCCTCTATATGTATGAGCTATATTAGTAGGCATGATCTTCAGTGTATTAAGTAAGTGGATTAATGTCCATATCCAGTGGCGTGGGTAAGGTTAGTGCAGCCCAAGGGAGCCATCATTTTCTCGACGCACTTGCAAGAAAAACTATTTATTATTCGTTTATCATTGTCAATTTTAAATTGATAATTTGGGGATACATTTGTCCGCCCCCCCCCCCCTCTATATGTATGAGCTATATTAGTAGGCATGATCTTCAGTGTATTAAGTAAGTGGATTAATGTCCATATCCAGTGGCGTGGGTAAGGTTAGTGCAGCCCAAGGGGGCCATCATTTTCTCGACGCACTTGCAAGAAAAACTATGCAGAAAATGTCGTCCTTTCATATAAAGAAAAACAAAATGTGCGTCTTCTGGGATCCCTCCTCTAACTTTACCACGCCACATGGCATAATCTTTACTGTCCTGTTTCGCGTTACGGTGGATTCGAAGGCTTTATTATATATTTTCATGAAAATAAAATAGCCCATGACGCTTCCTTTTGGGGCAATGTCCTCTATTTCAATAGTTAAAAATACCAAGTCTCTGTTACGTGAAACTATATTAATGGGAGAACTTCAAAATTGTACCTTGAATATTTATTTAAACGATTTTTTAATGGGGCCCCTCTCTAAATAATGCCGAGTCCGTTTCTTTTAATTTGGGGGCGATGAAAAAAGGGAAGGCTCAATTTTTTGAAATTTTAAAACGATTTTGTCTTATTAGACAACTTTTAAAGGTTAACGTAATATTTGTCTCAATTGTTTTAAAAGAGTTCTTCTATTGGTGAAAATGTATGCGCCAAATGGTTACGGGCCAAACGCGACACTTAGAAGGTCCATCAAGAGTTGTCTCGCTATGAAAGTTGATGGTAGAGCTATGTAGCACGTTCACAGATGGTTTTGGTGGTTTGGGGGGGGGGGGGGAGCAAAGAAACGCTTGGGTTCAGAGAGTATTAATTAGGGTTTGGGTATTTTTTTAGAAGGTCAATCAAGAGTTGTCTCGGTAGGAAAGTTGATGGTAGAGCTATGTAGCACGTTCACAGATGGTTTTGGTGGTTTGGGGGGGGGGGGGATCAAAGAAACGCTTGGGTTCAAAGAGTATTAATTAAGGTTTGGGTATTTTACTTACAGGCTGGCTTTGAATAGGTGGACTTCGTAACTGAAATATCATGTAACAGCTGTAATTTTTGTCATTCTTAAATGTAAAATAATTATTTTGGATAACCCAATTATTTGGTGGAGTTCTACTTATATTAAAATAAACTAAAAATAGTTGATAACAAATTTGTTGATGGTATGTTCATGATTTTAGAAAATGCACTAAATATTGATTCTTTGTTCTCATGTTGTTATATTACAAATTATAATGATGAAAACAAAATATTGATGGTAAATAGACAAATTATGTCTAATAACACTAATGTGTATGGTAATTTATTTACACTAGATAACCCACATATGTATTATGTCCTTAAATGACTAATTATGACTGTTTCATTTAAAATATAGGTCATACAAAAAATTGATAGTAAATTATTTTCTTGCATACCATCAATAATGAGTGTTAGTTCATAATGTTGAATTACTCAAGAATGTATAAAAATTTAATGTGTGGATATAAAAAATGCTACGGCAATGTTCATACATTGGATACAATTTTACCCCCCTCCTCCCCTCAACCTGCCCTAAGTGTTTACGGTTGCTCGCCACACTGCCATTGTGTGTTAACGGGTGTCTGCCACCTCATCCATTTGTTTTTACTGGTGGGTTGTTGCCAGTATGTGTTTACGGTTGCTCGCCACACTGCCATTGTGTGTTAACGGGTGTCTGCCACCTTGCCCACATGTGTTTACGGATGTGCGAAAGTTTGACAAGCTCTTATGGTTTTCTTTCCATTGACAAACCGTTAACCCCACCCCCAACTTGTAAATTAATAGTCCGAAACTAATAGTACCGAGCGGCCAGGCAGCGAGCTGCAACGTGTGACGTCTGTAGCATGGTAAAAAGTTAAGAAGAATCTTCTGTTAGATTTGGACTGTCTGTAGACCTATTTTGTAATGACGGCATATATATTATATAAAATATACAGTTAAATCGTGTTTTCTTGTTAAAAATTTGGACCCACCGAATATTTTTCACAATAAACAGATCCGTGTAAAAATCTTCACCTTGTTAGGCACTAGTGTGAATTATTTTAATAGGTTTACAATTATTATATAAAAAAAATAAATTCTTACTTCTCCCCGCCAATGTAACATGACCTTTAATCTAACTTCCCCACAACAAGGTAACATCTGCTTTAATCTTACTTCACCACACCAATGTAATATCTCCTTTAATCTAACTTCCCCAAAACAAGGTAACATCTGCTTTAATCTTACTTCACCACACCAATGTAATATCTCCTTTAATCTAACTTCCCCAAAACAAGGTAACATCTGCTTTAATCTTATTTCACCACACCAATGTAATATCTCCTTTAATCTAACTTCACCACAACAAGGTAACATCTGCTTTAATCTTACTTCACCACACCAATGTAATATCTCCTTAAATCTAACTTCTCCACATCACGTAATATCTCTTTTAATCTTACTTCATCACATCAAAGTGATATCTGTTTTAATTTTACTTCGCCTCACCAAGGTGATACCTTGGACATTTGATATCCTTTTCTTCTTCTAACAGAGACAGTAGCAGCTTTCATTTTTTTTTCAAGAAATGTAGGTAATGCCTGTGACATCTGCTATTTTTTTAATTCTTGCCAATAATGTAACATCTGTGCCATCTGCTTTTTATTTTATGTCGTCAAGAGAAGGTAACATCTGTGACATCTGCTTTCATTTCACTTCGTCAAGATAAGTAACATTTGTGACATATGCTATTATTTAATTTTTCTAAATAAGATAACAACTGTGAATTCAGCATTCATATTACTTCTACTCAATAAAGTAACAACTTTGACATCTGCTTATATATAACGAATCCTCACCAAGGTAAGACCTGTAACTTCTATTTTCATCTTACTTTCCTCACCCAGGTAAAAGATTATGACACCTGCTTTCATTTTACGTTCCGACACCAAACTAACCGATTATGACACATAATTTTATTTTACTTCCTCGCTATCTCTCCGAGTGGTCTAAACTGTCTCAAACCAAATAGCCGTTGGTCCGGACTTCAATCCCCACCAAAGCCATCCGGAGCACCCCAGGTGGATGGAACTCGTTAGCCTTGGACGGCAACCCATCTAAGAGAAGGCAAACTCTGAATTAAAACCAGGAGCCAGAATGATCAACAAATTGATCGTGGGTCCCTCAAATATAATAAGAAGAAGATAATTACTGTGATTCCGCTGTTGAATATGTTGTCTACATTTATTTTGGCATAAAAAAAATTACACGAAGAAGTGAAAAGTAAAAGAAAAATAATAAATACTTGCCTGTAAGATGTTCAGTGCGAGTCTTAGTTAGCAAATCAAAGGAATAATATTCCATGTCACACGTATAGCTGCCACTGTCTGCCATTGTTGTATCGAGTACGGCGATGGTCAAGTTTATTTTCTCCTTTTTCCCTTTAAAATCATCTCCTCCCATGGATGTCCAAACGTCCCAAATTCTACCAGCTGGAAACCGCTTAAAAAGAAATTAATAATAATAATTCAATATATATATATATATATATATTTATATATATATATATATATATAGATATAGATAGATTGATAGATAGATAGATGATAGATAGATAGATAGATAGTTAGATAAATAGATAGATAGATAGATAGACAGACAGACAGTCAGACAGACAGACAGACAGATATATAGATAGTTAGATAGATAGATAGACAGATAGATTAGATAGATAGATAGATAGATAGATAGATAGATAGATAGATAGATAGATAGATAGATAGATAGATAGATAGATAGATAGATAGATAGATAGATAGATAGATAGATA
>CAXITT010000298.1:429773-467904 GCA_964033795.1 Lymnaea stagnalis | reverse complement strand
AGATAGATAGATAGATAGATAGATAGATAGATAGATAGATAGATAGATAGATAAATAGATAGATAGATAGATAGATAGATAGATAGATAGATAGATAGATAGATAGATAGATAGATAGATAGATAGAGAGATAGAGAGATATAGAGATAGATAGATGGATAGATAGATAGCCCTATACATTGGCATTACATGTAAAATCATTAAGTATAGAACGCTTTGCCCTATGCAAGCTTATTTCAACGACTCCTCTTATATATAATAGCATGAACGCAAGCGCTATAAAGGTACTCATTTGTCATCATCATCAAGAGCTAATGTTGGCATGCAAATTTATTTTGACACTGGCATCATTGTTAAGACTGCCACTACTTTTGACATGTTTATTAACGGTGAACTGACAATAATTGTTGATACGGCCACTAATGTTTACGTTACTATATATAGTTAAAGGAAAAAATAATGTCAACATTGATGCAAATATTGATATGGCTACTAATGTCGACATGTCAATCAATGCAGACATGGCCTCTTATTTTTTTATAGTCACTAGTATTGACGGGGCAAAATAGGTTTACATGGACAATAAATTTGACATGACAACGGATTGTGACATTTGATTAAATGACTTCTATTGATAGGTGTAATAATAATCATATTAAACTTAGACCTATTTATCAAGTGTCATAAAAATAATAACAATAATAAAGTTTATTTGAAAAACACGCTTCATCCCCAAAGGCCCAAAGCCCCAAATTAACTTAGTTATTTCCCTAGGCCTTACAACATTTCATAGGTTTTATAAAAGTTAAGGATTGTTACGCACATCCTTCTCTTGTGATAAATTAATCTCCTATTTTAAATATATGGCTCGTTCAAACAGTGCCTAACAAATGACGATACCATAGAGAAATACAATAACAAAAATACGACACCCAAAACAGTACCAATTACAATTAATAATAAGATTTAATTTAGTAATAAAACAATTACAAAACAAAAGAAATATCATTACAAATCATCAACTTACGGTATGGTAGATCTTGTACCGGTACACAGTTAACACAGTTAGTACAATGTGCCAATGAATAATGATGAATGATCAATGCGAATAAGCACATATATATAAGTACACCAAGAATAAAACACATCTCGTGAAGTTAAAAATATCTATCAATCTCCGTCCCTCTCTGTGCCTGTCAATCCTTTATATATGTGGGTCTACCGACGCGTCTAGATACGACCTTACTTTTCTAAAACAATTGAGAACCTTCGACAAGATACTAGTAGACCTACTAACCCTGTTTAATTGGAAGTCGGTAGTAAACAAGATACATCAAAGAGATTTAACCACACCCACAACAAACGCTACCGTCTGCTAGTAGTCTAATGCCGGGTCAAAGAAAGTTCACGCACAGGGAAAAAGTGTACTACATAACAAGTGCACTTGAATTCATAATCTATACAAGTGGCTTAGATCTACCTTTGCATATACGTTATATCTAGTTTATATTGCCTAAAGACATTATCCTGCCAAGGTACCTAACATCCATCTCATTAGTCAATTATTCGTAAAATAATTTTATATGATCAGATGGTTTAAAACTTAACTTTTCAGTATAAAATGATGTTTCATGTGGCCTAAAAACAAAGTAACTGCAGTGTTGGAATCGGTTCATCAGTTCTCTTCTTTCTTGCTTCTCTGTGTGGGAACGAACAGCCTTTCACATGTACCGTACTTTGTGATATGTGTCTTACCCATCGGCATTTGGTAGGTGTAGAGTCCTTTTAAACGTAGCCCTATCCACGCAGGCTAACGGTTCGGTCTTACAGTTGCGTAATGGGCGGTGTCGTTGGAATCCGTATTCAGTGAAATAATCCCCACTCCAGCCGCTAAGGTTTGGTGATTTCTTCCCTTCGTCAATATGGCGATACGGAACCCGACATCGATTAACACGATATTAAGATAAGATATTATGTTTCTTTTATTGATCCAAAGAAATGGAAATATTTTTTATTGCATTATACATTTTCAGCACAAAAATAAAACAATTAGAACACAAGACATTTATAATCAATTATTTCAAACAGCCATTCAGTGAGTTCTCTTAGCAAAATCGGGGACTTATTAGTTCTTATTCAGATGTGTGACTTCAGAGAAAGCATGCCGGTAAATTGGTACAGATTGGGGAACAAAATAATTGTTATATATGTCAGTTCTCGCTCTGATGGAAAGAATTCGTCCCGAACGGCCCGATCCTAAGTATCAGGGATGAAGAGGGTGGGATGTATCATCCAAAATGTGTTTAGTTTTACAAAAACATCTTCCTTCAAAGAGTTCTTAAAGTGAATCAGGTTTAGTTTGTGTTATGTTCCTAGCTTTCTTGATTATTCGGTTTATGCGTTGTTTAATATCAGACGTTGAATTCCCACACCAGCAGTTAATATTGAAATTAAGCAGGCTTCTAAGTTTTGCACTGTAGAATAAGTTAACTACTTTATTGTTTACGCCGAAATTATCCAGTTTTTTTTATGTAGAACAGTCTTTGGTTGAATTTCTTATACAGCATTTGGCCGTGCTCATGCCATGTTAGCTTATTATTAATGGTGACACCTAAGTACTTGTATGCCACCACTTTCTCCACATTTTGATTTTTTTGTGTTGAGATCTGTAATCTGGTGTTTCCCCCTCCTGAAATCAACAACCATTTCTTTTGTTTTTAAGACATTCAACTAGAGAAAATTTTTATCGCACCAATTGATGACGCTTGTAATTAAGTTGCGGTATAGGCCTTCTTCTTCACATATTAAGTCAACAGTAGTGGTATCATCAGCAAATTTTAAGATCGGAACGGTGTCGCTTTAGCTTTAAGTATCATTTTTGTATATATTGTATACAGTACAGGAGAGAGAACGCAGCCTTGTGGTGCCCCGGTGATTATTTCTCTGGTTAGTGATAATTGGTTATTTACTTTGACATATTATGGTCGATTTGTTAAAAAGTTCAGTCTCCAAGCCTGAATATTTAAATTGACACCAAACGAGGGAAGTTTCTTTATCATATGGTGTGGTTTGATAGTGTTAAATGCTGATGAGAAGTCTAAGAAAAGAACTCTGGAATATGTTTTAGGACTGTCTAGGCGATGGTAAAGTCTCTCCAACAATGGTAAAATTGCGTCCTCCGTACTTCTGGCAGGTTTGTAAGCAAATTGTTGGGGTCAAGTTTTTGCTGTACTTCTTTCAAAATTTCTTTCATAATTATTTTCTCAACACATTTCATGACAATAGAGGTAAATGCAACAAGTCGTAATTCATTTTTGCACGTTACTTTAATTTTCTTTGGAATTTGTAGGATTTCTTTAGTTTTCCATGTACAGAAACCCGGGATAGAGGAACTTTCTAATAGCCAAAAGCTGACCGGTCCCTTTACAACAAAAAACGAATTTAGATCTTGGCATTAAAAAGAAAAAAAGCATAGAGGCAAACATCAAATGCATGGATAACATAATTAATCTTTACCATTGTCTGCTCAAGCACGTATGGCTGGCATCACATTTTTATAAAGGAACTTCTCAATCATACTTGAACAACCAGTTGTAAAATAAGTCACGTATTAACATATAATGTTCCAACTAGTTGCGTGAGTTAACATCGTTCTAAAAGTGAACTCATCATCCTTAAGATGGATGACTTCTTTAGATAACTAAATTTCAAAGTGGCAAACATGTGTCCCAGCTTGTCCAAGCATGATGAGCATTGAGTTTATGGAAGAAAAAAACGCGCGTTTATTTAATTAAGTTGTGTGTGCGTGTGAGTGGGACACACAGTGATGAGAGTTGTCTAATTTTTAAATAAGTAAAGCCACTGTCACTGCCACTTCTACACAACATGAAACCTCAAGTCCGAGTTCACACACTAAAAACTGCATTCACACACTAAGCACTGCATTCACACACTAAGCTCTGTATTCACACACTAAGCTCTGTATTCACACACTAAGCACTGCATTCACACCC
Organism: Lymnaea stagnalis; assembly: GCA_964033795.1. Classification (NCBI taxonomy): domain Eukaryota; kingdom Metazoa; phylum Mollusca; class Gastropoda; family Lymnaeidae; genus Lymnaea; species Lymnaea stagnalis. Next base: position 463,891 of record CAXITT010000298.1, on the reverse strand, counting down.
TAAGCACTGCATTCACAAACTAAACAATGTATTTACACACTAAGTACTGCATTCACACACTAAGCACTGCATTCACACACTAAGCACTGTATTCACACACTAAGCACTGCATTCACACACTAAGTACTGAATTCACACACTAAGCACTGCATTCACACACTAAGCATTGTATTCACATACTAAGCACTGCATTTACATGCTAAGCACTGTATTCACACAATAAGCACTGCATTCACACACAAATCACTGTATTCACACACTAAACACTGTATTTACACACTAAGTACTGCATTCACACACTAAGCACTGCATTCACACACTTAGCACTGTATTCGTACACTAAGCACTGTATTTACACACTAAGCACTGTATTCACACACTAAGCACTGCATTTACACACTAAGCACTGTATTCACACACAAAGCACTGCATTTACACTCTAAGCATTGTATTCACATACTAAGCACTGCATTTACATGCTAAGCACTGTATTCACACAATAAGCACTGCATTCACACACAAATCACTGTAATCACACACTAAACACTGTATTTACACACTAAGTACTGCATTCACACACTAAGCACTGCATTCACACACTAAGCACTGTATTCACACACTAAGCACTGTATTTACACACTAAGCACTGTATTCACACACTAAGCACTGCATTTACACACTAAGCACTGTATTCACACACAAAGCACTGCATTTACACACTAAGCACTATATTCACACACTAAGCACTGCATTTACAAACTAAGCACTGCATTCACACACTAAAAACTGTATTCACACACTAAGCATTGCATTTAAACACTTACAAATGTATTAACACACTAAGCAATGTATTCACACACCAAGCACTGCATTCACACCCTAAGCACTGTTTTCACACACTAAGCACTGCATTTATACACTAATCACTGCATTCACACACTAAGCACTATATTCACACACTAAGCACTGTATTCACACAAAATGCACTGTATTTACACACTAAGTACTGCATTCACACACTAAGCACTGCATTCACACACTAAGCACTGTCTTCACACACTAAGCACTGCATTCACACACTAAGCACTGTATTCAAACACTAAGCACTGTATTCACAAACTAAGCACAGCATTCACACACCAAGCACTGCATTCACACAATAAGCACTGCATTCACACACTAAGCATTGTATTCACATACTAAGCACTGTATTCGCACACTACGCACTGCATTCATACACTAGCACTGTATTAACACACTAAGGACTGCATTTATACACTAATAACTGCATTCACACACTAAGCACTATATTCACACACTAAGCACTGTTTTCACACACTATGCACTGTATTCACACACTAAGCATTGTATTCACACACTAAGCACTGCATTCACACACTAAGCATTGTATTCACATACTAAGCACTGCATTTACATACTAAGCACTGCATTCACACACAAAGAAATGTTTTCACACTAATCACTGCTTTCACACACATAACACTGTATTTACACACTAAGTACTGCATTCACACACTAAGCACTGCATTCACAACTTAAGCACTGTATTCACACACTAAGCACTGCATTTACACACTAAGCACTGTATTCACACACTAAGCACTGCATTTACACACTAAGCACTGTATTCAAACACTAAGGACTGTATTCACACATTAAACACTGTATTTAGACACTAAGTACTGCATTCACACACTAAGCACTGTATTCACACACTAAGCACTGCATTTACACACTAAGCACTGTATTCACACACTAAGCACTGCATTTACACACTAAGCACTGTATTCACACACTAAGCACTGCATTTACACACCAAGCACTGCATTCACACACTAAGCACTGTATTCACACACTAAGCACTTTATTTATACACTAATCACTGCATTCACACACTAAGCACTGTATTCACACACTAAGCACTGCATTCACACACTAAGCACTGTATTCACACACTATGTACTGTAATCACACACAAAGCACTGCATTTACACACTAAGCAATGTATTCACATTCTAAATCTAATCACTGTATTCAAACATTAAGTATTGTATTCACACTCTAAAAAATGTATTCAAACATAAAGTATTGTATTCACACTCTAAGCACTGTATTCAAACATTAAGTACTGTATTGACACTCTAAAAACTGTATTTAAGCATTTAGTATTGTATTCACACTCTAAGCACTGTATTCAAACATTAAGTACAGTATTCACACTCTAAATAATGTATTCAAACATAAAGTATTGTATTCACACTCTAAGCACTGTATTCAAACATCAAATACTGTATTCACACTCTAAAAACTGTATTCAAACTTTAAGTATTGTATTCACACTCTAAGCACTGTATTCAAACATTAAGTACTGTATTCACACTCTAAAAACTGTATTCGAACATAAAGTATTGAATTCAAACACTAAGCACTGAATTAACATTAAACACTGTATTCGCTCTCTAATATAGATAGCTATATGTATTATTTGCCATTAAAGGTCAAATACCACCACGAAGGCTATATACAAATAATGAGTCAGAGCGTGCAAAATATAATTCCCGATGACTACGCTAAATCATTTATATATTTTTTTAATAACGCAACTTCGTTTGGTGCGTAATAACTTTCGATAAATGAAATCGTCTTAATTTAAGTATGGCGTAAAAATAATATTCAGTTTAAAATTGTTTGTGACAGGAGAATATTAATACAGTTCATGGGCGTGAAATAAAAAGTGTGCTTTAACGTATCATGGAGGGAAGGGGTGTAGTAAATATTAGGATTCTTACATGTGCGTTACTTGAGTTCATGTTTTGTCAAGTAACTTTACTATGTTGGAAGTTCACACCGCCGATGTTTGACGGGCTCTATTTAATATATATATTTGTATTTATTTTTTTTAAAATTTATTTATATTTATATATATTTACCGATAAAGATAATGGGCCTGCATGTACAACAATTGAAGGAGAAATGGAGCCCTAAATGTTAAGCTCATCGAACAGTTTCAACTTTTGAGGATTCAGAGACAAAACTATGTGTGCCTTTTATGTTTGATTGTACACAATTTTTTAAGGGAAAGAAAGCCACCTGTCTGTAACACACATAACGAGGAATATCTTCGCTGAACGATCGTGAGAAAGATAATTGCTCTACCACCTTAACCATTTGATCTGGACCTACAGCGAAAACATCAAGTATTTAATTTGCAATTACATAGGACATATCCGTTGCCAACTCTATCTAATTCCGCCATTATCTTCAGTCCGTCAAAAAAAAAGAAAGCCAGTGCCAATACAGCATTAATGTAGAACCTTTTACATCGAGGCATGAAAGATAAGTTTAATGCTAAATATAAATTTAATCTCCAAATATATGGACGCTTATATTTTCAAATAGGCTATTCAAATGAGTTTATAATCATGGTGCACCAATTCCATTACAAGCATGTAGAGATGTCTGAATCATTAAAATTAACAAGTGGAGAGACGTCAGAACCATTGCTAGTGACAAATGGAGAGACGTCTGAACCGTTTCTGGTGACACATGGAGAGACATCTGAACCATTCTTAGTGACACATGGAGAGACGTCTGAACCATTGCTAGTGACACATGGAGAGGTTCAACCAGTTCCCAGTAAGAAATTGCATTTTTACGACTACCACAAACAGTGGAACCAATGTGTCCTGACACTATTATTATACAAACTCATGTTTTCGGCCCGGCTGAATGAAGCTTTCGAAAAGACACAGATACCATGTTGATGGTCAATTGCTATAACCTAAATTTATTACGTCAACAATAACATAAAGAGGTCATTTAATGAAATAAAAAAAAAAAAAAAGCAAATATACCTGAGTGTACTCAAACCCTGGCTCAGGGGGTATGAAGATGTATATTTCATATTCTTCTGAGTCGTTGACCCCTTTTCGTTTCATCGTTATTTTCAGTATTGAATCGATCGTCTCATTTGTAAAATCAAAACGTTGGTAGTCACAAGTCATGGTGAAAATCTCTCCTTCCTCCACCGTTGATTTGTCTAAGATATTCAGAAAGCCTTGACCTTCAGAGGAAATAGACATTTATCACAACTGCTGTCAACACAAAACGATCAGCTGTGGGTAGAGTAAACATTTCATCAAATCCAAAACCGATTTCATCCGAATTAGAACAAATTGTTTTTTGTGAATGTACAGTATGTACTAAAATATGCGTTACTGAAACTCCCGCATGACTATCGCGTATGTGTGTTTGTTATCGGCGCATAGCTACTGTTGCTACGTGTTCCTAGTAATGCAAGGAAAATATGTTCTGCCGTCGTGGTTGGAACTGCGTGCACCGGCGTAGGAATGCGTGTTCAAAGCTGAGCATTATGTTTATAAGTATTTTGGAAAGTACTTTAAAAGGCTGATTTTAAAATGATTGGCACCGAGGCGTAGACATTGATGAAACATTAAAGTAGAAGAAGAGAATCTGTGAAATATAAACATTTTATTGGTTGATCCGTTTACCCCAACGCTTTTCCCATAGTAACAGAGATTTAAAGCCGACGACTACGGCACTAAAACCAGCCTGAAAGAAACTAATGTCTTGGGGTCATTTTTTGTTGTTGGATGGTTTTTATTTTTTTGATTTGTTTTGTTTTGTTTTTTCTTTGTTTTTTTTTTTTATTTTTTTTTTTAAAACAGCAATTTGGGGAGTTTTCAATAAAATTTTATCCCATGTGGTGTTAACACCGTGGGCAAAGATAAGACAAAAGTGATTGGCCTTTTGCGGTCTCGATCTCAAAGAGTCAATCAGATTTGTTGTTTTCTTCTTTTAGAGGGGCGTTATTTGTTATTAATTTAAGCTGTCATTGGGTTGTTTATTTTAGCCTTACTGTTTCTTATCGATTTCATTTGGCCTATTACAATGTAGTGGTTTTCCTTTGATTGCGTACTTTTTTGTCCAATTTTTTTTTTCATATTATAAAAAAAGAAGTAAATTCCCTACCGTAATACCTTTGAATTTGTTTTCAATTTATTTCAAATTTATCAAACATTCTACAGTAGCCATCCTGAAATTCTCACATTCAAAAAAGCATTTTTCTTTCTCGAATGCTGTAAAAATATCACGCAATGTTTTGTAGGAACTATCGCCTTATTGTTGAATCTCTATCAGTAAGGTGTTCAAAACATTGTGTTTTCACAAATTTGGTCGCTATGATATCGCTCAAAAGGTACTCCTTAGTGGCAATATTACGGTAGTCTTTAGACCACACTATGTTTAATATGGGTGTGACGCATCCCCAAAACCTCGGCCACGCGCCAGTGCTTTTTCTTTTTTTCAAATTTCTTAATTCCCGGCGCCTATACTAAATTTAGCTTTTCATGAGGTGTCCTTTGCTAAATTCTAACAAGTACAATACAAAATTGGGAATACATAAACAAAATAAGATAGAGAGAGGGTGAGTAAAAACAGAGGACAGTTCATTAAAAGTGGAAATAACGTTTTGAAAACAATTTCGCGGCGCCCCTGTAAAGAAGCCGAAGTAACCCATGGTAGGGCATCCCGAAAAATACGGCACCTTTGGGTGAAGCCGGAAAATGGTGCCACTAACACTTTCTCACTAAGACAGAAGGATGCCATCAAAATCTTTGCTTTATTACTAAACACCAATGTGTGAAATCCTCATGGGAAGACTTGTCATAGTAATCTGCATGTTATTGAACTAAGTTTGTGAAAGCGAGTAAAAAGATTAACATACATAAAATTATAGATATTTAGACGACAAGCAATATTTTATATTAAAAGCTATATTTTAGAAGCAAATTATAATGAATTAATTTGAAAAATATTAATTTTGAAAAGAGATACACAAAAGTAGTTTTCTAAAAAAAAAATCAAATGCCTTGATATTTAACATTAGTTTTCTTTAAGAACAATAAAAAAAAGCAATAATAATTATATAAATGGTTTTCGTAAATTGTAAATGTTTGAACAAAATCATCTACCTGGGTTACAAATAATGCCGTACGCGCAATAAAACAAGAATATTTTGTCCTTCATCTTGTTTGTGATACACTCTCCACTTTGAGTTGATGTAAATATCCCTTTAGCTCGGATTGTCTTTTAGAATTTTAGTCTCACTCTGCAAAAATAACAACGCTTGATTTAAACAATAGTCTTAAGAACTAACAAAGCTGATCTTTCTAGCCACAGCTAGAATTCAAATGTAACAAATTATAAACAATCTTTGACCATAGAAAGACTTCGAAAGTGGCAAGTTATAGACAGTCTTTTAACAATACCAAGACTTCAGAAAGAATGAGATCTCTTAGCTTTCTTAACAAATCAATAATATCAAGTTTTAAATCATTTTAGAGATCAAGTGTGTTTAATATATTTACCAGAAATCCAAATGCTGAGACAACGTCACAATAACTCATAATATCCGCCCCCCCCCACGGGGCCACAAATATCTTTTAATCCCACAAAAAAGAATTTTTCACACTTCCCATAGCAAGGTTATCACCTAATTCCCCCAAGGGAGAATGCTTCCTAATTCCTTCTATAAGTATAGCTCCTAATACCCTTTATAAGAATATCTCCATATTCTATCTGAAAGAATGTCTTCCAAATTCTTAACAAAAATCTATTTAAATCAACCCAAACAACAGTATATTTTAATCCCATTTAATAATTTGTGGCGGAATGTGTTATGATATCATGTAAAAATACGAAATGCGGGAATAAAAAAAACATAAACAGACCAAATTACAGAGGAGAATTGTTGATAGGTCATGAAAATCGTGGAAAGTTAAAAATAAAAGAATTTGTTCACATCAAATGAGTACCTGTAACTGATTTCCGGTAAATAAGTGAATTTGAAACAGCAATGTCCAATCATCAATAAGTGCATCTGAATGAGCAATATCCTTTCATCAACAAGTGAATCCAACAAGTGAATCTGAAACAGCAATGTCCTATCATCAACAAGTGAAACTGAAAGAGCGATGTCCTTTCATCAACAAGTGAATCTGAAAGAGCAATGTCCTATCATCAATAAGTGAATCTAAATGAGCAATGTAATTCATCAACAAGTGAAACAGCAATATCCTATCATCCATAAGTACATCTGAATAAGCAATGTCATTTCTTCAACAACTGAATCTGAAAGGGCAATGTCCTATTATCAACAAGTGTATCTGAATGAGCAATATCCTGACATCAACAAGTGAATTTGAAAGAGCTATGTCCTATCACCAAAAAGGTGAGTTTGAAAGAGTTTTGTCCTCTCATCAATAAGTGAATCTGAAAGAGCAATGTCCTTTCATGCAATTTTGTTGACATAACGAGGAAAACCTCATGATATAATTACAGATGCAATATAAGGTAGTTATGTTATTTAACTCAGAGATGTACTCTATATGTAAGGTGTTCAAATCATTTATTGTGCACTAATGAAAATTAAAAAAGAATTTATACTATATTAGAGATGCACACTACTTTAGGAATGTGCTCTACCCTAGGGATGTACTCTACATTAAGGAATACACTTTAACTGAAAGATATTTATTGTTCTTTAAGGATATACTCTACTTTAGGGAACTTATAAGTTAGAGATGCATTTTACTTTAATGACATATTCTACCTCAGGTATGCTATTTTAACTTAGGGATGTACTCCACATAAGAATGTATCTCTACTTTAAGAATATCCTTTTATTAGAGATATACTCTACATTATCAATGTACTCCAGCTTAATTGTGTACTATACTCAGGGATAAACTCTACTTTTGCGATGCATATTTCTGGGATTTCTTTTAATTTAAAAGTGTTCTATACCCTATATGAATTTACTTTATTTAGGAATATACTCTATTTTATGGATACAATGGAGTTTAGAGATTTATTCCAATTAAAGATGTACTCTACTTTAGGGATGGACTTGATTTAAAGGATATACACTATTTTGAGGATTTACGTTTAAGGATGTACATTACCTTAACGAAGCACTCTATTTTATGAATGTACTCTAATTTATAGATTACTGTAGGCCTACCTTATGAATATACTCTACTTTAAGGATGCACTACACTTTAATGACGTTCTCTACTTTAATTATTTAAGCGTTTTAAGGGTTGTAATCTACTTACTATATGTTAAGGAATGTACAATACCTAAGTGATGAACTCCACTTCATAGATATACCCTACCTTGTGGATGTATTCTGTCTAAGGAATGTATTCTACATTTAGTATGTACTCTACCTTAGAAATTAAACTTTGTGAAGGAAGTATTGCAAAATTCGGGATATGCTAGGGCTTTGAAATGTATTTTACCATTGTAATTTATCTAAATTATGGATTTATCTTCATTAAGCATGTACTTAAGTTACATATACAATCTACTATTTGGGATGTAATCTACTTTAGAGAAGTTCTCTTCCCTAGGTAAGTACACGACATTGATGATGTATTCTAATTGAGGGAAGTAACACACTTTAGGAAAGTTCTTAACTTAGGAATGTACTCTACTTTAGATACGTTCTCTTCTTAAGTTACGTAATCTACTTTAGATATGTACTCTACTTAAGGGATGTACTTTACTTTAGAGATGTCTCTTCTTTGGGAATGTACTGTAACTAAGGATGTACTCTTCCGTTGAGATCTATACTTTATTAATGTAATATTTCTGTAGGATGTGCTCCAATTATATGATGTAGTCTGAGAGATATACACTAATTTAGTGATGCCCTCTACATTAGAAGTGTATTCTCAGGATTTTCTCTTATTTAGAGATGTATTATATTATAGGGACATACTCGTCCTTTCAAAATTACTATACTTAGAAACATACTCCCCTTTAATGTTGCCCTCTAATCTAGAAATTTACACTACCCCAGGGACAACTCTAACTTATGCGTGTTTCTTCTTTTTATGGAGCAATATTACCTTGTTTGTTGAAGTCTACATTGGGGATCTACTCTACTTTATAGATGTTTACTACTTTAAAAAGTACTCAACGTTTGGAATATATTCTGAATTAGAGTGGTACCTAAAGAATATATTTTCCTCAGTGAGATACTCTACTTTAAAGATGCATTTTTCACAGTAATGTATTCATCCTGAGTGAGGTACTCTACCTTAAGCGTGTACTGTACTTTACTGACGCATTCTACCTCTACTGGTGTACTTTACGTTATTGATGCATTCTTCCTAAATGTGTAATAAAATAAAGTATTCAAAACCAAATGGAGGAAAAATAAAAAAAAATATTTTGGTAATGATTTAATTTTCTGATGGATGAACTAGACATGAGGGATGTTCTCTAATTTAGGAATGCATACTATTTATTAACGCACTGTTCATTAGGGGTGCACTCTTCTTTAGTGATGTACTGTTCTTTAGGGATGTATTCTACTTGTAGTATGTACTTCATTTTTAGGGACATTTCTCCTTTAGAGATGAGCTCTACCCTTGGAATGTATTCTACCTAAGGGGTTTACTCTAATTTAAAGGTGTAATGTACAGAACAAATTAAATGATACCTAGGATGTATTGTATTTTAAGAATTTACTCTTATTTTATGATGTTCACCAGGGGTCTCAAAATCAATATATCCGGGGGCCGCAAGAGATGGAGTCTAAGTGAGACTGGGTTGCATCAAGTATTCCACACACACACAAATGATTACAAATTCAATAAAGTACAAATGTTTCAATCTGCTGAACATTTATTAATGACAACAACAACAAAATAATTAATGGTTCTCAACAACTAGCCCGTGACATTGCGTATCATTGTTAACGGCATTATATCCTTAGTAAGAAAAAAAAAATTCCAAGGATCTGGAGTAAAAATATTCAGCTAATAAATGATATAAAAATAATGAGCTTCTGGTAAGACGAAAAATAATAAAATAGAAATTAAAATATGGAGATTCTCACTAGCGTTTTTAAAAAAAAATGTGTATGTTCAAACAGATGGAGGGAAAGGCAATATTTATGTGTTATTGATGAGAAGGAAGATAATATTGTAGGAAGAATGATTTCTTTTTATAGTAGGAAAGGCCTTTCTGATTACCCTTATTTGGAAAGAGATCACGCTGACAGGCTCGGAATATCCTTCACTCTTTGATATTGTGTCAGATTGCTAAACTTTACGAAAGTATGTTTGTGCATTACCCACTAACTGGACTTTAAAACTTTGTGTTCTCTCAAAACCGCACTTTGATCGTGTTTGTCTCATAAAATGTCATGAAATAAAAAAAAAACGTTTCTTTCGATTTTTTAACGGTTTTTACCATTATAATCAACTTTCAAACCTATGCAAACATAATACAAATCATAATTCAGCTATCAACTAGTCAGTGATTTTAGACTGAAATAGTCGTGGATGGTAACATGATAGATATGAGAATGGGGAAAACGCGTGAGCAGCATCAGCACTAAACTTTAATTTCAAGTAGCGGGCCGCAAAATATCATGTTGCGGGCCGCAAATGTACCACTGGCCGCGAGTTTCAGACCTCTGATGTTCATTATTTAAGAGATGCACTCTTCATTTGGGATCTACTCGACCATGAAACACACGAACATGCGACGATAATTATTGTAACTTCACCAAAGTTGAAATGATAAGAAAGTTCTTGTACTTGTACAGTACCTCAAAGTAAGAAAATAACGAGGTTTACCAATCCCGAACGAGTAGCTCCCCATGTCAACTCCCTGTTCTACTGTTCTGGTCCACGTATGTGGGCATGGGTACAGGACAGTGCCTTTTCAGCTGAGTGACTGAACAGGGCCCAAAGCACGTTGACAACGTCTGCAAAAAAACGTTCGGTTTCACCGATACCGTCCTGAGATGGTTCCGCCCTGAGATGGTTCCGCCCTGAGATGGTTCCGCTCGTATCTGACAAATCGGGTCCGATCAGTTGTCGCAAACGGCTTGGTCCCTAAGCAATCTATTATCGAATAAAAAGTACCACAGGGCTTGGTCACAGGCCCGTTGCTTTTCACTATTTACGTTCAGGCCCTGGGTGCAGTGATCAAGCAATTTGAAATGCTATATCACATGTTCCCGGAGGATACCCAACTTTAGCAGTCGGTAATTCCCTCTCATTTCTCTCAGCTTCTTACTATGACACAGGAGACAGTGGAGTGAGTTAAGCGGTGGATGATCTTAAACAAGCTCAAATTGTCATTCAAAACCGATTTGAAAATACATCTATTTCGCAAACACCTTCTGGGGTGATGTTGTCTACCATCTTTTCCAGCTAGCTATTGTCTCCTAGATGTATATTGGCTTGTGTTGTTTATGGCTGCAGGGCATAAAAGACTTTGAATGGGTATGCTCCTATGTAGTTTTTGTAGTTTTGCATTTTGTATCTTAATGTGGTAAAATATAGATTATTTCATTTCTTTTTTAATATGGTTGACTTTGTACCGTGCCTCGAGCCTTTGGAGATTTTCAAATAAACTTTATTATTATTATTATTATAATTACCTTAGAAATGTACTCTTCTTTAGTGTTGTACCCAACTTAGGGATTTACTCCATCTTAAGGAAATACTAAACCTTAGGATTGTATGTTTCTTAGTGATGTAACCAACTTGATTGATCTAAATGTTTCTGTGATTTACTGATTCAGCGTGATGGACTCTGCTTTATCTATAAAATATATATATCTGATATTCTCTATGTCACCGCTATACAGTGCGCCAATGAGTACTAAATAACGTTTTGAAATTTCAATGGAGGAAACACAAAAATTTTTTTTATAGAAATGTACCCTACTGTAACAATTTACTCTATATTAATAAAGTAATCAACTTTAGGGAAGTACTCTTGTTTATTAATCTACTCTACTTATAAAGCTATTTACGACCTTGAGGATGCACTCTACTTTATGATTGTGCTCTATTTTAGAGAAGATGCATTGTATGTGATGGAAGTAGTCTACCTTATGAATATACTATGCCTTAGACAAATACAATAACTCAGTTGTTTAATCCACTGCAGTGATGTTCTCTTTCTTAATGATGAGGCAAAGAGCTTTTTCCTGTTTGATGTACTGTACCTTAAATAATGTATTATACTTGACTGCTGTGCTTTATGTCACTGGTGTAATCAACCTCTATGAGTTATAAACACATATAGAATTGAAAAGAATAACAAACTAAAAAATATTTAGTAGCTGAGATATGAAAACAAAAACAGTTTTTATGGCTCTTGCGTAGAAAACATCATATTTATATTTACCCATAGGATATTTTATAATTTCAGGCATGGAGAGCAACATTTTCAGTTTTCAGCCGATAACACATAGTAGACTCTGTAGAAATGACGATGCGAATGCAATGGACGAAGAAATTCTAATGCAACATTAAAATATTCCCCCCAAAAAAGCATACACATTACAAATACATTTCCGATTTGCTAAGGTATTTTTTAAACCTTATTTAGCAAGAGTATTGAATATAGCTTCCTTTTTCTAATGCAACAGATGACGCCATTGATTTCTACTTTAAAATAAGCATCTTAGGACATAAGAGAAATACGAGTATGTCTGGGATCAGATTGAAGCAATAAGAATTATACAAATGGTAGAGAAAAACTCAAAGAAGTGCACCGCTAAAAATTTAAGAAACGTTAAACTGAAGAAATACAGAGACAGAGAATTTAAAGGAAATTATAGACTTAATCAAACATAGACTTGGAAACATTGCGCATCAAAACTAGGCGCACTTTTGCCAACATGAACTAGCAAATGTCTTGTTTGTTGATTTCGATGAAGTGAAAAAAATTGTTTTAAAATATTATAAAATTGTATAATTAAATTATATACGTTTTAAATAATATCACGATTTGTTTACCAATCAATTGATTATATTTTAAATAGTTTGAATAAGTTTAAAAATGGAAATTCCCATTTTATCATATTTCCTTATTCCAAAAAAAACAACAACACATTTTTAACTGCATTAAAAACAACACTTAGCATTAACACAAATTAATATTTTCTAATTTCTAAAAACATCATAATCCTAAGTGTTTATGAAAAAAACATATTTCCTAATCAAAACTAATAAATAAAATTGTTCTAAAATTATGATTTTCAGTGATGCCAAACAGAACGTGTTATTCATTGTTCAACTAAATCTATTAGTCATTACTACGCAAAGAAAGAAGATTCCAGTAATTGCAATACGTGTACAATATATCCATTGGTAGCAAACAGTAAACAGAGCAATTTAAGCATGAATGAAAAATAAGACAAGATGAAAAATCATCCGACGAAAGTCTAAAAAAAAAATAAAAAAATAAATCGAGTCCTTGCTTACAAAATCCAAATTTTTTACTTTTGATAAAATTGAATATCCATAATTGGGTGAAAAGACAAAAAATATTTTTTAAATTCAGTTTTTTACAACATGTTTTTACGACAATATTTGTCTGGCATATTTTTAAATCATTAAAAAATGTTAATTGCAATATTGAAATTTTTGAAACTGTTCAAGTCTCTCTACTAAAGAACACATAGCTCATTCCAGTTTAAAATTGAACAAGTGCTTTAAAAAAAACTATTCTCTGTCTTGTGCATTTTGGAATTCTTAGTGCAATATCAAATCATCTTTTACTTCTAAAAAACGTGCTTCAAATCTAACTTTGTAATTTTATTTTTTGTTGATCAGTGCATTTTCATATCTGTTTTCACGACAATCAATTAAATAATAAGTGACACTATTCATTAACGAAACTGCAGTAGATAGTACCACAGATGTGTCTTGCATAGCTTTGTTTACAACATTACCACTGCCTGAGATATCATACATTATTGTATCATCAATAAAAAAAAACACTTCCTTTTTGTTTGTTTCAAATCGTAAAGTACAAAGTTTTTGCAATAAGAGATAATCATTTTATTTACCGAGTGGAATATGTTACACACATTACCCAATCATAATCATTTGACCTTAATTTATCTATATATATATAAATGAATGTTTGTATGTCTGTATGTCTGTATGTCTCAAATGCGCTCCTACACCATTCATGCGATTGCGACAAAACTTTGGTTCCTTGTTGTCCACACAACCGGGCATTTAATTGAGTCATTAAAAACGTTACAAAGGATCCGTTCTTAGCTGTTGGCCCTTAATTCGATTTTTTTTCTCATATGAGCTTTGTAAAAATATTTTCCACATGCGCTCCTACGCCATTTATCCGATTGATATAAAACTTTGATGAACTGTTGCGAGCATGTCCAAAAACATTTGTAAATTATTACAATCGTTTTAAATTATTCAGTTTTGAGCCAGGGGCCTCACATTCGTTTTTCCAAATATGAGATATAAATATATTTTCAAACCGTATGCACTCCTACACCAATCTTGCGATTGCTTCAAAGCTTAGTGAGTTGTTGTCCATGCGCCAGTGAATTTTAACTGTGTTATTTAAACACTTTTAAAAACATTCTGTTTTCGGCCGTTGGCCCTTAATTCGTATTTTTTCTTATATGAGCTTTTTAAAAAATAATTTTCATATGCGCTCCTACGCCATTTATCCGATTGCGATAAAACTTTGGTGAGATGTTGCAAGCTTCTCTATAAAGGTTTCTAAATTATTACAACCGTTTTAAAGTATTCATTTTTGAGCCAGGGGCCTCATATTCAGTTTTCCTAATATGAGCTATATAAATATATTTTCAAACCGTATGCGCTCCTACACCAATCATGCGATTGCTACAAAACTTAGTAAGTTGTTGTCCATGCGCAAAAGCATTTTACTGTAATATTTAAACACTTTTAAAAATATTCCGTTTTCGGCCGCTGGCCCTTAATTCGTAATTTTTCTAATATGAGCTTAGTAAAAAATAATTTTCATATGCGCTCCTACGCCATTTATTCGATTGCAATAAAACTTAAAATTTTATTGAGATGTTGGAAGCACGGCCACAAAGGTTTTTAAATTATTATAAACTTTTCAAAATATTCCAATTTTAGCCAGCGGCCTTATTTACGTTTTTTTCTTATACGAGCTATATAAATATAATTTCAAACCGTATGCGCTCCTGTACCATTCACGCGATTGCGACAAAACTTTGACGAGTTGTTATCTATAAACATAACCATTCATTACAATACTTTTAAAATATTCCGTTTTCGGCCGTTGACCCAAATTCTTATTTTTTTCTTATATGCGCTTTGTAAAAAATAATTTTCTACGCGCTCCTATACCATTTTTCAGAATGCGATAAAAATTTAGTGGGATGTTGTTCTATCGCCCACAAAGGTTCTTAAATTACTACAACCGTTTTAAAATATTCAGTGTTGAGCCAGGGGCCCTATGTTTGTTTCTTACAAAATGAGCTATATAAATATAATTTCAAACCGCATGCGCTCCTACATCATTCAAGCGCTTGCGATAAAACTGAGGTGAGTTGTTGTCCATAAGCCAGAGCATTTTTCTAAGCCATTATAACTCTACTAAAATATTCCGTTTTTTTGGCGATCGCCCCAAATTCGTGTTTTTTTCCTTACATTAGGAGCTTTATAAAAAATAATTTCCGTATGCGCTCCTCTACATTATTAGAGATTTTAGAGAGATGTTGTGCGCGCGCCCGCCAACAAAGGTTTCTTAAATGATTACAACCATTTTAAATACTCCGTTTTTAGCCAGGGGTCCTATGTTCGTTTTTTCTATATAAGCTATACAACTATAATTTTTTTACGCTATACAACAATAATTTCAAACAGAGCCAAAGCATGAATGGATAGCTTTTTAATCAAATGCAAATAGTGATATTAAATTGAGTGTGTGACATATTAAGTAGGTTTCTGAAGTAATACAACAATTCTACAATATTCCATTTGTGGAGGGGTGTCCTAAATTCGTTTTCCACACTTCTATTATCTATATAATTATAGTATGCATTTCTATACCATTCATTCGATTGTAATCAAACTGGGTCAAGTGAAATGCGCACTACCGAAAATGTTTCTAAATTAGAAAAAAACATTTTACAATATTCCGTTTGGGCCAATGACCCTAATTTCATATTTTCTTCTAAGAGCTTTGTAACTTTATTTTCAAACAGAGCTATTGCATGTGTGGAAGTAGCTGAATCCGCCTGCAAATTTTTCAAATTTAGCACATCCATTTTACAATATTCCAACTAGGGATGGGGACCCTAAATTCAATGTATTTTCTTAAATGAGCTTCATCAATATAATTTATAACGAAGATATCAACACTACCGCCCTTGAACAAATGACACATTTGTAGTAAAGCAGAGAAAACACGTTTTTACATTTTTAGTGTAGAGAGTATTTTTGTTATGTGTATAAATAAGCTTGAATTTTGTGACGCATTTTAGAATCAGAAATGACATCGAAATCGCGTTTTTTTTTCAACGAAGAGTATTTCTTGAATAGAGTCTTATAATTTCGGAGTTGTTTTGTGTTATGTAAATACATTTTACACCAATCGATGGTTTCTCAAGTAATTAAATAACACACTTGACAGCGTAGATATTGAACTATGGTCATTTTTTACCTCTGGAATTTACGATTTATAAATTAATGAGAAACTATACAACTGGAAATCTCCTGCCAACAATGAACGTACATATTGTTCGAGGTTTTCATGTAAAAAGATGGGAGATCCTAACGTGTGAGAATTACATTCACCATCAAAACCATTATCATTGTTGGTATCAGGTGACAATAGCCAATCGAAACATTTCTTGGCAAACATACGCAAATGCAATTCATGTTTCCAAATGACATCGTTCGGTGCAACAAATATCGTGCGCGAGAATTACATGCCAACATTTAAAGTAAAGTGAAAGGCTAAATTTACCATCGTGTAGGATCTCTGATGCCAATGCCAAAGACAGATCACAAATGTCTTCAAATGATATCATGGGGAATACTGATGAGCAAATCGATCAACGTTGTCATATCAATACGGTCACTAAACGAGAAATCGTCGCTGCAATGCAAACGTTATTTTTGCAACACAACGAATTAATTCAAATGTATAGAGTTGCACTTGAAAAGATGCCGACTGATGAATACAAAGTCATAGTTAGAGCAGACTAAACACCTGTCGGCCAACATGAAAGACAATACAATGCACCAACAATTGATGAAGTGGCGATCATTATAGTTGGCAAAGAATTTAACTCAAGTGATATAATTCTTCATCGCAGAAGTGTTGATGTTCAGCGAGTCTCAGAAACTCATCGCTCATACGTTTGATCGCAATATCCTATTTTATTTTGGCAAGGAGAAGATGGATATCATTTTGACATCAAATTGAGAAATTCGAATAAGAAAGACAGTGCCATGAAATACTATTCATATCGATTGATGATTCATGAGTTGGGAATGACCTCTCGGAATCGATCTGCAAACAAACTTTTCGCTCTTGATTTGCAACGAGAAACGCACTTTGATATCGAAGCATTAGGTACGGTACATTTTTTCAAATGAATCTTCCGAAATTGGTTCCATTGAAGTTACTATTTTAAATGGAAAATTTAAACTAGGTGATGTACTTTTGCCATTCACCCCAATGATTCCAACAGATATGCCATTTGAATTCAAACGCCTACAGTTTCCGATGCGACACGCGTCTACAATGACTATCTACAAAGCACAGGGACAATCGCTACAAGTTTGCGGACTAAATTTGGAAAACCCATGCTTCGCCCATGGACAGATGTATGTGGCCTGCTCTCGCGTCGGAAAATCTTCTGATTTATTCGTGTATATACCAGATGGAAAAACAAGAAAAACTTTGAGTATTTAAAAGCTCTTGAAGAAACATAACATGCAAACACTTTCTTTCCTTGAGTGGCATTGCAATTCATGCCGGGTACTCGGTAGTCATTTATAATGAATTTATCAAACTAAAATTTAAAAAAGAGAGATCGCACCAAGTTTATTCGCTGTAAGTCGTTAAATAGGTGCTGTTCTGCATAACTAAAAATTAGACTCCAAACTCCTCTGAGCGGCAAATTCGTAGTCGCCACTCCTCAACGATGGGTCTGAATACACCTTTCGCCGCTAACGCCAAACGACAGGACTTGCCGAAAAAAGGATCGACTGATACTTTATTACAAAAAAAATGAAGTACGAATTTGAATATTCAATCATGTTAGATGTTAGTCCTTTCCTTATGTTGCAATGAGAATCTGTTTACTCTCACGTCACACGTGCCCATGCTGATATGAGAGACTGTTTACTCTCACGTGACACTTTCGTATGTGGTTATGAGAGACTGTTTACACTAGCGTGAGTATGTTGTTATGAGAAACTGTTAACTCTCACGTGACAAGTGAGTATGTTGTTATGAGAAACTGTTAACTCTCACCTGACACGTGCGTTTCTAGTAAGGTATAATGCCTAGAAGTACTGTCTCCAATCTATAGATACGATTGTTATTTGTTATTCAAACAAACTTCAGCAGGCGAGACTTGATTGAGACTTAAACGAGACTAATGCCAGACCCGAGAAAGATATTCTGGAAGACGTAGCTAGTTGTAATTTACCAGTTGTGTATTTGTGGATAAACATTTTCCCCCTTTCCTTTTGCTTGTGTGGATATATCTATTAAATTATTCTCTGGATTAATATTTCCATCTTTTATCTCTAGACATATTCAAGGGGTTATTGAATATATCTTAATTTTCTTTCTCGTTTCTGTATAGTTGGTATTGCAGTTAGGATATCATAATTATTAGTTGAAATCAATTGATTATTGTAAACTCTTAATACACTGGTTTCAGTTATTTGATTCGTATTTTTCTTCTTATGAGCTAAATCTTAGCACATATTAAACTGTGGAAAGCTAATGACTGTATGTATCAATGATAATTATAATTATAATATGATAAACATTGGTAAATCATATGCAATATTATGATTTCTAGTAAACCATATAAATTATTATGATTGTTTTTAAGTCATATGAAATCTGATGGTTGTTTGTATAGCATGTGAAACATGATGATTGTTCGAAAATAATTGATAACCTTAATGTTTTCCTTAAAAACAATTGAATGACTTTTAAGTTTGAAGAGATCTGTTTCCTCTTGCTGTCTTGATGAACATTTCAATTGAAGCAATTGAATGACTTTTAAGTTTGAAGAGATCCGTTTCCTCTTGCTGTCTTGATGAACATTTCAATTGAAGCAATTGAATGACTTTTAAGTTTGAAGAGATCCGTTTCCTCTTGCTGTCTTGATGAACATTTCAATTGAAGCTAACTTTGATTCTCCCTTAAAATTAATAAACTAACAATATCCACTGCAAATGGATTTATCGTTGAAATATAGATGCATCAGGTCGTATCAGCATTCCGAGAGCCTTAAAATAACTTGCATTTGCGTACAATAGTTTAAAAGAAACAATATTCTCCGTTCAGAATTGTTTTTTTTTTTTTTTGTATGTCTCTTTCCTCCTGTTCTTGTCCAATGAAAAAACAATAATAAAGAAATTATTTCCCAAATTAAAATACCTTTTTATAAAATAACTTGCATTTGCGTACAATAGTTTAAAAGAAACAATATTCTCCGTTCAGAATTGTTTTTTTTTTTTTTGTATGTCTCTTTCCTCCTGTTCTTGTCCAATGAAAAAACAATAATAAAGAAATTATTTCCCAAATTAAAATACCTTTTTATATATCCTTAATATGGGCCTTCCATCAACTCTGGACTATGCGCTAAATTTGCATTAATCCTTCATTTTTTTGTGGAAAATAAATTTTGTTTTGTGAGTGTCGCTATCTAAATTGAACATGAATTTTATGTTAAATTTTCATAATTTTAAATTTTCAGTAACATTTATAGCAAATATAACCTTTAAAGCCATAATAGCTCTTTAATTAATGAGAGCTTTTCATTTTGATTACTTCCGCGTTTAAAGTAAGCATACACTTTAAAGTAAGCATAGCATTTAAGAACGCAGTACTCAAACATATCAAGCTCAATGCCAAATTTTGATGTTGGAGATTCTTGGGCCTGAGCCATCAAATCATTTTAATCTAAAATAGAATTTATGTATATTAAAATACGGCGTACGTTAAAATACAGCAGCTGCATCGTCATGGCGTCAGTAAAGCATAATATTTAAATCTATCACAAATTCATAAATTCAAAGTAGATTTTTATTGCAATTTTTCATATTGAAGATATCAAACTTCCTCATTTCCTTTATAAAGATTTGCCGCTTTTTTAAAGATTGATATTGAAAAATTCTTTACTTATTTACTTTATGGACATAAACGTATTTTTTTGCTGCATTTATTCCTATGATCAGTTAGAAAAAGTGAGCTAAATGTCACTAGGTAGCATGGTCCGGTATGCTATTGTGAAACCATACGTGTGTCTTTATTTTATTTTATTTTTGCTGTGAGCACGCTAAAATATCATAGACACAAGCTCTATATAAGTATTCACTCAATTAGTGTATGACACATGTATCGACACTATTGCCGTTTGTCACGTGTGTTAGTTGAATCAAACACTGTAAAGACATCAACTGATAGTTTACGTCGTTGGAAACTGTAATTATGGGACAGACTAACACCAAAAGACAACTACGTCCAGGTTACGAATTTCTCGTTTCAGATTTTTAATTCCTCTTGTTATCAGCTATTTCAATCTGAAAAATACCCTTGCTTATTGGGTTAAATGTGCGTCAGTAGATGTCCAATCACCAATAGAAAGGATGAAAATACATTTTCAACAAAAATTAATATTCTGCACAATGCGTAAACTATCAAGAGTCTTAAAAGCCAATCTTCGATTTTTTCTATAAAGGAAATTATTGTTGGTCAAATTCGATCCAGTTGTTCATACATCACTTAATTACGAACTCTATCAATATACAAAAACTTTATTCCAAATTATTTGCAAATCTATTCTTCTGAAAGGAAAGTTATTTCTGTTGATAATGTTACCTTGTTGCTAACTGTAAAGCTTTTTAAGATATGTTAATGTTCACAACAAAATACAAGAGCCACAATCATATCCGTATGTGTGTAAAAATAGTCGAAATCTACAGCCTCCTTGGACTTTACAAAAATTTCAAAGCAATGACTATTTTATTATAATTTATTGTTATCTCTACTCTTGGACACTGAAAAGGCGACTGTTTATTTTAGTAATTCATTAGCCAATACACAAGGAGAAAGTTCACTCAACTAACAATTTCATTTTCCCTTATGAATATCTATATTTTAAAAACAAATAATCAACACAATATATTCCATGTGAATATAAAACAAAGCTAAATGAGTTTTAGAATGGAATCCTCTCCCACTACACATCCGAAATATATGGACCATCCAGGCTTTCAAAACTGCACTCCAGAAACATTTATTCAAACTCTACGATCACGTCTAATTCCCACCCCATTCTGACCAATAAACGATGCTGCTAGGTCAATTGGTACAATTGTTTATTGCAACTTTCATAGATGGTTAAGACAATTTACTCACATTATGAAAGCTAAATCTGTGAGTTGAATGTAGGCGATGGCTTGCCGCTACTAATTGAATAATTCATTCTACTGCTCAAAACTTGTCTACTTTCTTTCTCTCAAGAATCGGCAACGTCCAAGTGAGTAATATACACAGCACTTTATTACATATACTTATTAAGTCAAAACATTCTTTGATCTCAGGATATCTTTGTAACAATCATTGGTTGCAATGCAAGGAATATATTTTATACACATACGTTCAATAATACACCGCCTAATATTAATTCAATAATCTATTAGAAATATCAGCGTCCTCTCTAACGCAATACAATTATTCACTCCCTTGCTCTACTTAAAAAAACATGAATTCTTCCTACGCTATAAAAACTAGTCCAAGCTTTTCTTGTATTTTACTTTATTATCATCAAATCGCTACGCCATTGTGCCGTGAGACTACGCATTAGTGTCGTGTTAAAATTCATCGTTAACTTGGTCTGTTACATCCATGGAGTGACATGTAACTTGTTCTAGGCTGGGAATGTTTGTAAATGCGGTCAGCCCAGCCTTAGGCTGCGTACCGCGCTATATAAGACAAAGATAATAATAATGATAACAATAGAAGCAAATAATTAAATGAAAAATGTGTGTGTCACAATTAATGGAACAATGATTTTGCCTAAATAATCTACGGGTATAAGAATACAAGCAGAATAACATTATTTTAAATGTTCATGAACAAATTTGAGAGTGATATAATATTAATTATCATAAAGCACTTGGAAAAAAAAAGAAACAAGTATCTGCAAGAATTTTTTTTATAAAAATAATTTTTGCGTTGTGCATGGAAAATGAAAGAATACTTTAATCTTCCAAACATTCATAAACATAAAACAAATGATGCCTATTTTTAATTATATAGTTATTTCTGATTATTTCAACATAAATTACAACTTCATATGCATCTCATCAGCATTTAATGTTTTACTGACTATTTCAAATAAATAAATATATTTCAGTAAATTTCAAGTAATTTGTATATTTTATATTTATTTTAACACAGTGTTAGATAACTAACTAAACAGTTGTGAAGTTCGTCACTTTCCTAGAAAATCAAGTTAAAGATCATCTAGAGATTTCGTGTCACAAATCAATCATTTGCATAATTCATGTTACAAGTCAATCACATAATAACGTCGTATCACAGGTCCATCGTCTGAAAATGTCATGCGACAAGAAAAGTCTACTGAAGTTATGTCACTAGTGTATGATCTTAATTCATCAAAACAGAAGTTGATCATCTACAGAAGCCATTTCACAACTAAGATCACGCTCAGAAGCTGCAGCAATGAATGATTGAAATCTTTAATGTCTGCACTGTTTCTTTGAATCTTGGAAGTTGTTAATTCTCTGAAAGTATATGCACAGATGAAACAGTTGGAGATTCATATATTTGGATATGCCAGTAGTCAGTATTTGGGGTTTTATTTGCTAAGGGGTTTAAAAATAAAACTAACTGTTGTTTTTTGTTTTTTTTTAAAATACTTATTATACTCACAGGGTTATAAGGATTAATTACAGGAATTTAAAAAAGGGTTAGCTAAACAAGTTCCCATGAAAATTATAACTTAAAATTTACAAAAAAATTCTTTGGCGTATGGACTAACTAAAAGTGATGAGTAGTTTTAGTAATCAACGTATTTCAACATTGAAGTTATCATTCGTTTTTTTAAATTTTATGTGATTTTTTAACATGTCACCACTAAACCAGTTTAGTTTAAAATGACAAAATTTGAAATCTGATGAAATTAAAATATTTATAGTTGATTTTTTAAAAAAAAACTTATCATAATTGTAGAAACAAAAACCTCTTGCAATACGGGAAGAAATACTTCTAAATCTTATATATATATATATGAATATGAATATAGGCCTATATCGTTAAAGAGCCCAAAAAGTAGATGTTCTCCACTTATGGGATTTAAAACGAGGTGCACTTTATTTGGTTTCTGGAATTTATTACTTACTATTATTGAACAATTTAAAAGGAACAAAAACTAAACAAAAATCAAACATTGGCTATCATATTTTAATCACATTTTTTAGTTAAAAGCCATTAAAACATAAATCTGTTTAGAAACAAAATATTAGCATTGTTTAAAAGACACAAACTAGTCGACTAAAACTAAGGGATTGTTATCAAAGTCTAAATTTTACTAAACTAATGGATTCGAGTTATCATAACCAGTTATAAAGCAAAATAAATTTCTACGAGCTTGCAATTTGTTCCTTTGCTACATAGTATAGATGGAATGACTAGACACTATATTTGAGTATACGAAATAAGGTTTGTCTAGGAATACAATCATATTATGGAATAAGAAATATTTGGTAAAATTATGGCACTTTAAACCACACATAATTATCCCAGGTTTGACTGTGGGACTTGAGACATGATTACATATTAACACATCTTTTTACAACGCAATCAATGATAATTAATGTACCGTTACTTATATTTTTATAAATGACAACCATCAGTTACATGGTATTCCAGGGACACACATATAGTCATATTTTAAACTATGGACACATGTGGCCTTAGTGTAATCTATGGACACATGATTATGAATGTAACTAACATATAGTGTTACAAAAATACATAAATATTCATACAGTAGTAAAGGGACATGACTAGAAATATATTATAAATGGATACCCATGGAGTATTATCATGGTAAATAGACACACATATTGCAAATTCATGGGGATAGGACACAAATGTAGTTATAAAATTGTAAAATAACTCACGTGTAGCAATATCTCGTTAAGGTCACATATGCAGTAATATCACTGTAAATAAACAGTTGCAAATACATATCAAGGCAATTGGACAATCATGAAATTATATAATTGTATATGGACACACATTTAACAATATCATAGTGCATTGTGTTAAAAAAATTGAGCTGACATGAACACTTCGATGTACTCACGACGACCTACTTAGAAACTCCCTCCCCTTTTCAAGGTCAGAACAAGTTATTTCCCCTAATCATAAAATATATCTTACAGGTCGATTAATGGTTTCGTAGTAAATTTAATGAGAGGGTCCAATGATAGCATAGGCATCAAATATTTCTTACAAAGTACACAGTGATGGAATACACATCAAATATGCCATACACACTTAAATGATATCCTGTACAATAAAATTGGCATATATATTTTATTGATTTCATGGACATAAAATATGAAACACACACTGCCATCATATTTTTAGTAGCTGACATGGCTTATTTACAAATTACTTGTAGTAGTAATTTTGATTACCTACAAGTGGACATATTTTGTGGTGAGATGACATGTTATCATTTAATCAGACTTATATTTAAAATTCAAAATCGTCCAATTTCGATATATAGGGCTATTATTAATTTGAAAACAATCCCTGTCTTCGATCCAACCATGCCTACTAATAAACACATAACAGTATTGCGACAGAAAGCGGTTAAATCAAAATAATTTGTATCGGCCATGAAAACAACACAATGTATTTTTGTTTATAAAGATTAACAAATGCTAACAGATATATTGTAACTCAAATCTTATAATATACCGAGTTATAAATCCAAGTAACAAAATCTCAGTCTAAACAAGCATGCGTTTTAAAGTAGGCAAACTTCGAGAACAATGAATTTAGATTGTAATGTGCATAAAAACGTATCAGAGAAATGTATTTAAACACCCATGACAGCTACCAATTGTCTCAAAATTAAAACAGCCACTTTGCAGTATTAAAATAAAATCTTGCAAACCAAAATTGTAACATTAAAAAAAAAAACAATTCATTCAGTTGCATTAAGAAGTTTTATTAACTTATTTTAATTATATTTTAAGATTTTTTAGGAATTAAATGCTGGAAAAAAGTCCCTATAATTCTCCGTGTAAAAAAAGATTCAATAACGCATTTTCTATTTAAATAGTTCATAATGTTGATCCTTAAAAACACGGACAAAGAAGTGTAAACAAATTAAATCGTTTATGGAACTAGCTAAAGATGGTCCCAGACCCAGGCTTTAGATAAAAACAAACAATATAACATACGTGTGGAGACAGTTGTTATTTGTGTGATCGTTGTTGTATCTGAAAGTATTTATGAAACGGAAAAATAAAATTAAACTTAGCATGCATATTTTATGTGGACAAGATGGGTAAAGTACTGTAAGATAGCAGAAAAGGAAAGGCGACTACTAAATATTGGCAATTATTTTTTTTTTTTAAATAATACGTTTTTTTTAAAAAAAGTTCTGTCTGTTCTTTAATTCCCCCGTTGTGATGTTGCACTCATCTCAAATTATCAAATCGCAGTTCCTAAGTACCTGAACTCATTCAATTCAATAATCAAGTTTATTAATTTATTTTGAAATTTTAAATAACTAAACGATTTAAAATATTTTTCCCCTGTATAGGATATTCAATATTTTGTTAACTTTTTCTCTTTAAAAACATGAAATCGTGTTAAAGAAATAAAATAAATGTTTTCATTACAGGCTAAAGGTGTTTCCCGACAAAGTCTGTAAAGCAAAAAAAAAACTATTTTACATACGTGTGGAGGCACTTGTTACTCGTGAGTGCTTTTTGATTACTGAAATTATTTATCAAACGGAAAAAAATTAAATGAAACATCACAACGTATACTTCATAAGGACATGATGGGTGGCACTAGGGCAGATTGTTAAAGCACTCTATTTATCTGGTCCTGCATATTTTAGTATTCTGTTGCAACGTTTGTCGATGGTACTCTGCAACAAGTTCAATTAATAAATACCCGAGCCGATGGTACTCTGACACACAATGTCTATCAATGAATACCAAGCAGTTGGTACTCGGACACTTGGTCTATCAATGAATACCCAGGCATATAGTACTTGGTAACATGATCTATCAATTCATACCCAGTAACACAGAATATTGGTTGCAAAGACAATTTGAATGACTAGAGTTCTTCCTCATGATGTGTATCTGTCAAGCAGATTCCACTGGCTACACCATCTTCTTATAAGAACACCGTCTACCCAAACGCAGGAGCTATCACTCATGAACATCTTATTTGATGTCCTTAAATCTCTCTCTCTCTCTCTCGCTCTAATAGCAACAATGATTCTCAAACACTTGACAAAGATTTGAAATATAGCATATATAAGAAGTGGAAAAAATATTAGTAATTTCAGAAAGGGAAAAGAAAAGGAATTTTTTAATAAATAAAAATAAAATACAAAGGAAAAGTTCAGTAAAACGGTTCTAAAGAAGAAGTAATAATTGTCAATTTAAGTAAGCAGATGATTCCCTCCGAAGAAATAAGACGGTTCTTAAAGAAGAAGTAGGGCAGAACCAATAGAAAAAGTAAGGCGATACCCAAAGTGAAAGTAAGTCTGTGCCCAAGAGGAAGTAAGGTGGTTCGAATTGAAATTTTAAGACGGTTCTCATAAAAGTAAGACCTTTTCCAAAGAAGAAGAAGTAAGACTAAAGAAATGCAAAACGTATGACGATGCCAATTGGGAACAAGTGAGATAATGTCAATAGAAAAAGTAAGAATGGGCTAATAGACGTAGTGAGACAGTGCAAACGGTAGTAATATGTCCAATAAATTCAAAATATATACTTGCAAATATACACGACTTTGCCCAGGATTATATTGATACATTGATACATGTCTTACTTAAGATTCTGATCCACCAGATGTTTAATAAAAGTTCGCTTTAAAATCGGTTTGATTTTGTGGAAAACTTGTTTAAAGCGAATATAGCCTTTATTTATTTGCTAAGATGTCATTTGTGAATTAAATTCAGCTTTTTATTTATTCAATGCATAAAATACAGTAGACACTGACCACTGATAAACAAGGCAAATTTGATTACTTGTTTGATTCGAAAAGGGAATTAGCAGGTTTTTCAGTGGCCTTATATTATCTTTTGTTAATAATAATGTTACATTCTCTTTTGAGCAGAGATTGAATCTCAGGAAGCCCTGGCTATAATTGTGGTGGCTTGCCTTATCTAGTGGGCATCGCCTTGGAGTATGTCTTATAGGGAGACCCTCTGCCCCTTTGACACACTGGGACAAGCATTAACCAAGTGAGGCACTGTCTCTTCTGCCTAGCCACAAAATCTGCAGTTTGATTCCCTCCTGTCGTCAAGTCTATGGGGGAGCTGCGCGTCATAAACAATTCATGTGCAAGGCGACACGTATAGAAATTTTATCATTTAAGACTTGTGTGCATTGTGAATAGACATAATAATGAAGTAATATGGTGTTATGTTTAGATCATTTCATAGGTTTAATTGGGGCTCGCGGTCCACCAACAGTTAACTAGCGATCAACGTTGTCTGCTACGCTAGTTGTGCTAATCACACTTGGTTTAGGCGGTAGGCGAACATTAAGAGCTTTTGATACAAGCAAAACTATGGTTTAGATCAGTGGTTCTTAACCTTCTTGGAGGTACTGAACCCCACCAGTTTCATCTGGGCATTCACCGAACCCTTGTTAATAGGAAAAATAAAAAAAAAATTAAAAAATCAAATTTAAATCAAAGGCATATGTTTTACAGATGTACAAAATGAACCGTGCAACTACGTCACTGTGTAAAATGATTTTTACTCAAAAACAAAATCATAAAAATAAAATATTTTCTGCAAATCAGTGTGACTTCTGCTGTTGCCTTTCAGAGACCAGTTCAGAACTGCGTGGCTGCACTTTGGCAAGTGCCACTCTCGTGTCATTTTCTAAAAAAATGGTATGTTACTTTCCTTCGTTTTTATGTCCAGCATCCTCGAAAAGCATTGCTCGCAAAGAAATGTTGTAACAAACGGTATGAAAATCTCAAGTGCTGTCTTAGCAATAACATTGGACGTTACCTTTTGTTGACACCAACACGTTGAGAGCATTGTTGTTCTAAACAGTTGCTGTTCAACCTGGCTCTGCTGAATTCCAATGATTTCATCGAGGTATTCATCATGGACATCAGTTGTCTCAACACTAAAGGTGAACGGCTGTCTCACCGATGCTGGATATGACTCTCTTGTAGGGAAGTATCCGTCGAGAGACTTTACAAGCTCATCTAATTGCGTGGTAAGTGGCAATTGCTTGCTTCAGTTCCACGGTACAGAAATGTCTCCGATTCGAGATATATCTTCGATCTTCCTTACACAGTCGTCTAGCAGAGGAAAGTTTGCGAAGTTTTCGTTGTCTATTTGTCGATTCCATAACGGTAGATTTTTTTTAAGGCCTTCCGGTTTTTTCCCGCTTCGATGATGTTGACTCCGAAGCCCTGCATCTGTTGATTGAGATGATTGAGAGCTGCGAAGATATAAAACATGTACGCTAAATTGAGAATGAACTCAACATTGTTGAAGAAATCTGCATGACAATCTTGGTGCTCTTGCTAAGAACAGGGCTAATTCCACACGAATGGCAAAAACACGATTCAGCACCTGCCCCTGGGATAACCACTAAACGTTAGAATGGTACAGAAGTACCTCGAATTCAGAGCCCATTTCTTTACACAGCTCACTGAAGATGCGGTGCCTCATGCACTATTTCGCTAATAGTTTACGCATTCCACTACAATTTTTAATACTTCCGCCAGTTTTGGAGGCAAGGTTTTTGTTGCCAACGCATGCCGGTGCAAAATACAATGCATAACAATGATGTAATATGCATCGGCTTTCACTAGCGCACCAAAACCAGACATTCTTCCCAGCATGACTGGAGCTCCGTCTAAAAAAACTGCAGAAACCATATCCCACGAAAGATTGTTGTCTTCGAAGAAGTCAATCACAAGTTTCTTCACATCGGCTGCCTCATTTGTTGTAAGAGGCTTACAAAATAAATGAAATCTTCCTTTATAAGATCGTCTTTCGCATAACGCACGAATACAGCAAGCTAGCTTAGACAGGAAACGTCTGTGGTGTCGTCGAGTTGAAGGCTTAATTTTGACGGGCTTGAAATCAGATCTGCAACTACTTGAGAAAAGATATCTTATCTCATGGCATCTATTCTGTCGCTGGTGTTGTCATTTGAAAGAGGAGTTTGGGATAAATTAACTTCAGCCGCTTTTACCAGCATAAATTGCGATCAGGTAAGCAACTTCGTACGATGCTGTGAAGGTCAGTTTGTTGATGGGTACAAAGTCGAGAACAGGCAGAGTAGCCTTTTCATCGAATCTGGCTCTCTTTATCTTGAATTCAGCGAGCGTTGTGTTCTTGTATTCTCCATCTCCATGCTGCTTAAGGAAGTGTTCTCTTAGTTTTGCCGGTGCTAGACTAGAATTCCTCAACTTAGCATTGCAAATCATGCAGTTAGGACGCTGACTCCCATCACGTGAATCCATATTGTACACATTCGTCTGACCACTTTCTTTTTTTGCTCGACATAGTTAGTATGAAGGGATTAAAATATTAAGAAAGAAGTCAGACGACGTATCATCAAGACAGTTCCAAGTCGAATACTGGGCCACGATATAGAAATAAAAAGTGTGCCCATTCGGTGTACGAAATTAGGTTCGTTCAGCGCTTGTTCGTCACAGCACGTGTACACACGATCAACGCGTGCCTGTATAGGTGGCGTTGACACGATTAGCGATTTATGTGTGTCGTGACGTCAAGGGTTCCACGATATAGAAATATCACGATACCAATAGGTGTCATGTCGCTCAGGCGCACTACTTTTACTCGCGCTGTCGTATTTGAACTGCCATCGGGCGCAGCCGCTAATTCTATCGTACGCACTGCACACAATCCTATCTCGAATCATATGAGTTGGTTAGGTGTCTTGACCTACGCCGAACACCCGAGTCTGACGCACTGAACCCCTGGGGTTCGATCGAACCCATGTTAAGACCAACTGCTTTATGTATTTTAATTAGATGTCGGCTTTGAATTAATCGGCTCCTTAACTGAAACATAATATTATATATCTAAATTATGTAATAATCTAAAGTAAATTCATTATTTTGTCTAACCCCATTATTGGTGTGCAATTGGACGTATTTCATAATAATTGTGTTGATCGTATGTTCATAGTATTAGATAATACATACTAACTTGTTTTTATGTTCACAATTATTATTATATCACAAATATTGATAATTTTAAATAATATTTAAGGGTAAATAGAAAAGTGTATATAATTATGTTTGTGTTGTTGGTAAGTTAATAACACTAAATAAACCACATATTTAGTATTGATTAATTTACTTAGTATTCTTCTGATATTGAAAATATTTGACAAAAATAGATATTGTTATGAAATTGTTATTAAATTATATTCTTTGATAAAATTAATAATAATAGCCAGCTCATAATGTAGATTATCTCAAAAAAGTATGGCAAGTTAATAATGTGGAAATTAAACATGTTAATGAAATGCGTATTGAATACAATGTTAAGAACGCCTATTACAATGTGTTTATGGTGTTTATCGCCCTGCCCTTATGTTTTTATGGGTGTTTACCAACATGCCCTTATGTATTTACGAATGTTTACAAGGTTATCAAAAAAAAAATATTTTACAATGTTTACCTTTCTAGGTAAAGATAATGGATAACAGATGCAGAACTGCGTTCAAACTGTGTAAAGGAAATATCAGAACAAAGTCTGTGGAAGCTTGAATTAAGAAACAGGACAAAAATACAAGAACTTTTCGGCTAAGAGCCTTCCTTCCTCAGCAGACAGGACGGATGAAAATAGCAGGATGAATAGAAATTTTGTGTTTGTTGTTGCGCGCTATTTATGTTTAGTGCACATGCGCAGAATGCCGCAGAATAGCTCGTCAATCACGCAGATTGGTCCGAAAATATATTAGCATTTTGATAATACAAAAAAATACACATCGCATTTTGAAAATAAAATCAGTTTTACACATAGAATGATATAGTATTAAACTGTGATTTGTAGGTAAACTTAAACATGGCCTAAAGGAACCTGGTCTGCTCTACAAGAATATACCTTTATCCCATTTTTAAAAAAAACGGATACCGCGTTTTGAAAATCGACTCTTCATATACATATATATATATATGTATATATATATATATATATATTTGAAGAGCTTATTTTCAAAAAGCGGTATCCTCCATTATCTAAAAAAAGGAAAAAAAATACCCTTTTGAAGAGCAAATCTGGTTTCCTTGGACGTGGTAAAGTTTATTTACAAAGCAAATAATATTTATAATTTATTCTTGTAATATATGATTTAATTTTATAAACTCAGTATGTATTTTTTTTTTTTTTGTAAATCCAAAATAAATTGATATACATTAAAAAAAATATTAAAAATCAGCTTTTCACACAAGCACACCTATATATGATATATGAGGATATTATGAAGCATATTAATTTAAATCCAGATTAATAAGACACACACAAATTGTGTCAATATAACAATATAAGTTACTCTTTAATAATAATTATACATTATACACAATAAAACGTTTCAGCACATGCCTTCATCAGTACAAACAAACAAAACACAATTAAATAAGTATAAATTAAATTTACATTATTCAATATACATATCCTACCTAAAACAGAAAAAAAAAATATAGGAGAGGGCGCTCAAATCAGACAAAAACAAAATAAAGAGGAGTAGAAAGGAAGTGATTTTAACATAATTGTAAAAATCAAACAGGAAAAAGACATTGTAGCTAGGTAAAATTGTGGATTTGGTTCATTCCATATGGAGACAACGTGCCAAATCTAGTTATTAATTTGTTCTCCATATAAATTATATCTGTAGTGTTACTAAAATAGAGTATACCAGTAACTGCAATGTCTGAGAACCCACATTATGGTTAGGGCTATTGAAATGTTTGGAGACCGGACAGAGAGCGTGTTTATTTATGTTATAGAAATGCTCTCTGAATAAATTAATTTTAATCTAGAATGTTCCAATATAATGGGATCTGATGGATCAGTATTTAACCTTAGGAGGCTTAAAGCTAAAACCAAGGTCAAACATACCACGATCAACGAGCTTCTGTTTGCAGACGATTGTGCCCTCAATGCTCCATCAGAAGCCGTCATTCAACACAGCGTTGATATCTTCTATGAGGCCTGCAATATCTTTGGCCTCACAATCAACACAAAGAAGACTGAGGTGATGTATCAGCCCTACGTTGATACCAACGTCATCATCAGTGGACTGCGTCTCAACCCGGTGGATAAATTTACTTACTTGGGCAGCACCCTCTCTAGATCTGTCGTCATGGATGATGAAATGAATGGCAGACTCGCAAAAGCTAGTGCCCTATTTGGCAGGCTCCGCAGCACTGTTTGGGACAGGAGATGTATCAGTCGAGAAACAAAGCTCAATGTCTATAGCGCAGCAGTCATCTCGACACTGCTTTATGGATGTGAAACGTGGACTGTCTACCAGCGTAACGCCAAGAAACTGAATCATTTTCACACAACCTGCCTCAGGAAACTCCTCGACATCAGGTGGCAAGACAAAGTCCCCGACACCGAGGTCCTCGCTAGAGCGAACCTACCTAGTATCTTCACCACTCTGATGCAGTCTCAGCTCCGTTGGATGGGACTCTCGACATCAGGTGGCAAGACAAAGTCCCCGACACCGAGGTCCTCGCTAGAGCGAACCTACCTAGTATCTTCACCACTCTGATGCAGTCTCAGCTCCGTTGGATGGGACACGTAGCCCGTATGGCAGACCACCGGCTCCCGAAACAAATATTCTTTGGAGAACTCACGATAGGCAAGCGCTCCCAAGGAGGCCAAAGAAAGCGTTACAAAGACTCACTGAAAGTGGCACTAAAGGCCTTCAGCATAAACACTACTCAATGGGTGCAGACAGCCCAGGACAGAGCCAGGTGGAGAGCTGCTGTCAAGAAGGGGGCTAAATCCCATGAAGCTAATAGAATAACCACAGCTGAGACACGCAGGCTTGTCCGAAAGAGCAACATTAGGTCATCGTCTGTAGGAACTATTCCATGCCCACGGTGTCATAGATTATTCCGAGCCAGGATATGTCTAACAAGCCACCTAAGGGCTCACCGTAATCCCAACCCCCCCGCCCGCCCCTAACCGGATGATTCGATGGTTCTTGTCGACTTAGACGGACGAACAACTCATAATGGGATCTAAAAGCTTATTTAAAACAAAACAGCACTGAGCATGATTCCATAGAGTATCAGGATCCTATGGGGAATGAGATACAATAGTAAACTGGATCCCATCGGTTATACGATCCCATCGCGTAACGGGATCAAACCGTAAATTGGATTCTATCGGGAAAAGGGATGCAATCGGAAAAGAGAGTCCCGTGGTGGAATGTGATCCCACAGAGAACGGTATTCTAACGGGATCGGTAGCCGATCGGGATCCCACTGGGATCAAGACACCGACGGGATGGGGATCTCACTGGGACCTGGATCCGGTGCAACAAGAAAACGTGATCTCATCGGAAACGGAATTACATCGGGAATCTATCTATCTATCTATCTATCTATCTATCTATCTATCTATCTATCTATCTATCTATCTATCTATCTATCTATCTATCTATCTATCTATCTATCTATCTATCTATCTATCTATCTATCTATCTATC